>CABFWO010000171.1:139317-222166 GCA_902155825.1 Timema genevievae | reverse complement strand
GGGTATCTTCATTCCTAATCTTGTTTCACGTCGTGACCATTAACATGCTCCTCACAAACTGTATTCCTATGGCATTCACTTTCCAAGTCGCTCTTAAATGCCCATGTTTCTACTACATATGGGATTATGGGTACAAAGTACAACATATACAGCAGTTTCTTACACGTCAAGGGAATTTCTCTTCTCCAAAGCATGTCTCTTAAACACATATAGAACAACTTTCCCTGATGTCATCTCTCGTTAGATCCTTTCTACTGCCACCATTCGCCTTAATCATGCTTCCAAGATATTTTATGTTTTGTACTTTATATCTTAGCTCTACTCAATCCAACTTTAAAGTTTATTGGGCCTTATCCCTTTTCTTTTCATTACTATAACTTCACACTTCACCATGCTAAATTTCATTCCACACTCTTTCACTTTCTCATTCCATTACTGTAGCTGTTCCTGCACATCCTCTTTCTTTTCCCCTCATATCATTAAGTCATGTGTGATGTGAAGGCTTTCTTCTCAGAGATGTTAGGTTCTATCCACTTGACTTATCTTCCCGCTTGATTGTTCCATGTTCCACATCTAGCTCTCTAGGCACCGACTTGATGTTTGTTATGAACTCCATTTTCTCAAAGGAAATCTGAAGGCCCAACTTTGCTGCGTGCATCTCTACAGTGTGTCTATTTTAATATCTATCTGTTAAATATCACTCCCCCCTTCTTATGATCATTTTTTGTTAGAATGTTGTCAGTCTTGATTTTGTTTACATAATAGCGGCTATGCCATGGTTTATACATGTTTAACTATACCCATCAAATTATATTATTTACTTTTAAATTTTGATACAACAAAATAATGGCTGAAGATTCTGGTAACGAAGATAGTTGGTTATATGGTGACTCTAATCCAGAAGCACAAGAAAACGAAATTACAAATAAATCATTAAATACTGAAATAGCTGAAGATGGAGATCTCGTCAATGGAGATGTTCCAAATACTGAAGATACCCAAGACCAGGTATAGTGTGTTGTAAAAATTAATTTATATACATATTATAACTGTCTAATAAATATTCAAACTACATAGAGACACTAAATTTTAATTATAATTGGCCCCAGATAGATTCGCATAATTTCTATAGGCCTAAAGATCGTTGGAATATTGATTTGATCCTAAAAGATCTGCTCAATTGCCATTTTCTTTACAATTCTTAGTTGATGTACTAATTTTAGTTTTCAATGTAGAAATTGCGGATATGGTGCCTAAGCTAGTTAGAATTGCTACTACTTCCTGAGAAAGATACTATAATAACATTGATGTATGGTATGTGTAAATATGTGTTAGTGTTTTTACTTTTATATGTACTATACTATTTTCCTAATGTTTTCTAGGCGATTCCACTCTCAAATTGCAGTACAGGCTCTTATGGACTATTACCATCTCTTAACAATCAATTGGTTTTTACGGTAGTGCTGTCCTTTTTCAACCAAGCGGAGTTGCCATTTGTATCTTAAATTTGAACGTCGTTATTGTGTGGAAAAGCCAGTAATTTTATGGTGACTGTTATAATAGTTATGAACAATGTCTGCAAAGTCTGAAAGAAATATCTCTTACACAATGTTAAAAAAAATTAAAACGTATTATACCTCCTGAAATATTTAAAGTAAAACATGAAAAAGTTGTCTTGTTAGAACCTTTTTTCTTTTGATTTTGCATAGGTACATTCTGTTTAGGAAATGATAAGAAAAGCTCAAATTTATTTTTGAAAAAAACTATGGGCCAATAGCGCCCCTCATTTATGTGTGGTAGCGTTTTGAAGTTGAAGAGGGTGTAGTACACTTTATGCTCTGTCTGGTCTTGAAGAGCAGATTAATGTTATGCAGTTGTAACGTTGAGAACTGAAGCGTTAGTCCATCCAATCCACATCAAAATTGAGATTGGTTTCACAAAATACAAGGTTCATTCACTTATACATTCATTATACTCATCTTTGTTTGTAATTATAGTTTAATAAACATGATTTTATTGTACTTACCGAGACAATGTTAAAAATTTGAGAATACATTTTATATGCAACTCCAAATTTTATCATACTATGCTTTATAATCAAGAAATCAGCTACCCACAGAGGTGGGTGGCTGAGCAGTCTCAGGTTTTACACTCACATTTACACTCTACCACCGTTTGCAATCAGGCCTGGGTTCGATCTTGGTCGAATTTACTGGCATTAGTTAAAAACTTTAGCACAGTCGGTAGCGTGTGAGCCAACTGAGATAGGGGTCTGAGTTACATTCCTGGGATGGTCCGAGATTTATCTCTGATAAATTGTCAGTTAGGGGACTGGCTGTTGTGTTTTCTTAGTATTAAGGTAGTTTGTAAGTCGTGTGTTGATATAATCAGTGTGTTCGAAAAGTACATCTACTTAATATAAAATAATTATCTGAGGTTGATTTTAACAAGTTATTTTTGCGTAGTTTCGGGAAAATATTGGTGTACATACTCTTAGCCACTTTTCTCTTCCTTTACTGTGTTATTATTGATTTAAATCGGTGTAAGATGCTTAAAGTCAAAACACAGTCTTCAGGCGTAGCAGTCCTTGTAAACATAAAAATATAACCCTGCTTAGCTTCGCAACAATGAATCCTACTGATGACAGTCCTCTTGGAAAGCAAAGCACAGCTGTTTGAAATCTACCCAAGAAGCCTCTCTCCAGCTGTGAGACATTATTCTTGTGTTACGGGTTAAGGTCATTATTTTGGCGTACAGAGTGCTAAGAGTGTTTGGTGGTTTAATTGCCCTTTTTATCAAACGTTTAATCACATATTTTAATTTTTCCTTATATATTTAGCTATAATATATTTTACTTTATATGGGATAATTTTATATATTATTTATTATTGATTCATAGTGTTTAGTGTAAGGTTTTTAAACTATTTTTCATGGAAACGGTAACAAGAAAAATGCATAACATAGGTATACTGAGAAGCAAAGAACGTCAAATAGTAATGAACGTTTTCGATTATTTTACTAAGACAATGAATGTCAATAAAGCAGTTAGGGAAACATGTAAAGCCACGAAATGTTTCGAAAGGACTATTTACGTATTAAGAGAGGAACAGGTTGTGTCATAAGTATTTGAAGGATATTAAGAGGTTCAGAGCTGAAGGTAGACCTATTGTTTAAACAGATGAAACATGAGTAAATGTTAGACATAGCGTTTCCAAGGAGTGGAAAGATACTACCATTCAGAGTTCTCAGCAAGTATTTCTTGAGGGGTTAAGCACAGGACTGAAGCCACCACAGGTTCGCAGACCACGCTTTCTGATGGTTCGCGTTGGAAATGGCAATGGCTTGTTGAAGGTGGCTTATCCATAAGAACATCGCTGTTGAAACGGGAAATGATGTATTTGGTTTCGAAACACAAACACAAATTTGAAAAATACAAAGTGGATGAGATGGCGAAGGCGGTGGCTCGACAAGTAATTCGTTTGCCTCCGTATTATTGTGAACTTAACCCTATAGAGATGGTGTGGGCTCAAGTAAAAACATTTCTTAAAATGAACAGTGCTAGTTTTAAGGTTAAAGATATGAGACCTTTAATAGCTGCCGCGTATGAAAAGGTTTCTGTAGAAAACTGGTTCAATTATGTAAATCATGAAAAAAATATTGAAAATGACATGTGGAAAGCAGACGAGCTGCAAGATGATGAGGAGCAGTTTTTAATAAGATTAACTTCATCATCTTCATCTTCCCTGTGTCATCTCCTCCACACATAAGTTCATCTACTCACTCTCAAAACTTTGAGCTACCTGGGCCATCCACTAAACACTACTTCACAGTTGAAGGAGTCACACCTTTGTGTGGGGACAGTGATGAAGCATAAAGGTATTTTTTTAGGTCTAAACTAATATATTTACTTTACAATGAGGGCACCCCCCCGCCCCCTTTATAATTACCGGTATTTTAATTTATAAAACAATCATATTAATTCATTATTATTATTATTATTATTATTGAGTTTTAGCTTTTACTATAATAAAGATGAATTAGGTAGGCCTAATTGTTTATAAAAAACACACACACATTCACATGCAAACAGGGAATATTTTTGTATAAACCTATGTACTTGGGAAGACCATCTTTGAAAGGATTCAATCTTTAACCTATTCATTGCAGGTGACATTGTACAATGTATATCAAAATTTGCATTAATATGATAATAAACAGAATAATACACAATTCTTGACAGCCCAAACATCAAATTGATTGCCATAGTGTGTATAATTTGCTAAGTTTGAATGTAAAAGTTGTCCATCTGTTTGGAGCAGGTGAGATTTGGCAACTGCGCGCTCCATAAGACTTGTACTGCAGAGTAAGAGTGGACCGGACTATAGAATTTTATTTATTACAGAAATAAGTTTTTATTTGCTAAAAGTTTATTTATAGTATAAGGTAAATGCACCATAAGTTGACACCTTAAGGATTGTTTTGGTAATTTGAGTCATAAAATAAAGAGTAAACTAAGTAGGCCTATAACAATATTTATTTATGACAAATATATTTGTTAAACCCTACCATTTAAGTTAACATAAAATAATATTTAAAAAAGTATGTGGTAATATTTTAACATAGTTTGAATTGAGCAAAATTCACTGAATTCTCATAATCTTGACACCCTTATTCTTAATGTTGACTATTTACTATCCTAAAGTTGACACTTATAAAGAGCACTATAAAACACTTTTGTAAGCTACCTGGTACTTAGAAAATATTTTATCCATCAAAAGAAATAGTAAATTTCATCTCGCCTCTTCTACAAAAAAAAAATATCTTTTGTTCTCACTTTTGAATTGTCATCTTTTTCTGGACAAACAAATGTAAAGCCCACTTCTCTTCTTCGGGTAAACTGTATAACAGGTTCATCAGAGTTCATAGATAAAATAAAACCTACATAGAATTTTGTACTTTTTTTTTTACTAGCATAGGCTATTTGAACCCATATTCCTGTTTTTATATTTTGATCAGAAAATAATGCTTTAAAAGTTTCCTCTTGAATGTTTGTCAGCAAGTCACTCATACTGATTTCAATGTCATCTTCGATCAAAGGCTCATTTGAATCACTTTCTTTAATACATTTATCCTTTAATTTTCCTGAGTGCTGCTTTCTTTAGTGATCTCTTTAATTCACTTTTATTTTTTATTTATTTTTTTTCCTTGCCTTTTCTCATTTTTTAATTATTTTTTCTAAAGTGATATTCTTTCCACATTTTTAGAGTGACTACACTGGATCTTTTATCTTTAACACTCTTATTAGAAGATGATGGAATATCATTTGGCAAGAATAAAGCGCTTTTAAAAAGTGATGGTACAGCCATTGGGTTATTTGCAGACACATTCTGCCTACTATGACTATCCTCGTTAGCTATAAAAATTGAATAAGCCTTGTGATATTCTCTTTTAGCATTGTTATTTACTTGATTAACAGATGTCAACAAAAGAAACTAGCAAAGATCTTTTAAAAAAATGGCAATGTTTTTAAGCTTGACATCTTTGTCAACAATAGCAAACCTATTCATTTGCTGTTCCAAATATCTACATATTCTATATTGACGACTGTTTAACCACAGTTAATAAATCATATTATAATATACTAACATAGTAACATTGTTTGAAATGTGTTGAATATTCAACAAATATGAAGACATAACTTAAGCTAGCAGATCAAAGTCTTCTTCAAAGTGTAAGGAATTTAATGAAATCCTGAACATGTGATACTTCAGCAAAATATGACCACCATTTTGAATAATCAATATCTGACAGTTGATAACTACATTCATAAGGTAGAAAACATAACAAAATACATATTCCATCTGAAGTATTTGTCTGAGAGGGAAATATCTATTATTTTAAAAGGTAATATTAAAATAATGTCAATATTTGGTACATTTACCTTAGTTATATTGTGGTTATGTCACATAGTATATTATCCCGGAGCCAGAAGCAATTTCAGCTCCAGAGCAACAAGAGGAAGATGCAGCTGTTGCTGCAGATGCAGATGAAGATGAAGATGAGGATGATGAACAGTCAAGACTTCACATCGCAACTGGTCAGTCTGAAACAGGTGAACACAGACACCTATAACAAATTGAAACAAAATATGTTCATACAAAATTAAAATTAAATCGGATAACTTTATTCAGATTGAATACACTTAATACCATACATACCCTGTGACTTTTTTTTTTTTTTTTTTTTGCAGGGGACGGAGCTAGCATGCTATAAAGATTAATACATTTATTAATTCTGGTTTGATTCTCCTTTCTTGTTGCCTTGGATTCTACCTTCTCCCATCCTCCCTTGTCTCTGAATATTTCCTTAAGCACATGCATTCATAATCTGGTGGAATTTGCGGCTCTTTTGTTTATGAGTCATACTTTGGATTAGAGGCTACAGCACGTGTTTTGTAATTATTGTTGAATGAAGCTCATAACGAGGAGTCGTTTTTATTATGGGGCCTTGACCCTAGTGTTTATGTTTGTGTAAATATGACTTGGAGTTGCTGAATCATGTTCACTGATTTATTTTATGTGGTGCAATGATGGTGTTTAGAATCTGATGGGATCATAAATAATCCACATTGTAACTATAAGGCTCAGATGACGGATTTTGAGTACACCAGTCACTGGTAAGTTACCTCATTCACCCTTGTAAATCCTTACGCTCTAATCTAATTACTCAGAGGATGCGAGTAGGAATTTACAAATCCATAAAATCAATGCATTGCTGGTGCACAATTCTACTTTCCAACTATGTGTTGCATAATTGGCCTTGATACATTATTGTATGTAAGGTTTGGGTGCCAGGGTTCTCCTTTGCTACAGCCATACCATTGATGTGACCAAGGGCGTAAAAGGGGGGGGGTCTGTCCTCCCTCCCTTGAATTTGATGGACCTCCTAGTGAGACAGGGAGGTCCATATATATATATATTTAAAATTTTCTAGCGGAACACCCATAGAAAAATTAGGTTTCTACATCCTTGGTAGTGGCCGTACATTAACAAAATACCAGATGACCTTTTATTATTTATTTTGTAAATAAACTCTCTGTTCGATAACATTTTAAGCAAGCCCCTATGCTGGGTGTGTCACACATTCACCCTCTTTCAATTATTAAATAGCTCTGGCATCACAGCCTGGAGTCACGAAGGTGGTACTTTCAACTTCATGGCCCTCAAGGAAGGATCCGCCAATGGGGCTCAGCTTGGCAAAGTCTATTTTTAGACAAAAATATCTTGGACATTCACCACACCAAGACTTTATATTTTACATAAAATATTCCATATAAAAATAGGAAAGACTGATTTGCGAATCTTATAAATTTTACCTTTTATTTGTTTTGTAGCTAATGAGAATGGTGACGAAGAAGATGAAGACAGTGATGATGATGACGATGATGTTTGTGTCATAATCAATGACATCAAGACTAGCCCAACATACACTAGCCTCAACATCAAGCGTGGGGGCCTACTCACAGCAGTTGGTGGTGCCGACAAACTGAAGGTAATTCAAAATACTCCTTTAGGGTTCAAGTGATATTGAATTCAGCTGTATTTAACGTTATACTAGATTCATTCAAGTCTTTATTATATTGACATTTTTATTAAATTATTTAAAACATTAAATATATACCACTGCCTACCAAAATATTTTCTCAAGGTCTGAACGAATTTTATGTTTTTATTAGCATTTGCAAAAAGCTATTGATTGGTCTTAAAGACTGCCTAGCAAAATGGCAAATAGGCTCGTTATCTTCAACTCTTGTTATGCACAAACTATCGTATTAGATTAATATTGAAGTCTGACACCTTAGCTCAGTCTGTAGTATGTCTGCCTACTGAGCTAAGGGTCCCCGGTTCTATTCTTGGCATGGCCAAAAATTTATCATTGATGAAAATATGGGTTTACCCTTTCAAATTGATAAATTAACGGATAGGGACTGGATGTTGTGCCTTTCCTAGTCTTAAGTTAGATTATAAGTCATATGAAGCTACGACAAGCTGGTAATGGATAATATATGGTTTGAATAAACAACCGACCCAGGCCACAGACTGGCAACAGTAATGGATGTAAAGTAAAGATATAGCATTATGCTAACATGAGATTATTCTGCGAGGTTTGTTATATAACACATTTACACAGTGCCACAAATAATACTTAAAATATTAAATACTGAATGTGATCAATATAATTTAATATAAAGAAAAATGGCATTCACCAAGTAAAACTGTAAAAAGGTTAAGTGGGGAATTTTTTTTAAATGCTGTTTGGAAAAGTTAGGGAATTTTATAATAAAAGTTTTGTAGCCACCTGTAAATCTTAACATATAGATGGGTCCTTACCTCATATTCTAAATGATGCTTATTTATTTTTAAATTTTGTATTAGAATTAACTTTAGAATTATTATGTTGTTTATTGGTGGTTTATAACAACATAATTATAGGACAAACTTAACAGATCCCAACCCATTAGCTTATCACATCACTGAATATATGGTTCATTTTCCATTGAATATAGTATATCAAGAGATCCAGATCTGTTGTAAATAAATTGATTGAATCTTATTTTTAGGCAAGACATCAGGTATTTAAAATTGGGAATAAATCCTAGAAAGCTGAAAAATGCTTTATTGCTTTATTTAGGTAGTCTAATATTAGCATATTAATTTTCCTCCTTTATGCAAGGTTTGCGTTTGCCACTGCATTGAAGGAAAAAAAAGATCAAAATTAGGTTTGCTTTAATTATCTCCATTTCCCTCTGTTTAACAGTAAAAATAGTTATTACCAATATTAAATAGAATTATATCTTATATAAAAAGGTTCGTGAAAATATTTTTCATGCTGCAACAAATTTCCCTGTGAGCTCCGAATACTACATTACTTTTGGAAACTCTTGAGACCAACAATGGGTCTGTTAATATATTTGTTTTAAAGATATAATCCTTACTGATCACAGTTAGTCTACTAGACTACTTTTTCGTTGGACTAAGGCATGTGTCCAATATTACCCACAACAATGAAGCCACTCTGCAAGAGAGATAATGCAGTGGGAGATTGATTCAGTTGGAAATTAGGCCTACTACGCCGAAGTTTACTCACAATGGAATTATACGCAATGGAATTAGCTATACCTGAAAAAATATAACTACACCTCCTATAAAAGTATAGATCTTTTACTAATATCAGATTTTTATGCAACTGCTTCATCTTTCATGAGACTGTAGCTGATGAAGTAAATGCTGGCAAGCATGAGAAAGTAGTTTAGTGTTTTATTGATTCTTAGAGGGTTTATTATTATTTTTTATATGTGATAATTTATTAAAATTTCTAATATTTTATGGTTAACTGCTTGATATAGATAATATAAGTTTTCTCATACAAAAGTAGCTCGGAAAGCATTGTGCAAATTCGAAACAGCCTCACCGTCAACTTTCAATGTGACTCGGTTTTGCTAAGAGGAAGGAATTTTGAAACCTCACAGCTGGTGAATGACACATCATTGTCAATGGTCAGTTTTGTTGTTTGTTACTGTTTATGTTTTATGATATCTTTTGTGTACTTATAAGTAAAAATAAATGATAAAATATTGTGTTTAGTTTTTAAGATGGATTACCCATTTTGGAATTTACTAATCTAAATAAATATTTTTTATTTGATAAATGCTATAATACGGTTGGATGAACTATTGTGGGAAGAAGACCCACAATCTTGTTGGTGTTTTTTTTTAGAAAGGCTTTCCAAAAAGTGGCTCTAATTAGCAATGTGTTTACGTTACTTTATAAAAATTAAATTTTAAAATGAATTCACTAATGAAACTCAAGGCAGCAAGAAGGCAAATGATTCAAGAAAATTAACCTGAAAGTTATTCCCAAGGCCTAGTATTGTGCTAGCTACTGATAAAAGCCAAGATCTTGTTTTTTCATGGAATCGTCATTTTTTCACTTAGTATGCTAATTAAACTCCTTTAAATAAAACTTTTAACGCATTTCCCAGCTTTCTAGAGTACATTCTCGAATTAGGTACCTTTTTGTGCCCAGACGCTTGGCCTATTAATAAAATGTTAGCTTTTAGTATAAAAAGTAGGTAAATAAAATATTTCTTTTTGGTTAAAATGTTAAAATAGAAGGTTAAATGAGAACTAATTTAATTTGCTTGAACATTATTGTTTTTATTTTATTTTTTGGTATCTTTAAATATTGGTCTTTGGTAACGAAATAGCCATTCTAATGACCGTTTCAAGCATATATTTTACTAATAGACTCTATTTATAGAAATATATTTTCCAGAATGGTGGAACTTTTTGTTGTTGTTAATGGAATGCCGTTATTGTTTATTCATATTTAAATCAACAAAAATGACCATAATTCACCTTTAAAGAGACAAGTATTTGGTTCCAAGGAAATATTTTATTTCATGCATGTATTATTAATTCAAAAATATTCTAATGAACTTAACACTATGTTTTGATGTTCAAGTTCATGAAAACAAATCTCATGAAGCTTCTATCATTGATAATATTGCTTATTCCTTTAGTTAAAATTTTTATTTTATTTAGCAACTCAAGAATTAATTGGGCGGTCCAGGGATAAGGTGTCAGACTTCTGTGCTGGGGCTCTGGGGTTCAATCCTTGGTCCCGGCACAGATTTATCTGATTGCTAAACCCTTCCTTCACCTCTGACAAGATTGTGTATTAATCACAACTTGTGAATGTGAGGAATGCCAGGCTTCCACCGTGGTTCGGATCCCACGTTAAACTGTAGGTCCTCCATTTTATCTCACTATCACCCTACCATTACACATTAGCGTAAGTGCGTACAACCCGAACGGTTAGTACGACGCTGTGCTAATAATAATGATAATAATTAATAATAATATTAATTACAACAATAACAACACCAACAACAAAGAATTAACTTAAACAAAATTAAAAAATAAAATCATAGCACTATGAGAAATCAAGTTTTTTTTATAATATTTAGATTCAGGATTTGTGGGTGAGATAAGATTCCGATTGAAAGAGAATTGGGATTCAACTCGCCTCTAGATCTTATAAATCTAAAATTAATGTTTCCTGAAAATACTTGTAACATTGGGGAGAATTGTTAATTCAAATTTTTGAAAATGGCTGATATGTGAAGGTTGAATTTAATTTTTTTCTTTTTTGCAGCAACCTGGCAAGTTCTCCATTGAAGAATTTGAAGCTGTGGGTACTATTAATGGGGTGGCGGCTCACGAGTACAACTTAGACAATCTCGAGGACAAGCCATGGAGGAAACCCGGGGCTGATATTACAGGTACCATGGACAAATTTACTAATCTCAATTTGGATATTCTTGACAAATTTGAACACTTTTATGGTTTTAGGTCTTACTCCTTAGTTGTTGTGTTAAGTGTTGATTCTGCTTCATTTACTGATAAACCACCACTGAGACACTGGTTTAAATCCTGGTTGGATCATAATCTAGTACAAGACTTAACAAAGTGTAATGATACTGCTTTAGACCCCTCTCATACATTCAAAAAGTCATGGATGACGTGTATATTCTTTAAAGTACTGTATGTAAAATTTTCTTTTAATGCTTCATCCATGGAAAATCATGCGTTTTCAGAAATAATGTCAATGTATTGCGCTTCAAAACTTTTTTCTTTAAAAGATCAACTCCGTTGTATTAGAAAGATCTTCTAACACGCTGGCTCCCTCTACCCAATAGGAAGCCAGCTTTCACAACATCAGGTTGCCAGAAACTTCTCTATTAGTTAGTTTTATCACTGGTGACAAGGAGTCCAAGAAGAGGGGTAGGTCATATATAAGGCGCTTGTGCGTATGAATACACAGTGCTGGCAAAATAAATACAGTGTCGGTAATAAATACAGAGTAATATCACATTACAGTGCCGCTAACATAAATCTAGAGAACTCGGTAATATAATAGCAGTAGTAACTTAAATCCATAGAGGTCCAGTAACTTATATCCATAGAGTACATAGTAATATTTTAGAAAGTAAAATCACAGAAAAACAATCTGTAATTTAACAAAAACTGTATCACTTAATATCATATCTTAAGTGCCGAAGGTGTAATCATCTAAATAAATCGTGTGCACCATTGAAAGTCCTACTCATTTTATAAGAATAAAAATCAGAAATAATCAGATCACATAACCATGTACAAGCGCGCAGTAAGGCATGCCCGCGTCGTCATCATCGTAAAACCCGATATCGTTATAATTGGTGCTCAATCACGGGGCAAATTTCTAAATAAATAAATGATGTCACAATAATTGGCACCCATCACGGACCTATATCACTTTAATTGGCTTCCAATCGCAGGGCAATTAAATCTTGTATCTCTATAAAAGTTCCTATAAAATGAAACCCTGGGTGATAATGACGAATTTTCTTCAGAACCATTACATACATATGTCCAGTGGCGATAGTGTAACATGTGAACCATAGTACATTAACGACCTTAGTTTACTTGGATCACATCTCAAAAAATTACTAGAAATAGTCGCTTATGTATCCCTTGTAATGATGCTGTTTTGGACCCCTCTCATATATGTAAAAAAGTCATGGATGAAGTGTAATTTTCTTTAAAGTGTTATATGTAAATTATCCTTTTAAGACTTTATCCATGGAGAATCACGTGCTTTTCAGAAATAATGTCAAAGGATTGCACCATTAAAACTTATTTTTTCTTTCATAAAGTAACTCCGTAGTGTTTACCAAAAAAGCAAGTGACACTAGCTCCCTCTACCCATTAGGAAGCTAGCCTTCACGACACCTGTCGCCAGAACGCTTTTGATTAGTTGGTCTTGAAATGTTCTGGAAAAAATGTCATGATTTTGTGAAGGAACCCGGCTCCATATTCCTCTATCCTTCCACCATTTTTACTCCTTTATTCGCTTCCATTATTCTCCTGTCATTTGCACACTTTCTGTTATCTGCTCCTCCAATATTTGTCTTGGTCTCCCTTGCTGTCTTTTTTCTACATACTTCATGTCCATCATGCTCTTTGATATTCTCTCCTATTCCATTCTCATTACATGACCATACTATCTCAGTCTTGCTTCTTCTCCTATCTCATGTACTCCCTTTCCTCCCACTCTTTCCTAGGTAACGTAATTCCTCATCCTGTTTCTCCTCGTGAGAATTAACATGTTCCTCACAAACTCCATTCCCATGGCCTCCACTTTCCAAGTCTCTCTTAGACGTCCATGTTTCAGCTGCTCATGTGATTATGGGTACACTTCAAGAGCACTTCTCTTTAGCAACTCTCATACTCACCTATAGAACAACTCCCCCTGCTGCCCTCTTATTTGATCCTCTCTGCTCACACCCTCCCTACCTCCCCCAATCACATTTCTAAGATATTTTACATTCTGTATCTTTCTCAGCTCTTCTCTATCAAACTTTATAGCTGTACTAGGCCTTATCCTCTTCTTTATCGTTACCATCACTTCACCGTGCTAAATCTCACTCCACACTTTTTCACCTTCTCATTTCATTCTTATAGCTCTTTATCCCACCCCCCTTATCCCCATACCATCAAGTCATCAGCAAATATAAACAAACTTAAAAGAGTGCCTTGTGAAAGGAATAAACGAGGTACTGTATGTAGATATTGTGTGGTAAACATTTAATGGTAATATGGTATTAATCACACTTGTTTTCTTGTGCAGACTACTTCAACTATGGTTTTAATGAAGATACATGGCGGGCATATTGTGAACGCCAGAAGCGTGTGCGTGTCCATGAGTCTGGCGTGGGTCTTGCCCAGTTGGGCAACACTGGAGGGGTGGGCAGGGGCGTGATTCCTGTTGCCATTACCAATGATAACTCTAAGTACTCAGGTTTCATGGGACCAAAAAAAGCAGGCCCACCTCCAGGCCGCAAGATGGCCGGAACTATAGATGTGATTGGTGTTGGTGGACTACTTTCCCGGCGGAACAACGAAAAAGGAACCCCTCCCAAGGAGAATGTCATACAGGTAAATAAACCCATATTTAAGGTTTTTATATTATTTGTAAATTCAGTTGAGGAGAACAATATTTTAATAAACTAGACTTATAGAAGGTTTAACCTCTCCAGCGTGTAAAATATCTTTAGTCATCCACTTGTGAAGTTCTCTGCAGCATGTGTGACATCATCACTGGCCATTAATTTGTAATGCAAATACAGGCTTTAACTATTTGCACAACAGAAATTCAGCCACTATTAGGAAGGTTAGTAACTGATAAAGGTCACACTTTAGAGGTTAGACTCGTGTCATAGTAATCTCAAAATCTGGTTTGTTGTATTCATGAAATATTACATGATAAAGAGCTTCATTTTCCACTTTAACAGATTGTAATGTGTTTAAATTCAGGTGATGACTGCAGACCGTCGCGAGTACAGTCGCAAGCCTGGCTTCCCAGACATGTCTGTACCACCTCCAGGACCATTTGAACTGCCACCACCTCCACATGTAGTGCTGCCGCCTCCAGGTTTCCCGCCTCCCACTGCTCACCTTGAACCCGGCTATGGTGTACCCGAGTTTTACCCCCCTGAGGCAGATCCATACTACCAAGCTTACGAACCAACACAAGACTCGCAGTGGAATGATCCAGTGAGTTTTACACCACTTTTTATTTTACTCAGGACTTGGAGCCTCAGCTATTGTCAAGTTTTATTTGGTTTTGTGCTTCATACAATGATCAAACAATCGCTGAGATGTTTTTGTTTGAATCCTGATGGGGTTAAAATTTTGTTTTAATGTATCAGACAAAATCATTTGGGATTGATTGATTGATTGATGATACACTTACAGTCCCAGAAACTAATAACCAACCACGCATCTGTTAAGTGCCTTAAATAACAGGGTTTAAACTTGCTTCGGTGGCCACATAGTCTAAGGCGCCACTCTTGTGTAAAACTATACTACCGATGACAGGAAGATAGGAGTTTGAATCTCAATTGGGTGTACTGAGGCTGGTTTTACCAATTTCCATAAAAATTTGGGTACACCACCTCTAAATTCAACCTTCCTCATCCCTAACTCACTAGCATGATCAGTACATATACATATAACCTTAACAGAGGGTGCTAAAAAAAAGTTTTAAAAAGAATTACTTGAGCTTCATGACTAATGATATATTTGAATCCATACATCTGTTCAAATTATTTTGTAATATAAGAGAAAATAATAAACTACATTTTATATTAACGGAAAATACTGCTTTCAATTTTGGAAGATCTTAAACACAAGTCCAGATTGTTTCCTGTTCACACTTCGAATAATTTGAAGCCGAAGCGAATCTTGGTGTATTTCGTATTCGATTCAAACACATGTTTGGCTTCGGCAGCTATACGAAGCTTCGTGTATTCAAAGTCTAATGATTATATTACCAGGGCTTTTAGGGGTAGTCCCTTTTTTTAACATCTTGGTCCTTAAGTCCCTATTTCTTGATAAAAAATTACTAGTAAACTGATGAAGAAGGTATAGGAAAGGTGGATAGAAACATATAAAAGGGGATGAACACAATATAGCTTTTAAAATGAAAAGAAGAACACAGTTCACACTTTACATTGCTGCCATTGGACAAAGAGGTAATGGTTGCCTCTTTAATAAAATAATACAACTACCTCATAAAGGGAAAAGAGGTTTTCCTTAATAGAGATATAATAAACTGATGGAAAATACTATAAACTTTTACAAAAAAAAATTGATGTAAGTTGCTTGGCATTTGTTAATTTACATTTCTTACAATAATTCATATAACATCTGAATGTGTACTGTTTGAGCATATTCATGTTTGAATATGATTAATTTTGGTGCCATTTTATTTAAATTATTGCACCCAATAAAGTACATTGAGGTGACATTTGAATATTACTTGTGCTTCATTACAAAGATGATTTTCGACATCTGGTCTAATGCTAACAAGTGATAAAGCAGCAATAAATGAACGTGGAATCAATGCTAGGCTAAACATTTTGTCTGGAATGGAGAGATACTCAGAGTTTATTTAGTACTTACTACTAGTTTACTTTTGGTTATGGCCAGAAATGCCTACCATAGTTATAAGACTTTCTCAGAACAAGATAAGATTAATAAAGAGAGACTTAGGAAGGATACAAAGAGAAACGAAGTAGAAAAGGTAGCACTAAAGCAGAAGGCTGAAGAACATAATTCGGTAAAACTATATCCAAATACCTTGTAGAAGAATACAGAAAAAAAAGCTGCTGATAATTTTTTTTGATGGAGATACTAAGATACTAGCTTCAGCAGTTGAACAGAAGAAATATTAAGAATTGAGCCTTGTACATGGGATGTTTTATGCTGCTAAGGCTTTAAGGACAAATAAAAGTAAAGCCTCTCAACAAGTAGTTTCAATTGCAAAAGTGATTGAAAAGAAATTTTCAAACATATCACCATACTTCAATAAACAACCTAAAGATTATGAAAAAAAAGAATAAAACCAAACCAAACGTTACATTTGAAGGATACATTAATATATATTGTACAGCATTTAATCTGTTTTAATTTTTACCTTTGTTAATGTCCTTTATACCTTTCTATAATCAAATTAATTTTTACACAGATATTGCCTGGCTCTTCTTTATTTTACACTTTGTAAAAATGTTCACTTTATTAGTAAATTCAAAACATTGCCATAAGTTTGATTGTTACTTAATGAACAATATTTAAAATCTGTTATATTTTTGGTAATTGTTATTTTCATTAAGTTAGGCAATACTAAATAATAGTTATAGTAATCTGTAATCTTATACCAGTATTTTGTAAAGAATGTTCCTATTTGTTACCAAGCAAAATTTTATGGAAATAAAATACAAATGTAACCCATTCCCTATCCAGGAGTCTATCTGAAATGTTCTTTACTATAGGACAAACTTATTTATTTCATAATAATAATGAAAATTAACAAAAATCCAACAAATTATAGTTTTTAGTGTGAAATTTTATAAAAATAAGTTTCTTTTACTTAAAACATCAATACACAATTTGATGTGACCCTCTTATCATAAAAGTTTTTTTTTTCAAAAGGTGTCACACAAACTCTATCTACAACTTATTGCATTTTTGTGAGATTCATTATCATAACAATTCAGAATTATAATAATATTTAAATATGAAAATATAAAAAAAGTGTAGAGTGTGCCTGTGCAAATCAATGATTTTCCATTTTGAGTCGAATCCGAATATTGGCAAACCAGCTCAAATCGATTCCGAATAGAATATCATGCTTAGAATTTTTTTTTCGAATCAAATCTGAATCTAATATCATACTAAAAGTAAAATATCAAATCCAAATCGAATATTTTATTTTGAAAATGTTTCCAATCCAAATGAAATAACATATCCTTAGGAGGCTTTGAAAATATTTTAAATTTAATCTTAAGTTAAACAAGTAAACAAAGCCTCATGACTAACTTATGAAAGGTTATAAATGAAATAAATTATTATTTTTTTATAATGGTTTGCTGTATGAGACCATAAAAAGTTGAAATTATTATTAAGTACTTACGAAAAGATTCAAATTTCGAACTAAACTCATCAAATTTGAATCTGAAATTTGCTTTGATTCGAAATTTCGAATCCACCACAAATCTCTCTAATAATAAGACTCGAATCGAATCTTAGCAAGATTCGAAACTTTGAAGGTTCGCACAGGCTTAAAACTATTTATTATTTTATTCCATTTAATAATCTAATCAATATGGTAATCGACATGCATTTCAGATGTTCGCTTAGCTGGCAAATAATTGGTAGGGGTTTTAGTAACAAAAACAAAAATTCTGATTTTATCGATTATTTTCTTTAACGTGCAAAAAATGCTGGTCCCTTAAAGTCCCTTTAAAAAAAATTGGTCCCTAAGTCCCTTTTTTAGTGAGAAAGTACTAAAAGCCCTGTATTACACTTATATTTTATATTCAAAGTCTAGTGATTATATTACACTTATATTTTACATCATATAAAAATGAACTGAAATTACCTTAAGAAATAAAATATATTTTTATCGTTTTGAGTTTTAGAACACGTTTGCTTTATTTTCTTGGTGGAACTTGGAAAATTTCCATAGCTCTTTGAATTTCAAGACCCCATAACATTAAACCTCTAACCCCCTTGATCACAAACATTGATTGGTACCAACTGAAGATGAATTTATTCCTCTTGAAAGTGTAGATTAAAATAAATAATGAAAAGTTTTTTTTTTGTGTGTTTAGTTAAATTTTTGAAGTGTTTCTTGAATATTGAAAATATTTTTTTAATATTCTAAAATTCACACACACGTAGCCATTTCATTTGTTTACTACATGAATCAATATGTTCAATCCAAATTCCTGTTAATGTGTAGGCTAGCAGCAGATTTGAGAGCGATAGTCGAGCACATGTGCGAGTAACTCAACATTTCTTAAATTATTATTAAAAAATGTACGCAAATACTGAGTACTTATAAATGAAAATTGCTGTTAATTTAGATAAAATCTTAGATATTTTACTAAAAATAAAATTAAATCTACAAAAAAATTGCTTATTTTATAATTTCATACATATTACGTGAAGAATTAAGCTATGAGTAAAATTACTATCATCAAGTTTGTCTTATTTTCGAGATTGGCTATAGGTGTTTTCAAAATCAGAACGATATTTTTTTTAGTAATTCACATAGTAAGCTTTAAATGGATTTATAAAATCAAAAGTTTTCTTGTTGATCTGTAAAACAGAAAAACATCTAATGATGTTAAAGCAAATGCATGTTTTTTTAACTACTCACTCAGACTGTTCACATAAAGTGTTTTTAATACAATGGTAAAGTGAATATAACATTTATATGTTGGCAATAAGCTACAAATATTAGTGTTAAGAAAAAATAAATGTAATATTTAGTTTTACGTTAGATAAATATACTCAATGTAAACATAATTTTTTACTCAAAATTAAATAGAAAAATATTTGAACTTCGATTTGGCTTCGAGAATATTTTCCATATTCGACTCGACTTCGCTTTGAACCAAAAAATGGACTTCACACACCCCTATTGCAAATTTATTACAATACCTAACCATGTTGTTTGTTTTACAGACTTGGCAACCAACACCAATCTCAGCCGATGTAAAAGTGGTGGCAGGTGGCCCTGGGCCCCTGGTCACCCCTCTTCCACCCATTATTGCTCCTTCGCTTGACAACACCTCCAGTCATGACTCTCAGGTAGTCATTTCTTTTTATTTTATTAGCATTTATGTTCCTTAAATATATATAAAAATGATAAAACAAACATTTGAATATACCACTGTTGATTCCTTCAGAAGAAATATATAAAAACCGTGTAGAATGTAACCATGTAGAGGGTTACGAGAAGTTTACTTTTTAATTCAAAGGAAATTCAAATTGAATAATATAAAATATTCTCAAAGGGGAATTAAAGTTTGAATATGTTAAAAAAAACAAGTGGTTGAGGGAAAATTAAATGTTGCATAACTACATAACTCTAAGAATAAATTTAATTTACAAAATGTTATATTGCAAACATTATTGACATTTTAACTTTGTAATTATTAAATCTTATTTGGAAGAAATTACAGAAAAGGTAGATAGAAACATACTAAAGAATCAAACACAATATGTATTTTAGAATGAAAAGAAGTAACACTGGTCACACTTTACATTGTTGCCATTGAACACAGAAGTAATGACCAGATTAGACTCTGTACCCTTAGATAAAAATACGCATCACTTCACTTCCCAAACACTTGAAGCTCTCCACTACTTCCAGATTCTGTCCTCCAATTATTATTATTATGCCTCTTCCCATTCTTGTTCCTCTCATCAGCCCCATTGTTCGGTTCTTCCCAATATGGATCTTCATGCCGTATTTTACAATTTTTTCATTCATCACAGCCAGCTATTCTTGCACTTCATTCTCATCTTCTCCTCATATCACAATATTGTCTGCAAATAACATTATCTTCATTTCTTTACCTCCATACATTTCCTTTGCCTCCGTCAATGTTTTGTCCATGATCATTATAAATAGTAGAGGTGATAGAACACTTCCCTGTCTTAACCCTGTTTCTCTAAAACATTTTGTTTTCTTCACTTGTGTCTTTATGTAACTGGAGCACATTTCATACATGGCTTTCACAAATCTTTGAAAGTCATCACCATATATTTTCCATACACTCACTGTTTCTCCATTCTTTATTTTATTACATTGACGGGGTCCACTGTTGATCTTCTAGTTCTGAAACTATAATGTTCCTCCTGCAATCTTCTGTTTACCTTCTCCCTAATTTTTTCTCTATTTTTCTTTCAATTATCTTCACTGCTTGTTACATCATGGTTATTATCCTGTAGTTTACACACTCCAATCTATTTCCTTTCTTAAAGATTGGGTATTCCACTCCTGGGGAACATATTTCTATCATTCTATAAGCATCTTACCAGCCTGTACAACCACTGCAATCCCACTGTTCCTGCTGTCTTTATCATCTCCACTGCCACTTTGTTTACTCCCATGTTTTGTACCTGTTTTCATCTTTTTAAGGGCAGTTTCCACCTCTAACATTGTCATATTTCTTTACCCTCTGCACTATGCTTCCTATCTTGTATACTCACATTTAGCAGCTTGTCTCAGATCTTTCCGCCATTCTTTATCTCTTCTCATAGGGCTAGTACCTCTCCCTTCATCTTTTATCATTCTTATGCTCACTCTTTCTTTCACTTACTTTAGATAAGTCCATGTACTAATATCTTGCTGCCATGTGTTTTACTATTCATTGTAAAAGCTATTTTGGGCTTGTCCCTCTTATTCCTGTGTTTTCTTTGATGTGAAAAATAATGTACCTAATACATTTTTAGAGACAAAATTGTACACCTATAATGTACTGAACAGTTTGTTTATATCCACCAGGGGCAGCATGTACACAGACCAACAGATATTAACAGTATTGTTTGCACTAACTGATCTCTGTATGAAGAAAATTGCTTACGTGGAATTATTATCATGTTCTCAATGTGTGAATGTTTCCAGGATGCATTCAGTTCTCGTGGGTCTGTGCGTGCACGCTCTGAGGAAGCAAGCATACACTCAAATGCTGTGGTAAAGGAAGAAGGAAAAGAGAAAGAAGGGAAAGATAGGAAAGAGAGGGGGGACAAATCGGAAAGACACAGGGAACGGTGAGTGCACACATACACAGTAGGAATAATTTTGAAGTGAAAGCATTAGTGATTGATTTAAGATATCATGGATCCTCTGAGGGAACTGCAGGTCTGATGGAGAAAAGCTTTATCTATGTTCTCTTTCAGTCAACTGTTGGCAGATCTCCTAGCTTTCAGTTATGTCAGCATTGAATCTGGGGTAAGAAGGAGCTACTGTTAACCTTGATGAACCAGTGTTGCAAAATTTATCTTATATTTAAGGGAAGATTTACCACATGTAAACAAGAGAATGACATTGCTTTTCCCCACTAAAAACCATACAGTTACCTCAGAGATGATATTCAGTATAGTATGCATAAGTAATGAAAATTGATTTGCACCCATTTGCTTGGGGGAAATTTCATTTCTTCATTTTGTTAATGTTAAACCTGGTCCTCTTGTCTCTATGATAACATACATGCTGCACAGTTCATCCGTACTAATTTTCTTATTTATCACTAGTACATGTTGGTTTTTCACAGATCTCATCGCCACAAAGAACGTTCACGTAGCCGCAGTACAGAACGTCGCTCTCGTCGGCACAAAAGTCGTAGTCGTAGCCCTGGTCACCGCAGTCATCGGAAGAAGAAGTCCCGTCGCTCAGAAAGGGAAAAAAGCAAAGAAGAAAGCGAGTGAACAGACTGTTTGTTTAGCATTGAAAATATATTTGGTTTATTGCGATAAATATTTATATTTTGACAAGTTTCAGATTAGAGTTTTGTTTTTTAAATAGGTAATAATTTCACTCCCATTCATTCTGCTTGGATTTTATCTGGCAATAAACGTGGTTTAAAAGATATTATGTAATGGCTTTAGTTTATAAAACTGAATTAATGAAAAAAACTGTAAAGCCAGCTTGATCCTGGGCTACTAGTAAATAGTCAATTTACGGAAGTACCAAAGCTATAATAATCTTTGAGAACTTATATTGTGGTAACAGATTAAACCATCCTAAAAATATATTTACATAATAAGTTTGTGGCTTATGATTTTCCAACTCCTTCCTACAAATGCCAGTCATTAATACAGGATACAAACGAAATTAAATGTCTGTCTGACAGCCAATGGGGAGAACATCTGTAGAATAACCTTTTTCAAACCAGTATTGATCACTTGAATTGGTGCTTTACCAGATTTTTAAAAGGCCTTATAATTCCCTGTCGTTTTAAATTTAAGTTTACTAATCTTCTTATATTATTAGGTATGCATATTAATGGAAAACCTCTTGACGCTTTTGAGGTATGTTGTGTTTTATTTGGAAGAGGGTACAGGAAATATGTGTAGAAACAAATCATTTTAAGACTAAATATATTAATTATGTTAGGGAAATAGTATTTTGTAAATTTTATTTTATATCAACCAAAGTTTACTTAATTATACAAGGGATGGAATTTTTATCCAACATAAAACTTTTTTTTTTCCTTATTTGAACTTCAATTCTGCTACAGGAATATCTCATATTTTTCAATCCAACTTTGCTTTGAATTGAAAAAGTGGACTTCGAAAAAGAAAATTCAGTTGAAAAATCTAAATAGAAGACCTAAATTCAATTAAACCAGACGAATATGTTTAGTGAATGATCACTGGAACACAGTTGAACATTCTAGGTTGTTGGTGTTAAAAGTGTAACAGAAAAAAAACTAACAATGGCAACCATGAAAAATATCCCGATTCTAAATTTTGAAATTACGTTTGGATACCAAACTTTTAAATTTGCTGGGATTTGGAGGTAAGAATTAAGGTATTGAAAAGTGTAATATCTAGATAGATTCTTTCAATACCAGTAAGAATCAAGCAATCTACTTTGATATCCTTAGTATTAATTTGATTTTCTAATATCATAGTCAAATTATTTGTTTTACATTTTTTATGTAAAGTCCAAGATAATTCGCCACCATTGAAATATATCAAAACAAGATGCATTTACTAAAGGAAAGCTTATGTCTGCAATACAACATTTACCAGAGAATGTAGTGATACTGTTTTGAACCCCTCTCATAGATTCAAAAAGTCATGGATGAATTGTATTTTTATTTAAAGAACTGTATGTAAAGTTTCCTTTTAATACTTCATCCATGGAGAATCATTCGTTTTTAGAAGTAATTTCAATACACTATGTTTTAAAAATGTCTTTCTATTTGAAAATCAGGTGATGGATGAGCTGGCTGCCTTTACCCAATAGGAAGCTAGCCTTCACATCAGGTTGCCAGGAGTTGTCCTATTAGTTTTAACACTGGCGACAAGGGGTCCAAGAAGCAAAGGGTAGGTCATATATAAGCAGCTCGTGCGTATAAAAACACACAGAAACCTAGAAATATCACAGAAAACATAATTTTGAACTGCAATAGATCTGGTTCTCCATGTCAGTTTGTAAATGAACAAAAACTGTATCATTTTATTGTCAATTTTATAATAATGAATATGAAATAGACAAAATAAATAGTATACAGTATTAAATCTCTACTAATTTCAAAAATATACCAATAAATAATATCACAATGAGAAACACATAAAATCAGATCGTTATTGCCGTGTGATAACAAGTGCGTAGTAAGGCATGTACGCGTCATCATCATAAATCCCGGTAATGTTATGATTACTGCTCAACCATAAGGCATACACGGGTCCATATCTGCATCATCATCAATAAAACCCGGTAGTAAGACGTGGTGCCAATAATAATAATAAAACCAGGTATCACTATAAGTGTTGCAATATTGTATGTATTTCTGAGCAGGGTTAAGAAAATATAGATAGTTAGTACAATCGATAGTTTCAATACAGTGGAACATGACTAATTCAAACTTCCGTAGTTCAAAATAGTTTTTAATTCGAATTTTTTGCCTAGTTCGGTGAGTTTTATATCCAAACAATGTTAAAAAATCGTGGATAGTTCGATTTTTTTTTTTTGTTTGTCATTTCGTAAGTTGTAATGTACTGTGCAGTATTATTTTCCTACTTCTAGTTGTAGCGGCCTGTTCTATTTTTGGAAACACGCTCCTCCCCCACTCTCCCATACGTCTTTGTTTACAGTTCTGTACTCCATTAGTCAAGGTCGAACTTCTAGAGTGGCTACGTGCGCTGTTCTTAGTGATTCGGTCGTAGTGCTATTCTTGTGACGTGCAAGTTTATTTTGTTTAGTTTTTGTTTGGTTTTAGTTTTGTTTAGTACATATTATACAGTAGTGTGTGTGTGTGTGTGTGTGTGTGTGTGTGTGTGTATGTTTGTGTGTGTGTTTGTGTGCGTGTGTGTGTGTGTGTGTGTGTGTGTGTGTATGTGTGTATATATATCGTGATGTCACTGTTCAAGTCACATTCCTAAAAAATAATTAACTTTGGTCAAAAAAGTAGCGGTGATAAAGGAAGTGGAAAAGGGACCTAAAAAGAAATCAGAATTTCCTTCAGAATTCCCCCTGACACACTTTCAACATTTTTGAGAAACAAACAAAACATTTTGAGCAATTAAAATGAGAGTGGACAAGATAAAAGATTAAGAGAACCAGAAAACCCATATGTAGACAAATATGTACTGAAGTGGTTCAAACAAGTACGAGACAAGAAAGTTCAAGTGAGCAGCCCTCTTCTTAGAGCAAATGCTGAACATTTTGCGTCTGAATTAGGAAAAACAAACTTCAAAGCGAGTGCAGGGTGGCTAGATGGATTCAAACAATGAAACGGAATTTCCTTCAAAGCTGTAGCCTATGTGGTGAACGTGGTGCTGTTGATGTGCGTTCAGCTGATAATTGGAAGGAAGACTTGAAAAAAATTATCCAGGACATAGAACCGAAAAACATGTTTAACGCCGATGAGACTGGACTTTTTTACAAGTTTACTCTTGACAAAAATCTTACATTTAAAGGTGAACGGTGCCGTGGGGGAAAGCTTAGTAGAGATCGAACAACACTGTTAGTTGGAGCAAATATGGATGGTTCTGAAACGCTGCCATTGTTAATGATTGGAAAATAGGCTATCCCACGTTGCTTTAAAAATGTAAAATCGAAGCCAATGGAATACATGTAAAATAGAAAAGCATGGATGACAGGTGATCTGTTTGAAAAATGGCTTATCAAAATCAACACAGTTTGTCAAACAAAATCGGACAATCCTTTTATTCATTGGCAATTACACTGCTCATAGCAGAGTTCCCTTTTGGAAAATGTAAAGATTATTTTTTTCCCGCCAAATATGAAATCGGTTATTCATCCTATGGACCAAGGAATAATTAAGAACATAAAACATTTCTACAGACGATTGTTGGTTGAAAAAATTCTTACTGGAGATTTGTCTACTCAGAAAATTTCGCTTGACGTTCTTCAAGCCTCAAGAATGTGTAAGCAAGTGTGGGATCAAGTGAAAGTTGAGACCATTAAGAACTGTTTTTAAAAAAGCCGGCTTTATCAAGTATCCAAGAACTCAGGCTTTTTTTTAAGTCGCAACAATGTGATTCGATTTTCCAATCAAGAAATCAATTGGAATCATATACTATGACCAGGAGCAGATCCAGATCATTTTCATAGGGGGGGTCATAATTATAAATAACATAGTTTTTTTTACAATGTTAGATTTCTGTTTGGAGCCATTTAATAGTTTCTCATTCATATTTGATATTATGTATGTTTTAAACCATGATCATCCTAACCAATTTTTTTAGAATCAAATAGTTTTCATAAACTTCTTCAACAATTTTTTGAAAAATTGTTCACTCTAGAAGCTATGAGTAGTCTTCGCCTTAATATTTTTAAAAAAATTATTATTTTAAAACTATTTTAAGTGTTCCTCACCTAGAAATTTTTGAAATTTGGATGCCCCTCGAAACTATTTAGAGTGATCCTCTCCTTAATGTTTTACGATAATTAAATACCTCTAAAAGATTGTTGAAGTGATCTTCCACCGACAAAATTTTGAAAATTGAATTATTTCAGAAACTAGGCTATTTGGGGTGGTCCTCACCTGAAAATTCTTCAAAATGACATGCATCTAAAATATATTTGGAGTTGTCCTTCCCTAAACATTTTTGAAATTTTGATGACCTTGGAAGCTATTTAAAGCTTTCCTCCCCTGATGTTTATTCTAGGGAGAGGCAAATAATTTCCAGGGGGGCAGAGTCTCCACAGTTCCGACGCTCCTGCTGTCCGCACATCTTCTATATTTGGTATTTGTGGATGAACTGTTCTCAGGCGATTATTAGTATTTTTTGATGTGTGGTAGTCTACCATCTCTATGCGGAGCGATGTTTGTTAATCGCTATACACGACAAGTATTAGTACATGAAAATGAATATTATTTCCACACTTGCATGAGTCATATCGAACATGGATTAAACGTGGACGAATAACGCACTAGTGGTCCCGGCTTAAGAGGTTTCTGTGCGTAAAAAGATTTTTTTTTAAATGTCTATATTGTATTTTATTTTTAAAATTTGAACTTTCATTTCATTTTTTATATTAATTCTCTAACTTTCACAGGGGGGTCAACTGACCCTTTGACCCTCCCCCCTGAATCCACACCTGACTATGACTGAGAGACTTAAATCAGGAAAACGGGAAATCTCTGGCTTTTTAAATAAATCGTGAACAAATTATGTCCAAATACGTTAAATAAAGTTTTTGAGCTTGGTTGCAAACTTATCTGTGTTTCTTTTCAATTACTTTTAAGAAACTTATTTAATTTGAATTTTTGGATAATTCGAATGTTGTCCTGGTCCCTTCAAGTTCAAACTATCCAGGTTCCACTGTGTTATCAAACCTGGCTATCGATATAGTTTATCAATAGTGGCAGAGTTGTTAAAATTTAGAATAAAATAGGGAATAAATGCAAAATTAATCTATCGTAATGAAACAGTCATTTCGATTTACAGTGGCAGATTCCCATCCCACATATTTGAGTGGACAAATATTTGCATGTTCACCTTTTTCGGGGAAATACGGCTTCTTCTTTCACTTATAGTGGCAATTGCTTTAGAGAAATGGATGGAAATGAAGTCACTGGTATACATAAATATTTTTTTGCGAACTTTTCCAAAGAATGATAGGCCTTAATAACCGTATATGTAATTTAGATGACCAAAAGCATAGGGGGTTGTTGGATTTAGTGTTTTCGGGTGGAAGAACTTCTATGCTTTTGGTCAATGATATGGCGACAACTGTGTTGGCTCTTCCCTCTATTAGACTTCTTTTTTCTTCCTTTATACTAAGGACACTCCATGGATAAACCAATTAGGTGAAGAGTAGTTAATCATTAGAACTAAGAATACTGTTACGTTTCAAGCCCCTTTCTTCCTTCTCCCAACATTCAGTTGTGATAATTAGATGCCCTATCTCAGTAGTAACACTATCGATAGCCATGTCATTAATACGGATAGTGTTTGATTGTGAAGACTGCTGATAGTTTTCCATATTTACTACTTAAGTCCCTTTGTGGGTTCAGATTCTTAGACACCATATTTATGATCTGGTTCAACACCACCTAAAAACTCACATCCTTCCTGGCAGACCTCAACAATTTTACACCTTTAAAATTTACCTAGAAAATATCCACATCCATTACTTCTCTGGATGTGGTCATCACACTCCATCAGGGACACCTAAAAACAACTGTCCACACCAAGTAAATCAACCAGCAACAAAACCTTCACTATATCAATTACCAACCAATGAACACAAAGAGATCACTCCAACACACCCTAGCCATTAGAGTAAAAATCAATTTTCTTTGACACCGGTGACCTTTCTAAATAAATCATAAACTGCTATGATTTCTACTCAAGTATTACTAAGGTAAGTATGTTGGCTATTCCTCCTAATTTTAATAATACATTGTGATAAAAGAAGTTATACTCTACTATTACTCTTCAGGCCACACAAACGTAACTGGTTCTTGGCCTCTACGACAAGCCTTCTTCACACACTTGTAACCTTCGCATCACTCATATGCTCCCATATTGTGAAAGTCCTAGCTGATTTGGTCTCTCCATCTTAAACTGAGCTGGCCTAGTGATCTCTCATCTTCTGGTTTCTCGCTCTATTTATCCTTTAATCTGGACTCTTCTCGTCTTATCACATGTTCTGCCCACCTCAGTCATTTAGATATCTCCGCCACATCTCTTGGGGCTGACTTTGACTGACTAACATAGTTTGTTTGGAAAGTTTAAATTTGATAGTGTTTATTATTTCAAATAACAATTTTGGCCTAGGGATTTTATTTCTGAATTATCTAAATTTTATTTTCTTACTTTGTGTGAAATGTCTCCATGTTTTTTTTAATGTATCCATTAATAAGTGTATGAGGAGTGCTTGTTATGACACGGTTGTTGTACAAATGGACAATGTGAACGTGAGAGTGATGCTATATGCAGATGATGCCGTATTAATGGCTGAGAATAAAAGTCACTTACAGAATGCATTAAATCATATGACTGTGACAACACGCAGAATGGATCTTCTTATAAATGTCTCCAAGGTCGTAGCCAGAAGAGTTTTGGGGGTTCAAACCCCTGCTCCCTCGAAAGTTGACTTTTTTTAATACTATTTATGGTTTAAACAATATCAAAATAAAGGTATACAAGAACCGATGTGAAACTAGTCCCTAACACCATTCTTATGTTAGAATACAGTTTTACAAATATTTTGTGATTCTGAACATTAACCAAACAACAATAAGTCAAAATGTTGACAAAAGAAATAGGAAGGATTAGTGAGTGTAGAAAGAGTGGGGAAAGGGATAAGTCTTATGATCAGCAGCAAAACCTTTCAACTTGAAACTATTTGAGTAGAAACTCTAAATACACATGACAAGTGAGTTTGCAAGATGAATTAAAGAGAGTATTGTTTTGAGTGAGGGAGGGTGGTTCTAGCTATCAACCCCCTAATTGTAGTTTGAGAAAATATGAACAGCGCTGCTGTTGTAAAGGGTAAATTCAAAGTTCTATTAGTTTAATGTTGACTGAAGATTAGTGATGATTAGTAGTTAATATTCATAAACTTATCCTGAATGCTAATTTTTTTTATTGCTAAGCTATCAATATGAATTCCAATAGCCAAACAAAACTATCTAGTCTACATTCGTGTTTTGAAAAAAAATCTTTTTAGCAATAATAAAACACAAACATATTTTATTGTGTTTACAATTGATAATTTCTACATTATTATTATTATTATTATTATTATTATTATCATCATTGTTTTTTATAGTCTCTACCAAAAGTGACATAATTATAGAGATCATATGACTTAATATATGAATATATCAAAATAGTTATTAAGTAACTTTAAAAACCATATAAAAAGTTTCTTCCTAACTGAATCTGAGAATACATAGGGTTGTCATAAGAGCTGGGCAACTACTAGGGGTACCACCCCCCCCCACCCGCTCTTCAGGGCCATTTGTCACCCTTTTTAAAATACAGTTTCTCTATATTATAAATATAATAGTTTGTCAGATTGAAAAAAACGTTTATGTAAAGTGAATAGGATATAATTTTTGACTATGTACAGGCTCTGGTGGTCTCACCTTTTCTACTAGCACTAATTTTTTAAACCACCAGATCTATTGGATAGATAGTAAATCAACTCTAAAATCACCAAGATCAAACATACCTTAATTTAGGAAGTGCTCAATGCATTTTCCTACTTTAAGTGAAAGGGCTCTATGTAAATTTCAAAATTATAGAAAACAATATAGTGTTCACAATGTTTAAATCTCTACATTAAGTTACCACAAAACAAAACACTCCAACCATCTTCTAAAGGCACTTATTGTTGATGATTTTTTTCTAGCCTGTGGCAGTTAGCGGGGCTGTGCCCCGTCTTGAGCCCCAATTTACAGGTTTGGAAAGCCTTTACCAAGTATGTGTTTTCCTTAAAACTTTGATCGGAGTGTATTTCTGGAGACCCATGCTTGTTGCGGCAGGCCTAAACGACTTCGTTTAACCCAGCTGATGTTGACGCCCCAGTCACTTTCAGCTACTGCTTGGCCACAACACATCCTTAGAGCAAGGTTTTAATAAAGTCCCACTGGGGCTTGTTAGATGGGGTAGAGCCACTGTCTGTAGGAGGCTAGATGCCTTCGGCCAAAACGGGAGCGTGCCCTTGCTTACTGACGAATGTTTAATAGACTTGAGAAGATATTTTATGCTTAAGTAATTCAAATGTTCTTTGACCATTGATACCTCCAAAATAATCCTGCGAGTGTATTGTTCTAAAATATAAACCAGTACCAATCTATGGTGTCGGGAGATTATTTTTTATCCCTATTCAATGAAAGTGATTGCAAACTAGGATTCATTAACTCCCAGAGTGGTTAAAGGAATTTCTCTCCGAGCACACCCGATAATTGTTACCAGAGTAAAGACATCTTGGTTGAAATTGTGTTATTGTATTTTATTATATCCTGTTCATGCATTAACTAGTCTGTATTGTATGTATATATTTAGAAGTAATTTAGTACTAAATTAGATTAATTAATGATAATGCTAGAATATCTTAAACTGCTAAATCTTTTTGTTTGTAGGGGCCTATAATGTGGCTACGCACAAAACTAAATAATGGTTTATACTATCAACTGTAATACTTAACCCTTCTTGAGTTTGTTGTTAATGTACTTTCATCATGCCATGTCTCCAGAAATGATATAACTAAGTAAACATGCTTCCATCCCTCCCCTTCTCTCTTAGAGATGCCTACACTAGATTTACTTAAAGGTCCTGGGGGCAAGAATTCGTGTCTTTTCCATTAAAATGAAAATAGTAGCCGTGGTGCGCCCTCGTCCATAACACTGTCACATAATTTTTAGGATAATAATTCAAGTCCCCGTTTCTTCCCCCACTTAACATCACGTCATTTGATTCCGGTTTTGACTGGGTGGTGGCGCTACTAGCACCAGTAGTGGGGATGGTTGGAGAGAGGTATGTAAGGTCAAGATTTCTTTACAGACCACTTGGTTGGGACACTAAAGACACCAAAAAATAAGGTTCATGTTTAAATAGATTTGAAGGAGTTTGAGTATCAGATTAAAGATTGGATGGAAGTGTCTCAAGATGTGGTTGAATACATTGTGAGGTTACAATCTGGCGTCCATGAACCTTTGAGTTCCTTAAGGCTAGGTACAGTAGCCCCATGGCTTCTTTGGTGCTGACTGACAGTTCACAGCTGACTTCTGACAGTCAACAGTTAGGTATATACCTACATTTTGACTGTCAGAAGTGACATCTGCTAAACACGTGTTTTTGCAGATCATATGATTCAGCGTATGGATACATAATTTTGTCTGGTAACTTTTCCAAGCAGTCAGCTTTCAGCTGTGAGCTGTCATTCAGTACCAAAGAAGCCACGGGGCTACTGTAGTTATATATCACTTCTAACAGTGGTGACTCTTCTTTGAGTGCGCAGGTGTAAGTGCTCCACTTATAATTTTATACAAAATGGTATTTTGTTTTATTTATTTAAATAATAACACTTCATAAATAAACAATATATTTATTTAGATTGAATTGTTTTAAAACTTATAAGCTCTTGTGCATCTCATTCCATTCTCTTTACTATTCCACTTGTGAGCTTGACTACTAGCGCTGCTCTTCTGTTTCTTCTATGTTGTAACTTGTAGGTTCGTGTAACCTTCTGAAAATGCGTATTGAAAAAATGAGTGGCTATTTACCTTGTTAATAAGTTTTAAAGCATCCCTCTAACATGTGACGTCTGGTGCACAACACAATAACAAACGTAGAGATATGTTTTGGAATTATGAGTTTACGGCAACTAAAGAATTGCTACCAAGTTTTAATAATTTGTAAGTGCAATTATTCTTTCTTCGTTAGTTCTCACAAAATTAATTAATCAGTTATAAATACGAGTTTATGCAAAGAGTTGTTTTTAATGTCATATTAATTGGTAATGTATTTTCTTTAAATCCTCATGAATTCTGCACAAAACGCTTTGCAAAAAAAAAAAGTGTGTTTATTCAAAAAGAAAAGCTAGAAACTAAAAACACTCGTTAGTCTGACACTAAATATGTTTATAGAAAAATCGTGAATTTAGGCAGGTTGTTAGTTTAACGTAAAAACTTACAAAAAAAACATGATTGGTAGTACGGTTGTAATGTGAAAAATATATTGTTCTGCTTTCCTTGTCTAAGATTTGGTGGGGACTTAGCTTGGACGAATTTAAGTATGACTAATTTAAATCATTTAAGTGAGAGAATAAGAAGCATGAAACATCGTTACTAGTACTAGTACTAGTAAACATGAACAATTATTTCGATTTGGATGTGAAGTTTTCCGTTAATTTTTATTAATTTTGCATTTGCTTTATTTAAAGGTAATTAATTATTGTACTTTAATTATAGCTACATATATTTTAACATGTACTAACGTAAATATTAGCCTAAGTAAAATTAGATGTAGATATAAATTAAATTGGTAGGGTCTATATAAAAAGTGTCTACACCATAGTTCAGAATATTTGGGATCAATTGCATCAAAAATCTATCTATAAATCAAGTTTAAAGTATTTAATTTGGGTCATTGTCTTCGGATAAAACGAACTTGAGTTTGTTATATTTTAACTAGCGCTACTATTGGCTTTATTTCTAAATGTCCAATTTAGCAATTTGAAAAATTTACCTTCATTGTTTTAGTACGCCTGTAACGGAAATAACAAATGTCTTTTTAGTTCTTATATCCGTTATTTAGTGGACGTCAAAGATGGGTGAGTTGCTATAACTATTATAACGAAATAGTTTTTCAATCCAATGTAATCTTATACGAATTGGATTATAGAGTGTATATAAACCTTGTGTAAGTGAAATTATATGTTAAGACTTCTCTATAAAACAAACCGTTTTAGTAGACATTAAAAGTTTCCTAGTATATATAAGATTATTAACATGCCTTTTCAGTTATCTTGAAATCTGCATACTTTAGAAAAGTTCTTAAATCCCCTGTTCTCTCATATTTTATTGCTCTTATGAAATCATCCCTGTCCGATGTTTTTTGTTTTCCACGTAATCTCTTGATTGTCCCTCTACGCTTATGAGAGTATTAATATTTCCAGAAATACCATCTTTTACTTCTATTCTTTAATACATATTCACTAATCTGTTTCATATAAATTTATATTAAATTTGAATTTATTTTTAGAGGCCGTAATATTAAACTGTATGATTTTCCTTCTAATTAATTTGTGAACTTATAAATTATATTTGTTATGAAATCTTGAAAATGTAGTTGGGATAATAAAGCATGGTCTCCTTTAGATTATAACTAGTGGTTATTCTTTTTTAATAACACTGCTTTGTCCTCGCTTCTTCATAAACATCTTTGTGGTAGAAGAACCAATCGACTCGCCAATCCATCAACACACGTTACTGAAATTATTTTAATTTAAACTCTACTATTGATTTGTTTCACACCATAACAGAAATTTTTAAAATCTTTCATTGTGACAATCTAAAAAAAAAAAAATTATACCACTATTAAATCACATATTTACTAACTAATTTTGTGTTGCAAAGCTTGGGTTTGCAAGCAAATTAATCGTTGTGCCACACAAACATTATGCTCTAAATTTCCTATGAACGTTTGAATTAATTTCTACTCTGAAGGTGCTCTCGACCCAAAGCTTATTGAACCTATCATAGCTCACTTTTGTTTAACAAGGAGACTTACAACCTGTAAAGACATATATGAAGATAGTGTTTCTTGCAATATTATTGTCTCTTGCAGGTATTTCCCGTGACCACTGGCACAAACGGCGTGCCACCGGTGGTAAAAGAAAGCCTCTTCGCAAGAAGAGGAAGTTTGAGTTAGGTCGCCCAGCTGCCAACACCAAGGTATGTTAAAGATGTAGGGCTTTAGTTAAGTTATTAGTTTAAGTTGGTAATTAAAATATTTTGTTTTTCTTTAGGTATATGATTATGTGACTAAATTGAAGCGTCATCCAAACCCTTTATTTTTCTACATAGTAAAAAATACTTTTGTACACTCATTTAACAATTTGTTTGAAAACATTTAAAAAGGAAAGGTGGAAACACAAGCTATTATTGGTTCATCCTAACCGGAAACCGGAAGTAAACAAACATTCCTGTATCACTATGCGAAGGACATACATGATTGGTGGAACACCTGTGCAATATTTGAAATAGGTGTGACTATGTATACTCAGTATCGTAGCAAAGTAGGTCACTATGATTTTTTTTATTCTTGTCTTATGTTAAACAAAACTCTGGCCAGACTTATCAAACACCATAAATAGACTGGAAGTACTCAACACAACAACCGTCACCTAAAGCTGCCGAGATGAATTGTCCACTGACTGTTGCTGACTTGACTAACATGTGATAAGGACTTTAACATGGGGTCCCTCAACACTTGAGTCAGGAGTTGTTGGTATTCGAATAGCGCTTGCAAAGCTTAAAGTATAAGAAGATCAAATGAAGGGATAACTTTAGTTATAATATAATGTTCTATTGTTATTTAAGAACAAGTTTAATACAAAATATAGGAGGGGCTATTTAGTGAAAGGATACCATTGAAGTCTGTTCACTAGCAAGTCAGAGCAATAGACTTCCACGTGGCTTTGTTTACATCAAGTCTCGGCTTAGATATGTTTTCATTTGGTTTTTAAATAAGGGTGTCGAACTTACATCATCAATAGGCCTAAACCTGATTCCTACTGGCATTAGCTTAATTTTAAATATATATTAATATCATGCTCATTGATTTCAAATCTTAGCTATCTTAGCTTTCAAATCCCAAACTAGGCCTCCTTTCAGAATTGGGACAGTTTATTTACCACCACGTCTTACTATCTTATATGCATATGCACTAATTACACTAATAAGTTAGGGATTAGAAAGGTTGAATTTTAGAGAGTGTACTCACATTTGTGTGGAGGGAGAGTGGAAAACTATTTAGAGAAAAAACCTCAATACAGCCAACCTGGATTTGAACCCCGATCTTCCTGTCAATAGCAGTCTAGTCTTAACACAAAGTCGCCTTAAATTATGCGACCTAAGAAGGTTTTGTGGCAATTTTTTTGCCTTTTAGTGAGCTTGGTTGTGTTTTTTGCTTTTTATACTTTATTCTTGCTAAACAGGTAAATATAAATCTCTAGTTTTTATTTTGTTAACAAATGCGCATAAACACTGCAAATATGGTTTGTATGACACCCTCATTCAATTTGATTTGCTGTATTAATTTATTAAGAAAACACAGGCTTTTTTTGAATTTCTTGTTTTATATAAAGCATTTTTAAATATACCACAAAAATAAGCATCCAAACAATTATTTTCATAAATTTGTATATCAATAATGTTTAAAATGCCTTAAAACAATATTTAAAAACAATTTTTTGTTGCGAGTGTTGATTGCCAAAAAGTGTCAGGGTCGGGTCAACATATGTTCTTGTAAATCATGATTTGGCAAATGGATTCAGGTGAGCTGATTTCATTAACTGTCATCCCCACTCCTATGATACTTTTTGTGACTTTTGAAATATTTACTAATTAACAATAATCGCTTTACCAGTGTATGTCTAATTATAGCTCAATCTATTGCAATGGTTTAATACAGTCAAGCACAATTGTTTGTTTTGATTAAAGCTTGGAGCCCGTCGTATCCATACGGTACGGACCAGGGGCGGTAATAAAAAATACAGGGCCCTTCGCCTAGACCAAGGAAACTTCTCATGGGGATCAGAAGGTAAGCTGTTGGCACTAATTGTATATATTATTTCTAAATTATTTACTATATGAAGCCATTTTATTAGCAGACATAACCATTTTGCTTACTATATGGTGGAAGAAAACATGACCCATATTTTTTTAATTAATTAATATTATAGAAAAATTTATCTGGGAAGAGGTAGCTATTACTTTTAAAGATGATAGCCTCTGTAAATAATGTTCGTGTTTAGGAAAATGTGAGAACTTTCAGTTTATTTGCTCGAGTTTTTCAATATATTAATAAGTTTTTATTTTAGTTTCATTTTGTAATGGCTGGTTAGATCTGTTAGTGCATATTTCTTCAAACTTTTGAATTTTTTTTAATGTCATGTTGGTAATTTTTTTACATTTTTTAAGTCATTAAGTTCCGTGCCCTGTTTATGATTAATAATGGTTCTTATTGGGATATAAACATAATCCTGCCTTAATTTAATGCAATTTGATAAATTCAGCTTCACCAATAAAATGTCTTTACATGAAAAGGTATATCAAATCACCACAGAAAAAAATGAGATTAGAGATTTAAAATTTCTCACCCCTAAAAGTAGCTTTCCAGTCTCAAATCAAAAATATCAAACTCGCACACCCTTAAACATTATTATTTGTATTACTATTAAAAGAAACCAATTATTGTTTGCTGTTGGCTACTTTATGTACTATATAGTGGTGTTGACTCTGGTAGCTATGATGATATACCTTGCTTACCAACTCTGATGGTAACTCATGCTGATAAAACCACAGCGCACTGAAGCTATCCCGAGTCTACACATTCCATTTCAACATTGTCTCATATAACTCTTAATTTTGTTGATTAAATTATTTTAGTAACACATATTTTGCGAGTTGCAGGAGGCAAAGCTGTTTGTATTACAAGCCTAAGAAGCTGATTTTATCTACTTTGAGTTTACTTGTCATAAAAATACTAACACATTATATTTATATAACCCTATTTTTTTCCATTTAAGTATGTTGTTTCATGTTTTACCAATTTTAGATTTGTAATTTGTTTTTATTAATTAATTTTATTTTTAACAACGGCTTGTTCTGAGCAAAACTTTCCTAGTGTTATTTCCATGAACACTATGTTTTGTGATATAGAAATAAATCACTTGTATAGTCAGGTTTATTAACTATCTACAATCATGATCTGTCACTCCTGGAGTACAAGATGAAAGGTTCAGACCAGGGCTGTTTTGTCTGAGTATGAAGCAATTTTGGGTGGAGTATTGAGTCGGAGCCTGTTAAAGTGCACTGACTCTGACTTGCAAAATAAAAACTCATAATACAATAACAATATATGCAAGTTCGAGCAATTTTAATTAAAAGAAATATATTTTATGTTCTATGAACCTTTGTTGCCTGATGAATCAAGTGGTGGTGATTAAATGTGTCTGCTACGCTTTAACTACAGGAAATTTGATATTACGCTTTATTGAATTTAATATACATTTTCAATTTATTGAGTTTTGAGATGAACAGCAGAATAATAGAGGAGTCAAAGGTTTGACATACCGACAACCCTACAGCCCTAGTTCAGCCAACCGACCAACAAATAATATCCTTAGGTTAATGTGGTGCTATTATACAACTTGTTAATCATGAACTGTTTCCAGCCTGTGACCGGGTAGGTTTAGTAAACTGTCAATATTCTTCTATCCTTCCAACACTCTTCCTCCTTTAATTTCTTCCATTCTTATTTTTTCACTTGAACACTTTCTGTTATTTGCTCCTCCCATCTTTTTCTTGGTATCCCCTGAGGTCTTTTTCCCACGTTCTTCATTTCCAACATTTTCTTTGGCATCCTCTCTTTTTCCACCCTCATTACATGCCCATACCATCTCAATTTTGCTTCCTCCATCATGTACTCCCTGTAATCCAACTCTTCCCTGCATAACTTCATTCCTAATCTTGTTTTTCTTCGAGACAGCTAACATTTACCTCAAAAACTTCCAATGGCCTCCACTTTCCTAGTCTTACATTTATTGTCCATGTTTCTGCTGCAAATGTGACAATAGGTACAAAGTACAGCCTATTCAACATAATTTATTTACACTTCACAGTCATTTCTCTTATTCATAGCAGGTCTCTTGCGCACCTATAGACCAACTCTACCTGTTGTACTCTTCTCATTAAAATAAATCCTCTTTACTTCTACCTTTCGCCTCTTGCTTCAGAGTTGTTTTATATACTATACTTTTCTCAGCTCCACTCCGTCCAACTTTATAGCTTTATTAGATCTTATTCTCTTGTCATTACCATCACTTCCTCATTTCATTCCTGTACTTCCTCTTCCTTCTACCCCATACCTTTAAGTCATAGCAAACATCATAGCTTTCATTCTTTGTTCCCAGAGTTTTCCTGCCACTTTGTTAGAGACCATTTCCATTACAAATAGTAATGGTGAGAGGGCACTCCCCTGCTTTACTCATTTAAAAAAAAAATTTGGAACCACTCTGCACTTGCATGAGATTCTCAAATCATTTGGGGAAAAGAACAGAATTTGAACCCCAATGAAACCGTGCTATTTGCTTTACATTCATTTGGTATACCCTGATTTTGGTCGGAAGAACAGTAGGGAAAATTCAAACATTTCTTTGCGACATTGATAATGTTTTACTATATTATTTGTGTTATTTTACAGGCATTGGTAATATCTATCAAAAGTTACAGCTGAGATTACATGACTTGATGTATGAATATATAAAACATATTTTAGTAACTAACTAGTACTGTTTTTAATACCAAAATTGTACTACACTTAACCTTGTGTCTCTCATAATTATCAATTGAGTATGATGCACTTTTCCATCTTGAATTAAAATTTGATCAAAAACCATTATTATTTTACAACACGGTTTTATTCGAAATTGATCCTGAATCATCATAAGAAACATGCTCTGCAGGCTAATTAGTGTTACGTTCTATTGTGGTGTTTACTTTGGTAGCTATGATGATATACCTTGCTTACCAATTCTGAAGGTAATAATGCTGATAAAACCACAGCGCACTGAAGCTATCATGAGTTTACACTTCCCATTTCAACATTGTCTCATATAACTCTTAATCCAGTATTTTGCTCATTTTAATTATCTATTATTATTTAAGTCCCCCACCTGCTAACATTTATATTCCCATTAAACTGAATTTTAATTTTTAAGCATCCATGTCAGCTTGTTCCTAGATATTAAAATGGAATGTTTTGCAAAACCTAGGCACAACGCGCAAGAGCCGTATTATTGATGTTGTCTACAATGCTTCAAATAATGAGTTGGTGCGTACTAAGACTCTTGTGAAGAATGCAATTGTGACAATTGATGCCACACCATTTAGGCAGTGGTATGAGAGCCACTACGCACTTCCGCTTGGACGCAAAAAGGGAACAAAGCTGGTCAGTGAAAACAATAACTTATTCCCTTTTTTAAGAAAACTTTAATTCTTAGATTTTAATATGTTTTTTTAAAAACACAATTTTGTCGCGATAGTAGATAAAAAATTATATATATTAAGGGTGTGCAAAACTTTGAAGATTTCAACTTCTTGTCAGAAAGAAATTCTGACTTCAACACACAATAATAGACACATAAATCTGTAATAACTAAATGTCATGTATTTATCAACCAGGGTTGAAATATGCTTAACGTTTTGTCAATAGAATATTCTGTTATATATATTTTTATTTTCTAAAGTATAATATTAGTATGTAATTAATTTTTTTATTGCAAGATTAAACCTACCATAATTCTATTCAAACTTTGATTTTTCTTTGGGAATATTTAATATTATTTGATTCAATTTTGTGTCCAATTAAAAACTTGAACTTAATACACCCCTATTATATATATAATGATATATTATATCTATGTATTATAATAGGGGTGTCCAAGTACAAATTTTTGATTGGACGCAAAACTGAATCAAATAATATGAAATATTCCCAAAGAAGAATCAAAGTTTGAATAGAATTATGGTAGGTTTAATCTTGCAATAAAAAAAATAATTGCATATCTAAGCTATATTATACTTTAGAAAATAAAAATATATTGTGTGTGTGTGAGAGAGAGAGATCATTTAGATTGCATAAATATGAAATAGATGTAAAAAATATAATTAACTGTTACTTTACAATGTGTTTAGAAAATTGTGTGATTTAAGTGTTAATAAAAACAAGGGTGTGTTCTCTGACTGATCACAATGATGATAACTGTTAGCGAGGTTGGAAAATTGGTTGTGTTGTTCTGATGCAGCTTCTAACTTGTGAAATGCTTTTGTCATAGTTACTCTGAGTGACAGTCAGGAAACTAGAAATAGAATCACAGTATTTGTTGGGGCTGTACAGAACCTCTAGGTGAAATTGATCAAAAAAATCTTTATTTTTAATTTTTTACCTCTGACTTGCTAAATTTGAGATTTTTTCCACTAGATTAAAAGTTTTAACCAGTGGGTTTGTCTGGCTTATGTCGTGTTTTTATCAAATTAAATTAGTCTGATTCTTGAAAATGAGTTTATAAAATAGCTGTTGAGAATTACGGTTTTTCCTTATTCTAAGGTCACACAAAAATTAATTTTTAGTGTATAGCTGTTGAAGTATTTTTGAGCTGAGCATTGGGCTGGCCAAATAAAGTAGCAGGATATATAAGGGCTTTCTTACATTTTTCTCTATTTTCAACTATTGTTGTTTACTCGTCTATTACATACTAAAGTTTGGTGTTAGTTTTATTATCCACGTATACCTTTCCCGGCAAAACTGGTAGATCTTTTTCTCTCGCTCAGAAATTCTCATGTGCGGCGGATATAGCCTAATCAGCCGGTTCAGAAAGTGCACGTTAAATACCTCAAATAAATAAATGTATTATATTTGGAAGCCAGTACGGGGAAAGTGGATAGAAACATAAAAAGAACAAAAACCATGGCTTTTGCAATGAAAAGATTACAGGTCACACTTTTAGTGCTTCCATTGGACAAAGAGGTAATGACTGCCTGTTAATACAGTCAAAATGGCTCCAGATTCTATGTTTGAATTTGGTGACTCATCCCAAACTGCTTGACAACTGAGCATTTCAGTGTTAGAAATAGAGCATTTTGATTTTGATTGGTAGCTAGCTTTTCTCTCCCAAGCAGGCTTTCACACTCATAAGTTTGATTCTGGTTATCGGTCCCAAGTTCTTTCTTTGTGGCCTTAGCTTTACAATTAAAAAGTAAATTGTCTTACGTGATGTCCTTTTAGTTGTTGAAGAATGAAATCTCATCAGCTGGACTAGATCTTTTCTTAATCTTCTGCTCCTGTTTGTGTTGCAATAGAATTTAAGTATGTGCTAGATAGCGAATTTGTAATTGGAGGGGAGGGGGAAGGTCTTTACTTTGTGGTATATTTATTGAGCTGGCACGTCACTGGATTACAGTCTAAAGACACCACACTTAAATATTCATCGACTAGCACATATTTAAACCTTGTTGTAATATTTAATACAATCTGCCATTCACATTATAAATATAAACAAATCTTGAGAAAAATGTTAGTCCACCAAAGAGGTTTTTATCCATCCACAGTTAAGTTGGCATCATGGAAGCCACCTTCTTGTCCATTCCAATAATACATTCTAAAGGTGGGTTTAGACCAAACAAACAAGAACATAGAGCAAGAATAAGAGCATTCGTTCGTGCTCTTTTAGTGTAAACGGTGATTTAACAAACTGCTACTAAACTCGTTTACACTAAAAGAGCTATTCATAGAACAGCGAACCGAACCAAAGAATCCTTTGATAAAAACCGCTCAGTCGAGCGAGCGCGTGTGAACCCGAAGGAATGCTCCAAGCAACTGTTCGTTCACTCTTTCGTTGTTTAGACTAACCGAGCGAGCATTCTTAGAGCATTCATTCCCATTTCGGGCGAATATACTAGAACATACTAGAGCACCGAAAGAATGCTCACAACACGTTTACACCAAGAGAATTTAAGCGTAGTGGGGGAAGAATGAGCATTCGCTCGCTTGGTCTAAATGTGCCTTAAGGAAGATCTCTTGAGCCGTTGAGTAATTGAAGCATTAGGATTTTAACGTTTATCTACGCTTCACTTTCTTCATTTGTATCAAATACGCATAAGGCACAGTGAATTTCTCAACAAAATACACTTTTCATTGTTAATTTGAACAATAACATATATTCAGCATATCATTTAAACTAGAGATGGGCCACTCAAATCTTCGAATCCACTGAATTCTGACAATTATTCGAGATTCGAGGATATACAATGTTAGAGAAAAGAGGAACATCACACCCACAGAGCGTTACAGTAATTTCTAAATTTAGACTTCTGTTTTATATATATATATATATATATATATTACTGTATATATGTCGTAGGCTAATTGGAAAATCCGGCTTATTGCTAAAGGCACCCTCAATTTACAATGATCCAGGCTAATTGGAAAATATTATATTTGCTTATCAGCCTGATAATGTTTAGGCTTATTGCAATGAACTCATACAGCCTTAAGCTATTAAGGAAATGCACCTTTGTTCTCTCAATCAGCATAGTTGATTCCAGGCTTATTGCAATAAGCCCAAGATAGTGAAGGCTTATTAAAAAGTCTACAGCAACGGCTCCTAAATTAAGTCATAAAAAATTGACTCATAAAATCTAATAAATATATTCCAACCCAGTCTAACTTAAATTAAAATAGATTCACTCATTGACTGTAGGGGTGACAACGTTGATTAAAGCTCAGACAGATGATTCAGCTGCACAGTCTTGTAACAAACACGCATACGATGCTACCTACTCCAAATCACGAAATTTGTTGGGGTGGTACGCCATTCCAAAAGTTTGGGAGCAGCTGGTCCACAGAATATAATATTTTTCTCTTTCAGCATGTTCTTAAATTAACTTGGTACGTTCCGTACGATTGCAAGGTTTGCATAGTTAGGGAACCGCTGCTGTAAACTTTTTAATAAGCCTGGAATCAACTATGCTGATTGAGTGAACAAAGGTGCATTTCCTTAATAGCTTAAGGCTGTATGGGTTTATTGCAATAAGCCTAAAAATTATCAGGCTGATAAGCAAATAAGCATAATACTATGAAAATAACCTTAAAGGGTGTTGATGTTTAATATCTTTTAAGATTGTTTATGAAAATATTTGATCAATATATTAAAAGGAAAAAAGCCATTCCATTCACACAAAAAAACAATGTAACAGGTTAAGTCAGGATTTATTTTAAAATGGTAAATGTAAAAGAGAGAAAATTTTGTAGCCACCCTGTATTATTGTATGCATATCAGTAGAAAACGAGAACTTGTGTTGACAGCCTGAGGGAGATGCAGACATTCTATCCAAGAAACGCTCTAAGAAGGTGGAGAAGAAATACAAGGCAAGACAAAGGCTAGCTAAGGTGGAGACGCTGTTAGAAGAACAGTTCCAGTCTTCCCGAGTTCTGGGTGAGACTTACTTTCTACGGTTGTTTATTAGCGACTATGTGTACTCTGGTAGCTATGATGATTTCCTTACCTACTCTGAAGGTGATGCTGACACCATGATACTGAAGCTATCACGAGTTTACATTTCAACAGTCACACAAAACTGTTTGGTCAAATAATTTATTGCTTAAATTATTTTATTTTACAACTTTTTTTGTGGCAAAATTTTTATGCTACAAGCCCCAAGAGTTATTGAACAAATGAATTTTAACTCCTTTCCATAAAATTACAAATATTTTTTCACAAAACCTTTAATTTAGTGTATTGAGATATCTTATCGATAGAGATAATGTGCTTAGAATATAGTAATATTTTTTATAATATCTTGTGAAGTAAAGTAAATGCTTAATAATTATCACCATATTGATTGAAGAAAAAGCCACACTTTTCTTCACCAAAAAGGCCTTAGTACCTTTGCAAAGCCTAAAATCACATCCTTGGATTATATGTAACAAATTAACAAATGTTTAAAAATGAGGTACCTAGTGGCTAAATAACTTTACAATAATGGCAATAGGAAAAATAAACTAATAAGTGTAAATGCTTAATCAAATTTGCTCTTAGTTTATTTCTCACTTTTATCTATTTCCATTATTATAAAATAATATATAATATATCATTTTAGAATGTTTAACTAGTATATGAATCAATTTGATAGTCTAATTATTTAAAGTTTAAGAGTAATATGCTTCGATTTGAACTAAAAAAACTTCCGCTACAGATGTTTGTTATTAATTTATTTTATTTATTTAGCACCGCGTCTTACTACCCGTTCAGGTTATATGCTTAAGTACTAATTACACTAATGGGTTAGAAATTGGGAAGGTTAAATATAGAGGAAGTAAACCTGCATTTGCGTGGAGGGAGAGTGGAAAACTATTTAGGAAAATTTTCTTAATTAAGCCATCATGTAAAGTTTATTTTTTACAAGACATTATCATGATCTGACTAAAACTTTGCCTTCTTTTTTTATATATGGGCCCTTCGTTTTGCTAAATTGTTTTTCAAATTAATCTTATTTAGCACTTCTACTTATTTGGGCTGTACTCATATGTATTAATCAGGGTAATGTGTTATGGATGAGGAAGGTTGAATTACAAGGTGTACAGCGACCTGGAAAACAGGTCATTCGTTTGGCCAGGGAAAAGTCAAGAATTTTTTAAAATCAAATTTCTGGATTTTTGTTACATATGTGCCAAACAAAAGTATGCAACTTCTAACTGCAACTATTCAAATAACATTTTTATTCTAGTTAGTTCTTATCACAAATCTCTTTAAACATCTTTGTTCCTATTGCGCTTAATATTCTCAAAATCATGTGATTTTTGTGTCGCCTTTCACCCTTCTGCCCTGTGACCTTTGCCAAAGTTGAGTCTTGTTTATGTGCATGAATGAGAATTTGATTACGCTATAAGAAGAAGAAACTAAAAAAAAGTTTCACACCATTTTAAACCACCATTGTAGCAATTCACTATGCTCTTATTGAAATCTAGATCACACTATTCACTAGCCCATTGCTTTAGATTAGAATGCCTTAACCCCTTCATTGAGGAACGCAATTTCAGAATGTGTATGTGTATGAATATTATCACGTCAAGTTGTGATGTCAATAAAATGTTGGTAATATGGGTACGTAATATTTACATAGTGGCCGGAAAATTTGGAACTTGGCTCTGGTAAAGTCGGGGAATTACTGAATATAGTTCGGCTGGACACTATTTTGGAAGTGTATCTGCATTTGTGTGGAGGGAGAGTGAAAAAAACCATACACTATACACTCGACCAGGACTAGCAGCCTGTCATCAGCAGTCTAGTCTATTGTGAGAGTGACACCTTAGACCAGGAGTCCCCAATCTATAGCCCACAGGCTGATCCGGCCTCAATAGACTTTGAAACACAAAAATAGTACACACCGGAAAAATTTAGGCTTCAAAAGTTCTCAATAAAAACAAATAATAGTAATCCGGTCTCATTGGCAACGAGAGTAGAATGCTCATAAACCTTTTTCTGTGTGTAATATTTTGTACCATGAGAGTTAAAATAATTTTTGCTTAGAACGATTACTTTACAATATTATACGACTGTTTGTTTCAGCCTGTATCTCCAGTCGGCCAGGACAATGTGGTCGTGCAGATGGCTACCTCCTGGAAGGAAAGGAGCTTGAGTTCTATAACAGAAAGATTAAGGCGAAAAAAGGAAAATAGATTAAATCAATAATTGTAATAACGAAAAATGTAGGCTGGGACTGAGAAATAAATAGGACTTGTCTACAACAATAATTGTTTGTTTACTGCTTATTATACCATTAGAAGATGTTTACTGCTTACTGTACCATTAGAGGAGGATAAAGGTTTCCAATTCCGAAAGTTGACAAAACATGTTAGGGGTTTGTGAAGCGTCAAAAACTTTTAATCAACCTCAAAAACAAAATTCCGCTTGACGAGACCTTTTCATCTGTAAGATTACTGGTTTATCGAGGTTCCATTGAGGCTAGTTATATATAAGGTTGAACCATTGTATTATGAATGGAAACCCTGGTTTGTGGTAAATAATATCACTGGATTTCCTTAAATAAAAAATTGAATTTCAGTAAATGATTTTCGGTATAAAAAATGTTTACTAGAGGTTCTTTTAAGGTAATGGTAATAAATTAACTCAAATAGCTTAAAAAGTACTTGCAATGAATTATTTTGTAAGACAAAAAAAGTTCATACTTTTTTTTCAATATTCTGTTGTCCAGATTTTCGATTTTTAGAGTAGGAAGAATTTTCAATTATTCCTGTGTTTTTTCTTCATAGTTCATGTCAGAAATCAGTTTAAAATTACTTTGTAGCTCTGTCACTTTACCATACAGCTTATGACTAAAGGCATAGGTATAACCTTTGAGTATAGTAATTAATTCCACCAATTCAGAACAGTGGTCAATTAAAAATGTTGCTTGGCATTCATTCAACATTAGGGTTACTTTATCATTTGATATATCCTGGAAGTACTTAAGTACTGCTGTTACCTCCTCCATTGTGGAAAAATATTCCACTAGCTCCAACAAATATTCACAGAGATACACCACTGAACAAAACCAAGGGTTCCATCGCGTTAAAACTGGGTTTGGAAATAGCTTAGCAGACTTTTCACCTTTACTGTATTTTTCATTCAGAAATGCTAGATAATTGTTTTTTCTCGAATCCACCGAATCCTGACAAGTATTAGAGATTCGAGGATTTGGTGTTTTACTGGATTCGATGGTCGAATCTTTCACCTCATAAACAAAGCATAATGTTTTGAATTCAAAAATTAGTTAGGCCTACTTGAAAAGCACAACTTAATCTGTAATCTTTAGTTTGTCGGACAAAAGAGATAAGCATGAATAAAATCATTATTTAAAAAATGTATATTTATTAGGTGGGAAAAATCTTATATGTCTACTACCCTACCCTCCCACCTCTAAGGGAAACTTGGACTCGACCGTTTCAGCACATGCTCACTTCTAAAACTTTCACCTCAAACAATCTTGTAAATATCTTAATGAACACATTATAACTCTTCAAGAACCGAAAATCACAATTAAACTCGAAATAAAACAAATTGCGGCTTTTTTTTTTAACAGAAATAAGAACACATTACACACGATACAAAGTCAGCCGCCATGATGTATATTATGTTAACTCACGAGAGTAATGATTAAAATAAAGATACTGATAATTCTTGCTACCCAACTGGTTTTAATTATCTACAACTGCAAATAACCCCAATTTATTGCATACAATCCTTAAGTTAGACATTTTGTTGGGTTTCATGAAAAATAAATACTGTCGATACCGATAAAACTGTTTATTTATGCCTACTGATTGTTTAAAATAGTCAATTAATTTGATCACTTAGTAAGCGCTCTTGAGCTTTAAGAATCGAATACTGAATTGCTAATTCATTATTTGTTTTTAAATTAATTATAACTAAAGAGTTTATTATTTTTTTAAATATGTTATTGAAGTAATTGTAAAAAATTTCAAACATAGTCCGGCCTTATAAAATGAGAATGAACATATTGGAGTTGAAAATATGTTCATGTTTTAAATAGAATGTATTCTGAGAAATCGATCTATCACAAGAATCTAATATATTTCTTGTTTTCTATGCGAAGATAGATAATGGATATAATAATAAAATAATAAAACATACTTAGGCATTATTGAGTTCACCATTTCCAATGTATGTTTAGTTGTTAAGCATGTTGTTTTAGTCTCTATTAAATATATCGGTTTGTATTTTTATTTTTGCTTTCTTACTAAAATAAATTATAATCCTTCAATGATGATTAAAGTTGATCAAAGGATAACTGTGCCTAATCTGTTTATTTCACATGTTTTCTTAGAAACCTATCTCATTCTAATAACACTTTTAAAAATAACTAAGACACTCAAATTTTGATTGATCTGATTTTCAAACAATATGTGTCTAGATTGTTTAATTTGGCTGGATTTTAACCTGTATTTTGCGAGGGGTGGTTGGGGTTGATTAAAATTGAAAGAATGATTGAAATAAATCTAAATTTATAGTTTAGGCCTATATTGTGTAATGTAGGTCTATTTGTAAATCATTAAAATCTCTATAATAATTTGCTAGGATTCGAGATTCGGATTAAACCCATCTCTAATTTTAATTTGAATCAACTAGACAAAGATAAAAATTACCTTGTTTTCTTAGTAGCAAATCTTACTACCTGTATAAGATCATACACATAATATGTGGTTTTTTGTGTAATTTTTTAATATTGCTGGTTATACATTTTCTATGTAAATAGTAAGCCTACACCATAAAAGTAAATAGTTGTAAAATATTATAAATATTTTAAAAAAAAATATTTATTTGGCCTAAATAGATATTTTAAAATGTATATACATTTTAGGAGCTCCAATGTTTCTCTTTCTAGCACCAGACCACTTAAAGTTTATTTGCTTATCTTTTTACTCTAAAAATAAATTTACATACTTTTTTGTTTACCTAAACACAACTTATTTTAATGAAATGCAACCATTTAATTTACCACAAATAATGGTATTTTTGTTTGGGGATTCGTTGGTTGTAATTGCCATCCCTAGTCTACGTATTATATATATCGACTGTTTAAAATCAATTCATGTATTCTGACAATCTCACTTAACTTTTACTTTTAAAAAAGTGTGTCAAAGTTTTTACCTCTTGTTACTTTCATGTCATGTCCAATTGTATTTGAGACCATTTATTTTTCATTCAGAACACCTCAAAATGTTAGGTTCTTATTATATTCGGGGCAATACGGTATATTTACAATTTGCCGGCATTAAAGTGAAACTGCAATTAAACTAATATATATAATCGATTATTACCTATTCTGAATGTTGCTGTTTTGTTTAGTTGCCAGTTTTATTAAGAGTTAAGAATCGAAGTATTGAGAATCATAATGTTAAGATCGATTCTTTTGATACCAGTAAGAATCGGGTTTGACAGCCCTAAAATAAACATAATATTTTTTCAAGTATAAAACAAGATACAAAATATTTGAACTACTATTTGGCTTCAAGAATATTTCATGTATTGATTATATTCAATTCGAATTGGTCCGAAATGAAAAAGTGGACTTCACATCCCCCTATTAAAAGATTTTTTTTCCCTACTTTCTTAAGAATTTAATATTAATATACAAATTGTTTGAAAATTAATGTTTAAACTTTAAAGCTATTCAAATCTTAAACATGTATACAAAATACATTTAGACATTGGAAAAATTGTGCCAAGCGGCTATTTTAATATTCTGTATAAAACTAGTGTTTTTAAATACCATCGAAATTGTAGTAGCAAGTAAAACTTATCTTCTATCCAATTTGATAAAATAAATGTTATACTTTAATACTGGTAATCAAGGTTAAAATAATTGGTTAAATATTAACAAATTAGACATAATAAAAAAAACTTGTGTTGTAAATTTTAGTTTTTAATAATTGACACAATTTTTCAATATTTTACAGCTTCAAACGAGGTTTCATTGACGACCTGGGTTTTCAATTAGCGGGAAAAGTAAAAATGCCCATAGTTTCCATTAGGCTTTTAAACCAATCTTAGTAAAGCCTGGAGTTTAGTGGATCAACCATCTTGCCTGCCATAAGAGAGACCTTGGTTTCGGCATCTACCACAAAGTACAGGAAAGGATGAGTGGCAATAAAGCGCTCTGTCATTGTCCGTGCTGCCATCGTCCCTGTTGGTAGAAAAGTTAAATAATGAGGCCGAATAGCTAAAATGACATTTTAAAACATGTAGACTTAAGGGAATAAAAGTTATTTTTAATCTACAGCTGGGGCAAATGGGTACAAAATTTTCATTGCATTTCAATACATTAAAAGAATTTTTCTGACTCTGTATGGTTACCTAATGATTAATTAATTTTATTCCATTTGGGATCTTTTAGTTATATATGAATGGTGGATAGAGACACACAAAAGGGAACGAACACAATATGTACACTTTCATTGCTGCCGCTGAATAGAGGTAATAGCTGACTGTTGAAGACAATCGATCTTTACTGCCGAAGCCCCAGCCTAGGTTTCGTTCTATCAACTATTCAGGATGGAGGGGGAAACATTCAACCCGACTTCCTAAATGAGGTTACCGTAAAAACATCAAAAGAAATTTGGTAAAGAATGATAGGACAGCTAGATAGATACAGGTAAAGAAGCCAAACAACATCAAGGGCAACCACCTCTTTTAGGAAGTTGTGTTTTGTGTTTCACACTTCCTCTTGATGAGTTAATTAATGATAGAATGAAACTTAGGTCAGCGCATTAACGTAAAGTGTAAACTGTTCGTCTTTTCATCATAAAAGCAATATTATTTTTGTTCCCCATATGATTCAATTAACCTTTCCATCATTACCTTCAAACTATAACAAAATGTCTAAACGTGAAAAGAGGTTTTCCTTAACAATTTTTTCCCCCTTTTTACTCAATAACCAACATTAATATTCAAGTATTTATTGTCTTAGCACTCCAAATTTATTAAGTTATGTTCCACTGATTGTGTTTAGTATTCATAGACAAATTGTTTAGAATAAACTTTGTATTAGGGGGAAATATATACTTAAACTTATATATTTTTACTATTACAATTATTCGTGTGTTCCCCCATCTCCCCCCCCTCCCCAATCGAACCCCCATCGACTGCCAAGTCATGTCGCAGTGCTCAGGAGTTTGATCAAGGCACTAAATGATGTGCTACATGTCAAGACAGCGGAACTTTTCTTTGTCATCCAGCTTCCTGGAACCTTGACATGAAGTGAACCTTCAGAAGTAATTTACACTGATCATTTGATGACTTTACTTTGTACTGAAGATCTCTTCCTACAGCCGATCATTCGGGGAAATTAGGTACGAGATTATGCATGGACCTTAAGCTACTTTCAAATTCCATTGTTTTTAAAATTTGGTAAAATAGTTTCATGCATATCATTTCCACTGTTTTATAGTAGAAAATAGAAAACAAAACTACAATGTGACTCTTGATTCGAGAGGTCTTTTATTTCTTGCATTGTTTTCCCCTCTCCTTGCAAATATAGGTGTACTTCCTCTAAATTCAATCTTGCTCATTCTTAACACGTTAGGGTAGTTTGCTTATGCATGTAATACCAAAACAGGATTGTGTATCCAGTATTTTGGGAATCTAATAGATAGAAGCCCCTCGGACACCAAATTAAGGTGCTTGATTCTGACGTAATTTTTATGATTTAGCATAGGCTTTACTTAATTGGAAGAAAATGAATCAAGCGCAACGTTTGTTAACGTTGCCATACTATCTCATTTTTCCCCTCTGTTTTACAAACTTTTGTAAAACTGCAAATTAAAAAATATGATTTTTACTAACTACTTTTCTACACACACCAAAGATGAAGCTGTAATAGTTATAAAAGGTATGTTAGCATTCATTCTCACGCCCTTAGACCCATTATAGATGAGTCAGGCTAAACAGTTGTATAAGGTATGTGTCATGCTCAAGGAAACAGGAAGCACGCTCTTTGCCTTCTTTAATTTGACTTCATTACACTCCATTCAAATCAACTTTATCCATCAGTTAAATGAATGCCATTACAATCTGAGTGTTCTTCAGGAACGAAAATAAATGTAAAAGTTTTGTTTTTGTTAAATTAAGTTTGAGTCCAAACATTAAAGGAACATGATCAAACAATTCAACTCTGTGATGAAAAGAGTTCAAAACCAGTTGGGTATAATGAGATTGGATTTTTCCTAAATGGTTTCCCACTCTTACCTGCATGCAAAAATGGATACATTTTTTAAAATTATTTCTTCCTCATCCCTAATTCATTTGCATAATTAATGAGTCTGTAATTCAAATGGGTGTCAAGTGACAGTAAAACAGAAATAAATGAGTAATTTAAACCAATACATTGTATGATTTTTTTTACTACATAATTTGGATATAATGCAATCAGCGAAATAGGGATAGTTTTCGTTAACGCAGATCCGAGACCAGTACTACGCGATTTTGAAAGCGGCCCACTTTGATTCTCATATCTATTACGTTGCTATCTCACCACTACTACCGCAAAGCTCACATGCAAGATTGTTGGTTTTTGTGATTCTCCATGCAAGTACCTTGTTTCTCCACCACTAGTGCTGTAATCTTTTTTTTTTCTCTCTCTGGTTGTTTTGATGTATGGTGCTCATATTTTGATTTGATTTTTTCTTACATGTCTTGTCATCCTTACAATTTTCTTTTTTTTTTATTGTATGTTTGGTTTTCCCATTTATGGAATTAAACATTGAGATAAGGTTGAACGGCAAGGCCTACACACCAGAAAACTTTAGGCCTCTAAGTTAACACTTAAAACCACAACAAAACACACAATTATGAAATAGTGATGTTGCACTCCATTCAATATTTCTGATAAAGTGAAATATAACTTGTCAGATGGGATAGTAACATTTGATTCAGCTTATAACCTGAAAAGGTAGTAAGATTACTTTTACATGCATTATTATTTCCAGCCTGTGGCCTGGGTCAGTTTTTTTTTATTCAAGCCATGTATTTTTCCGCTACCGGCTTGCTAGGTCTGTCGTAACTTCATATGCCTTCTAATCTAACTTAAGACTAGGACAGGCACAACATCCAGTCCCCGGCCGTTAACTTATCATTGTAAAAGGGTAGACCCACATTTCATTAATTATAAATTTTCTGGCCATGCAGGGAATCAAACCCGGGACCCTTAGCTCAGTAGGCAGACACGCTACCAACTGAGCTAAGGTGTCAGACTAGACAGGTAGTAAGATGCTGTGCTAAAATAAATTGATTCAATTTAAAAATCGATAATTATTACGACTGTCCAGTGGCATCAAACCTTTCTCATTTATATCTTGAAATTTTTTTAAAGTAAAATAACTACAGTGATCTGAATTATCGAAATTTAGATTTACCCACCAATTTAATTTACAACAATACTCTCACACCTAAGTAACTACATTTCCTGTAAGCCCCAAGTATCGCTTTACTTATAAAATAATAGGGAGTAAATATTTTGTTTTCTTAGTCAAGTGTAATCTGGACATAGATTTGAACTCCTGGCTTATGGCCTTACATGGTAATCACTCTACCAGCTAAGTTAATCAGATTCTCACCAAAGCTCAGCCCAAATAATTATTTAATGGAAATGTGAATTAACTACTGTTTCATCTCATATTGAAAATTTAAATGAGTAAACTTTTTATGTTCTGAACAGAATAAATATCAGTGCTGTGAAATTGGCAAGCCAAGCCTCAGAGACTGATTCCTCTAATTTTCTACTTTCCACTCAGACTCATCATAAATGGCTAATGTATAGGGTGGGGTGGAAACACAATTGACTGTGAAAAAACAGCATAAAGCTATATGAGGTTTGGCTATTAAATAACCGGACTGATGCTCTAAAAAATTAAATTTACAAAATTACTCAATGGACATGCTATCACCTTCAATGTAGTCCCCTCCCCGATCCCTACACCTCACCATACGAATCTTCCACTGTTGAAAGCAATGTTTCAGGTCCTTTTCTGAGAGGCTGTTCATGAGCTTCGTTGCTTTTTCCTTCACACCATTAACAGACTCGAAACAAGTTCCTTTTACTGCAAACTTAATCTTGGAGAACAGAAAAAAGTCACACGGAGCTAGATCAGGTGAGTAAGGTGGATGCTCCAACACCGGAATCTTGTGCTTGGCCAAAAACCTCTGGATAGACAGCGCTTTATGTGCTGGTGCGTTGTCCTGATTAAGAATCCACACGGGACTCTTTCAATGCATGGATTGGTGCTCAGTTTCAGGGTCGAACTGAGAAAACCATGATTCGTCACCAGTTATCACAATTTCTTAAAAAGTTTGGATCATTTTCGATGTTATGAAAGACGTCAGCACAAATGTTCATTCAAGTTTCCATTTGCTTAGGAGTGAGCAGTTTTGGCACCATTTTAGAGCAAACTTTTTTCATGTGTGTATTTCCATGTAAAATTTTTAGAACAGTTTCCTTATTGATATTAACTAAGTCAGCAATTGCTCGAATGCTCATGTGTCGATTCTTTGGAACAATTTCACTCACTTTTTCAATATTAACATCTGTTTTTGATGTGCGAGGACGACCGGTGCGCGGATCATCTTCGATCTGTTTCCTCCCCACCTTAAATTTTTTAAACCAACCGAACACTTGAGTACGAGATAAGCACCGATCACCATAAACTTCCTTTAACAAATTGTATGTTTATGTAGCGGATTTCCCAAGTTTTACAAGAAACTTCACGTTGACACACTGCTCACCTTTTACACTAAACATAATTCTGCTGGAGCTCAGGTACACAGTACACTTCGAACAAAGGCTAAGGTTAAACTGTTGGTCACACGACCTTGAAATTTGGAAGCTAGAGGGAGAAAATAACATGGATCAATATCTGACCCTGCTGGTTGTTGCTGAGACCTCAGGTAAGTGGCAAAAAAATGTGTCCGGTTATTTAGTAGCCACACCTCGTATTTATTGATGTTAGTATAACCAAGAGGCTTGGCTGAAAGTGGCAGCTTATCTAGTATACTCGGCTAGGTAGAATATAGTAAATCATCTTAGAAACCACCTTCTGTCTTGTCTCCTTAAATTAATGTAATTTGTGGATAGTCTTCAGTTGACATGTAGCACAAAAAATAGTTGAAACTTGAATAAAATATGTTTAAAGTGTCATATATGAAAAGATGATGGAAATGTATTTAGCAAAAAGATTGCAGGGAAGGGAGACCAAGAAAGATGGGAGGAACAGATAACAATGTGTGCAATTAAGAGGATAAGGAAGGATATAAGCATTTTACTAAACAGATCCGGCCACAGACTGAGAACATGATACATATTAATTGGGTCAAATGGTTAATATACATCACCCGTTCATTTGTTAAGCTTGTCTGTTACATGACCAACTTTAAATCTTATTTTGCATATTATTTATTACCAAAAAGAAGCTATGTGAAATATACCAGCAATTTATTTGTAGCTATGGATGATACACACATTGGTCCCTTTATTACAGTTCAAGAAAGAAAATTGAGCCACCATTAAAAATTGAAATTGTAGCTTTCAATCATGTTTCAAGTTTCACAAATTTGTTTGAATTGTATTATATTTGGAAGAAGGCACAAGAAAGGTGTATAGAAACATATAAAAGGAACGAACACAAAATGGCTTTAACGATGAAAAGAAGAACACAGCTCACACTTTACATTGCTCCTCCTTGAAGAGAAAATCGATTGTTACCACCCAATCCCTGAGCTAGGTTTCATTCTATTTGAACTCATCGTGAGGGAGTTGGGGGGGGGAGTGAAGGGAGGAAAATATGCAAAGAATTAAAATGGAATAACATAAAGGACAAACACAGGAAATGGACATTGGATGTGAATATGTATATAATACCTCTATAAGGAAAACCTCTTTTCACTTTATGAGGTAATTGTATTATATTTAGAAGGTACAGGAAAGGTGGATAGAAACATACAAAAGGAACAATACAATGTGGCTTTAACTGTTAACCATGAAAAGAATGATACAGTTCACACTTTACATTGCTGTATACTAATTAATCACCAACACTCATATAAGCCTTCTGTAAAGAAATAATGCTTAATAATATTGCTTGGTTATCAGATCATATTTTGATCTTGCGACCAATACTAGTGATACATACGTGTCTGAATGTCCAGTATCTTGACATAGTTTCTAATGACAACTGTGACTGCTTGCTCGATGTTGCGCACATAAAGATCTGGATCCGAAGACATTCCAGAAAGATTAGCTCTGCGAGGATCAAACACATCCCAAATTCCCATCTAAAATGAATGGTCAATAATTGAGTGGATCAATTTAAACAAAGTTGTTTTTTTAACTCAGGTTTATAGCAGGCTAATAGGGAGCTCACAAGCACATTGTATCAATATAAATGTTTATGTATTTGTTCATTAAATTAATATTGTAACTATAGTTAGGTTGAATCCACTATTTTACAATCAATTTATCTGAATCTCCAAATTACCTCCGAATCTTGGCAAAATGTATGAACATAAGAGGAATCATAAATATAATAGTATAATAGGAAATACAAATAGTAACTAAATGTTAACATTCTAATAATCCATTAATAACAACATTCACACATTCAGTTAAGTGTTAAATTACTGGTCTGGGGCTTGGTTGTTAAGTACATCCTATAATTATTATAACTGGTTCTGAGCCACCAATTAGCAGCATTAGAGCTCTAAAACAAATTTAATTTGAATAGTTTAGAAACTTTTTTTTTTAGGATTTGAGTCTCCAGTCTGAATTTTTTTCTGAATCCCATCCTTAAAGATTCGAGGGTACATTCCTAATTTTAAAACTTATGAAATAAAGAGGATTAATTATTTTATGTTTATATTAAACTCATACAAGTTTATTTATTTAAGTCTTAAGAAAGTCCAAAACAATGTAACCAATTTCCTACTACAGTAAAACCTTGGATTGCGAGCATAATTCGTTTCGTAAACGTGTTCGTAATACAAAGCACTCGTATATCAAAGCGAGTTTCCCCCATAAGAAATAATGGAAACTCAGATGATTCGTCCCACAACCCAAAAATATTTAATCTAAAAATGATAAATATCTTTTTTATTTTCGTTATTTAAATGTAACTACTGTAATCAAATTTATTAATTAAATTTAATAGTGGCTGGTGTGAGGAGGACGAGAGAGATAGGAGGAGGTGTGTTATTGTTTAGGACGACTTTCACTGTCGCTAACGGAATCACTGCTATATGTTGGCTCACTGGAATATTTTCCTTTTTGTGCAACTTTAACAAAGAACCTATCCAATGACACTGCTTCGGTAGACAAAGCATAACCATAGTACTACTCGTATTGCAAGATATCGCTCGTTTATCAAGTTAAAATTTATTGAAAATTTTTGCTTGTCTTACAAAAAACTCGCAGACCAAGTTACTCGCAATCCAAGGTTTTACTGTACAGTAGTTCATTATAGGATTTTTCACGATCACTAAGCTCTTTTGATGGTGGGAAACTGCGGTACTTAAAATATAGTTTTTTGTTAATCCACACTCCAAACATATTTAGATATGTGATGTAAATGTATATCGCTTGCAAAAATGGCCAAACATGTGGAACGGAATGGATTATAACGTGTTGAATCGTTCGTCTTTAACATCATTCATAAAATACCAAAATTCCTGTCAACCAACAAGTAAAGGCTTATATAAAGACATTTTTTTGTCTTGGATCCAAAACTTTGTTGCTTGGCAAAATTGAAACTGATGCATGAAAACTACTTTATGAAATGTGATTTAAATGCCTCTGTTTTAATTGGGATTTATATGCTACAGTAATATTGGGCTTTTCATCCTTTTAACATGAATAAAACATTTTTGTATAAACACCAAGGTTGTGAGCTAGAGTTAACTATGTTATTAAATTCAAAGCAAAAACAAAAATCACAAGAACTAATTCATTTGATTCTTGCTTATTGCCTTGAGAATGCTTTTCCAACAGTGATTATCTATCCTTGCTTCAGAAATAAACTGGTGTAATTTTTAGAATGAGCTATCCTAATTCTGTTTGATGCATAAGGTCAGGTGTGGGTTCTATGCAGTTTTTTCACACATTCCCCACCCCCCCCCCTTTAAATTATGCATATTCATTGTCTAAATATCATACATTTCATAAATATCATACATGCCATGTATTAACTGTTAAATAATGAAAATCAAAAGTCATTATTTTCAAAGCATAATGTTGAAAAAAATAGTCATTAACTATCAAGCTATCTATGATTGGCACATGATCATATTTTGAAATAAGATAAAAAAAAAAGATTACTGTACTATGGTGTATTGCCTTATGAGGAATCCTTGAAGTGACATGGCAGCCTTCCAATGCCAAAAGGTTCCTCACCCATGCATTATATAATTGAAAGCCAAAATAGGTCTTAGGGCAATATGTTTAATTCTAGGATGTTCAAAGCTCCAATTAATGATTCCAACCATCACTACCTGCTGTAAGGTAGGTGTAAGTATGACAAATCCTTCCACCATAAAGCTGGGTATGATAGCACTGACACGAGTTGGCCTCAGCATCATGAACACTTCCCTCAGAGAAACTGAGGTCATGTCGTAGATCAGCTGTCGCAACCCTCGTCTCTCCAGCGGTAGTAATAACAGCAACTTATGATGATTGTCCTTGAGTAAATATTTAAAACCTTTTAAAAATGCATTTGAGTATCAGATATTAAATTTAGGGATAAACATAAAGTTAATCTAGTATAAGAGTTATTTAACTTGATAATGGCACACAGAAACATTACCTACATACCAAAAACCCATGCATAACTACAGTAATTGAAATAGCTAAATAAAATGACAAACCTATGATTATATTATTTTTGGCACAGCCTAGAAACAAACCAGTTTCTTACTTCTTTTGGATGGACATTTAATTATTCAGGATATATTTTCTGTAGGAAATCGATTACACATTCGCATGTATACTATCATTTAGCTTAAGGAGGGTACCCTTTACAGCTCAAATGCCCGAATCCAGTTTGAAATCACTTCTGGTTGCTGATGTAGGGGGCTATTTATGCTAAAGTCCCTATTATACTCTTCTCTATACTGGTAGACAACAATAGGAATGAATAGGAATTGTTGTTTTTTTAATGCGCGGGAACGAGCCGTATTAAAGCTCACTTTAAGCTACCACCAAACAAGTGATAAATGTTTCTTGAGGTAAGGTGATAAATAGCACTTTCTGCAAAAATTTATGCGGACAGGAGAGTTAAGTGTCTACATCCATGCATGAAAAAAAAAATTGATGAACAGAAATACATGTATCAACATGCCACAAATTTAGTCATGGGTATCTACTGTACAGCTGTTTTAGTTAATTATATTCGGATGAACGCCAGTCTATTTGAGGAGCATCATATCCTCGAAAAAAAAACTCTCTGCCGAGCGCCCTGTTTGGCCTGTCACACTTCCTTGTGTACATTATTCCAGCAAAATTTAAAGTTTCTTTAAACCTAAATTGACCAGTGTTGCCAAAATAGCGACTTTTACAGGGCTGAAATGACTAATTTTCATTTTTAGCGCCTATGACTAATCTGGTGACTGGCAACTTTGCTTGGTTTTCTGTCAAATTCATGTTCATTATTTTTTTAATGATATGAAATTTGATTTTTGAACAACAGTACTGCAAGAACGCATAATCAGTGATCTCTCTCTATATTATAGGCCCCTACTGAATGTACATAAACATACGCATTGCCAAGGACCCAAGTGTGACACTCAAGTTTATTGTCTGCTTCATTGTGGGGGGTATAGATTTAACAGTTTCTTTCAATGTTCTTATGCGGAAACATGTCTCTGGTAAATAAAAGTGTTATTGTTTGAAAATAGTGAAGTATTATACCACACTTGCCTGAAGAATCATTAATATTAAAGTGTATACCATTCAGTTTTACAGGTAATAATGTACAAATAAAAATAAAAACTTTAATATATTTAAATATGTTATTTATCATCCATGTTGTTTACAGTTTGCCAAGACTACACTTATATTTAAAGTTGGCTATTAGCTTGTATATTGGTTTCAGAAACCATAATATTATATTGAAAGTTCAATAAATATAATGAATGAGGTATCTTAAAACTTGATTACATTTGTTTGAATGACAAAATTTGTGTAAAAGTCCTATGAATCAAATAGCTAAAGCTATTCTTTATGCTTTTTAGTGAGGATTTCTCCATCTAGATATCATATTCTGAAAATTGAAAAATGACACCTGGACACGGGAATCGAACCCGGGAACTTTGGCTTAGCGACTTTCTGGTACTAAACTAGCTACAACACTTATATGGCCGTTGGCAACACTGAAATTTACTACTCGTATGGTCATAGCCTTAGATGCTATGGTGGGTTTATATTTATGCATAGTGAATAGAGCACAACGTATTAAGTGTATTAATTTTGTATGCTTTATGCATGGGGTTGAGTATTATACAGCCCTTGAACGTGACATTATCAGCCAATTAGAATGCCAGAGTATCCTTTGGCCAATTAAACGCCCATATGCACAGAAAATATATTTTTTGTTCGTGTTTGGAATGCCTTGTGGTAGCCACACTTGTTTGTTACTAACCATTTTTGTCTTGCTTTAGCAATCGCCATTTTTTTAAATGGCCTGTTGTGTAAACATTTACAGTTCAATTTTCATAATAAGAGCCTTATTTGACAGCTAGAAAAGGTACTAGATAGACATTCACGCAATAGCAATGGAACCGGAGGGCAATGCGCCTCGTCTGAAATAAACTTTCCCTTTTTAAATTTATTTCACTTCCCTCTGATATTTTTTAGTAATAAACTAAAAAAAAAAAACTTCAAATAGTTTTTAGAGGCATATAAAAGTTTTAATGTGAGGACCATTAAATATCTTTTGGGAATCCAAATCATTTTTAAAAATTTATTGACTAGGACCAGTCTAAATGGCTTCTAGAGGAGTATGATTTTCAAAATAATTCCACACTCTAAATAGCGTCAAGGCATTTTCAATGTTCAACAATATTTTTTGAAAATTGACCCCCCTTATACCCACTGCTTTCATGTTTTTTTATCTGCATCTGTTACTTTTGATAAATGTTATAAAATATTATTAATAATACAATAACATATTATTATTGTTGACCGGAAAAAATATGTATTCTCTAAAGTCTGAAAATGAAATGCAACAAGCTTACCTTTCTTAGTGCCACTATGTTGTAGCTTATAAGATGGGGCCATAGAGTAGTCGATCAGGGCAGGACTATTACTTTCAGGGTAAACTAAAATGAACTTTCAGTAAAAACAATGTCTGTGTATAGTTTAAATAGGTCCAGAAAAAACACACAATTAAAACCAATCTTTCGCACAAGACTCGGTTAAAGGCATTACATTTATTTGAAAGCTCGTTTATTGTATTAATAATGCCCGGCCTATATTAGTGCATAACTAATAGTAAATAGTTCATAGAAAACAGTGCACAATTCATAAGAAATATAAAACGGTTTACTTAAATCAATGGTCGTTTAGTAATATAAAATGGCCTAGCCTCTTGGCGCTAAGGTTTCTAAAAATACTTCTTTCAAGGGTTCACTCGAAAACAACGTTAATTAAACTTTATTTTGAAAATTATAGTTAAACTTTAGGTGGTGTCTGTACTATTAAAAATTAAACTTGATTTTTTTAAGGTTATGATTTCATTACTGTCATGCATATTATTTTATGGTAGACCAACTTCTTAGTAACAGAATAGAAAGTGTAATATTTCCCCCATTTTCAATAATTAATATTATGCAATCGGAGTCATTGCCGCTAAAACAAAGAGATTTTTCAAAATCGTAAACAAGTATGGCTGCCACAGGCATTTCAAAAATGAATAGAATCTGATTTCCATATTGTAAAGTTTCCCGTCACATGGAACTAATCTTCAGTTATTTAGCCTGGCCCGCTAAAGGTGGATTTACTTATTGTGGTGGCATGCCCACAAGAGTCTGATTCTTCCAGCGATGTTCAGACGTCAACGTCATCCACTAGGGCGCTACAGATAATCCGGTGGTACGATGAATTATCTGTGACCTACGTGAGAATATGATCTGTGAGCTGTTGTTTAGGCAAGTGAGATTAGTTTTCGTGTCGGCTGTCGCGGGTCGGTTTCATCAGTGTGTGTTAGACTTGAACGCTTGTGCTGGGAAGACCCTCTGTCTCCGTTAGGAGGATTTGGTGCTAAAATTTAGTGCCAGAAGGTTTTTGACTGCGTTTGGAAGTCTGGAGTTTTTTTTCCCGGACTGTGGACTTGGATGTTGGTTTCCGGCTGAGTTCTGCTAACTACGGACCACATCCGTAATACTTCTTCAGTAGTTGCCTACCCGTGACTGGTGATCTGAGGCACTCATGAGTGAAGTTTTGCCGAGTCGCATACCAACTTGGATACCCCTGAGGTTCTTTTTGGAACGTATGGTCGCGCATGTCGCAAGACTCACCGAGACCGATAAGTGATACACTAGTTTTTTTTTAACTTAACTTCAAGGATGCCGGCATATGAATATTGACTTTAGATGGAACTATCCGAGGAAGTGATCACTAATGACTCTCAGTTGAACCCGTGTGACTCCTGTGTCTACTGTCGGGTATCATTAGCTTTAACTTAAAAATTATGTACAAATTAATCTGGTTCTTTCAACGCAGTAGCGACTCGCAGCTCACAATTTGTCTTTAGTATATCGTAACCTGTATTTGGATCTTGTTGGTTAGTTATTAGGTTTGGAATATTATTATTATTATTATTATTATTATTATTTGGCCTATAGAATTTGTTGATTTGGCAATTATTATTTTAGGCCTTCAGGTCAATTGAAGTCCCTTTCAACAAAAATATGGTCTCTTAACGTTTAATAGTTATTTAATCTGAAGTGTTTTTTATTAGTTAAGTTTTAAGTTTAAGTGAAAGATCAATGCACTTTGCCGATGGTTGGCCCATTAGATTCGGGTACCTGATCAATACTCTTTTACCGTTTTGAAGTTGTTTAGAACTACTTTTATGTGTAATCAAATTTGAGTTTTCTTTGATTAATTTTGAACTTCATCCTAATTACATAAGGTCTTAAAGCTTCCTACAGTATTCAACAATATAGTGACTAAAGATGGGTACTCAATAATGGCTGTGAGAATACCGGATCAGAGGAATAACTTTACAGTACAATATAGTTATTCTGATTTATTTTGTACTCCTAAATTGTATGAGTCATTTTCATTTCAATAACATTATGGGAACATTTTCATGGTTTGGATAAACTTTAGTCTACATTGTTTAGTTGCAGGTTTTGCCGATTCGATCATGGTAAACATATGAAGGCCTAAGGCAGTATCGTCTTGTGACCAAAATTCTTAGGCAAGCTGGGAAGGGGGGGGGGGGTCCGGGGTCCCCCTACAAACATTAAAAATATTTATATGCTTCAAGAAGCTATTTGGCTGTTTTTTTTTTATAAAAATTTGAGTTTGGGCGTCCTTCTGCTCCGTGATTTATATAAGGCACACTAGAATCTATATAACGCATGTCCAAGAGGATGTGAGGCTATGGGGGATAACATATATTGCTCCCCTTTATTTTAACAAGTGAGAAGAAATTACTCCTGTGTCTCCCCCCCCCCCCGGTTCCACCTCCCCTAAAGCTGATAACTTTTAAATTAAGTAGAGTATACATAAAAAAATCTTCTGTTTATATTTAAATGTAAACCAACTATATTGTGTGTTAATTAATTATGTTAAATATACATAAAAATAATAACAAATTATATATTTTAAAATTTTAACTAATATTTCAACCTGCAAAATATTTGGTATATTTGATTATTTTTAGATATTAAATGAATTTTTATATACGTGTATCAATGATATTTTACTCCACGTATTTTTTTCAAATGTTTGTAAATAAAGTCCTTCCTCCTCTCCTTTTTTTACGAACTCTGTTATGACTCTTTAATGGAAGTCTACTCTTTGCTTCATTTTAAAACCAGACCCTTTTCAATTAAAAGGAGTGCCAAACCAGAAAGTATATTTTGTCCCATAGTATTTCTGGAAGATGTTTTTACTCTTTTCAATGTTGAAAATAATCTCTCAACTGATGATGCCGGGATCGTTGCCACAAGTTCACACAGATTTTTTAAACTCCTGTAAAAGGACCTGATGCATCAACCTCCACAAAAGATGTGTAAGCACGGGCCGGTGTCAGTAATTAGTCAATTTTCCCCCTTAACTCAAAACTCCCCTAATTCTATTTCCATCCGGTTAAATTTCCACTTTTGTTACTTCTGTGTTTTGAAAGGGACAGAGAGAGGTATGCAATGTCTTTCAGTTTCTTCGGTTCTAGTCGTCAACCTTCGGGCATAGCTTCATTTGTTGAAAAGTTGCAACTTTGTTGCTTGCATTCCTACCTGAGTCCCAATGCTCTTCCCCTTCTAAATATATGACGTCACAAATAAGAACTACACTAGGTAGAGCTATGGGATGAAAGACGGAAAAATATAGACTTTCGACCACCATATTATGGACTAGTGCACGTCTTGCATGATGAATGCTACAGTCACTAGTATGTGCGGGAAAATTTCTTTCAAACACATTGGTGCTTGAAGAATATTTTTCAACCATAAAATAAAATAATTACTTATCTTCAAGCAAAGGCAAGCACTGCTAGCCTTGCTTGCCCTGACGCGACGCCACTAGCCTATGGGTTTAATATTTATGGGTGGTTTAAGTAAATGGCTGAAGTTGATCCATGTCCGAACGGTCACTTAGGTATCTGGGTCTGCCTTACTAGGGGGAGTTGATATTCAAACTTACATCTTACGAATGAACGAATTCCTCGTTTTAGCTCATGTTCACTGCCGCCCACGAGGTGGCGCCCAATCATCAAAACTCTCCTGGGTCGACCTTGAATTTAGTGTGACCATTGCCAAAGGCTCCGTGAGCCCGCCCTTCTTCACTGCTGAAACCCGGGATTGTCATAATCTGTTGTGCATACTGGCGTTTAATTGTCTAATAAAGCCTTTCCTTGCTTTCTCTTTGGCTCTTTGGCTGTTTAAATTTATTGTGCATTATGTGCTATTCACTAATCGCTATTCGTAATGTGAAGCATTTATAAAAACTCGGTTTAATCATATTCACAACTACTTTTGCTTTCATAGGATTCCTTTTTCAATAAAAACATATCAAAGATGAATAGATTTTTAATTTCCTTGTTTAAAGAAAAAAATTGAATGAATAAATAAATAGTTAAAGTGAGTATTTCAACACGTGGCCTTTATTTTGTCGTCTAAAATGCGCCATTTTATGATTTCTAGAATTAATAACAAATTTTATGTTAAAAAAAACTATATTTTAGCGATGATTATCTTTGCATAGTTCAAGATTGTATAGACTAGTAATTTATAAACATCAACAAGAATTAAAATTATTGTATGATAATTTGGTTTTTTTGTTTATGCACTCCTTTGTAAAATGTTAGGAATAAAAATAGCCTTTAAATTAAAGGATGTTGAGTGTAAAGAAAAATGTACAACATATATGTATGATTGTAGAAAGATAGCTGTATAAACCAATAGAATTGGGTATACTAAAAAATACAGATTCTTTTATACGGTTACGTTGTTTAGTCAAGGAAACGATATTAATATCAAGGTGAGTGCGTTCATCCAAGAATAGAATTAGTTTTTTTTTGTGTGGATAGGTTAATAAATAAAAACATAGATTAAAATAACTCACTTCAAGGGGAAACTCCAAGGCCAATGCGTGCAGTCTGGGGATGAAGGCGAAAGGAAATGTGGATGTATACGTCATGACAGGCACTTTCTCTTCTGACACCCCATCCACGAGAAATGGGAAGCGAGGCAGCTCAGTGTAAAGCTCATTGCTTCGAGCCACAACACTGTCGAACATTCCATTCTCTAGCTGTAGGCTCACGTCGGGGTAAAAAGCAGCTTGATTTCCTGTCAGTGACCGCATATATTAAGTAGGTACACCAAAAAGAGTGCCTGTGTGATACCAACATTATCCTACATTGAGGTTTCAGATGTACCAATGCTCAGGAGAAAGTACAAAATAACATTTGGAGGAATAGGAGAGATGTGGAAAATATTATGGAAGCAGTGATGGAAATTATTTATTTTCTTAATTATTTAGCGTTTTTCTTTCATGTAATCATAATTCAGCGTGTTAAGTTTTTCTATACACGCTATAATTATTAAATAGACTTAGGAATAGTATTAGTGTTTCATTTGGCTGTAACACTCAACATGCAATATGTTACAGAAAAATAACTAAACTTCCTCTCTCTTGACCCAGAAAAGTAGAAAGTTTAACTTGCTTTGTTTCACTATGGTGCAACTTATAAGATTGGGCTAAAATGTAATCAGTCAAGATAAAAGATCATAAGCTGCAACATAGTGGAATCAGAAAGGTAAGCTTATTACCATTCAGGGTAAACGAGGGATTCAAATTTCAGTGGGTATCAGAAACGTTATTTCTTAAATAAACTTTCTTGATAATGAAATATCAAGGTTTTTTTTCTAAGAACGTTTCATCTGGGGTTGAATTTGGAACATTTGTGGACGAACTAATAGCAAACTATTTCATTAACAGCGCCAAAAGTTTGACTTTTCAAAACTTTACCTTAGTTTTGCTATAATCATTATACTGTAGTATTTTTTTCTGCCAAGTTTAGTGTAATTTATTTTGTCTACTCATCTTTGGTAAACACAAGAACAGGTTATTATTTTCCCAACATTAACTAGAGAGCCGAATTCTTCTCTTTTAGTTCTTATAAAAATATTTAAGCTCTATTTCTCTATTTAGATAATATTTAATTTATAAAACTAGCATAGAAAAACTTACCTCTAAAAGACCGTCTCTTCCGATTTGTGGTATGATCAATCACCTCTTTAGATTTTTTGCTAATATCTGCATTGATAGTATTTGTGTTTTCTTCCTCATTTTCCATTTGAGTAGTTGTTTCACTGCTGCTGCCGTTTTCAAATACACTAGACAAAGTATTATTTAACAACCCTGTTTCACTATCGGGACTTAGTGATGTGTTTTCTAAAATAGCTTCTTTATCATTCGTTGTTAAAGATTGTTCAGTAGGCAAAGTTGGCGGTAAATTGGTCACTACATTATAAATTTCATTTTGTGTAGTGGTCTCATCTTGAAGTGTCACAATCTGTGTCGGATTGATAGGACTGACACTGGTTTTCAAACTGGTCGAGCTTTCTGTTGTTGACGGAGGAAATGAAACAAGAGAAGGGGAGGTGACTTTGTTGGTGTTTGTTTCAGATGGAGGTGAGCTAACATCACTTGACGATTCTGATATCTCTTCCGTCTTATCGGTAAGAGATGAGTCACTTTGTGTGGATAGGTCCAGACCAGGAGGATTTGTGAACGTGGGAACATCAATAATATTAGATTGTTCCAAAGTTACTGAGTTAATCGTTGATTCCTGAGGATAAAGTGTAATCTCGAAGTTTATCATATTAAGCTCGTTAGATGGCGTGGTAATTAAATCATATTCAACTGGTGACGTTGATAAAACAGATGTAGTCATTTCAGTTAACAACTCTGTGCTTGGAATTATTTTATCGGGGATTTCATTAACTTCTTGTGAATGTACCGGCTCAGTCGTCAGCTCTTGTATTTCTACAATTTCTGGTAATTTTGTTTGTTCAGTTGTTGAGAGGTTATCCTCCATTGTTATAGTATTTTGTATGGTAGTTATAACGTATGGTTCACTTGTGTATTCTGACACACTGCCTTGTGTTGTGGACTCCTCAGTAAGTGATACCAAAGTATATTTTTCAGTCATAAGTTGAGTCATTGTAGTTTCGAGTTCTCTGTCCGTTACAAGTTCATTCATTGTTGTTGACGAGGCTACATAGGTAGTTGTCAGACTGCTTTGGTCTTCGGATGTTTTAGTTGTCTCTTGCTCTAAAATAGTTGTCGGCGGTATAACTGTTGTGTATAAATTTGATTCTATCGTTGTTGTTCGGATATCATTACCTTGTTCAGTAACTGTCATAGACGTTTGAGGCTCCTCTGTCGTTTCCGGTAACAAGGAGGAGAACGTTTCCGTTGTAGTTTCATTTTTAATTTCAGTGATCATAGTTGTTTCATCCTCTTCAGCAACTGTAGAGAAGGAATCAGTTGTATTCTCTCCTAGAAAAGTTTCTGTAATCGTTGTAAAATCTGTAGTTTTAGTTTCTTCAGATGTTTCAGTAGTTGACAATAATGAATCTGTAGTTTGAGTTTCATTCATTATATCTGTAGTTTCTGACTCTGTTACTTGTGAAGTAGTTTGTGAATCAGTCAGGCTCGTTACCACTTCGGGAGAGATTGTTGAAGGTGTTTCAACTAGTGTTTGTTGCCCAACGTCATATCCATAGAACCTCAAAACTTGCTTGTATTCGGGAAGCAAAGATGTTTGGTTCTTGTTGAGTGTCAAACCACTTAGATACCCATCATGAGTGAAGTATGTCTGAAATACAAACAGTAATTCTTCAAGTATTTGTAAAAACTCAAACATTATAGTATCGTACAGATAATTAATCAATTATTGCGATGCTTCCTAAAGTATCTATTACATTTAAAAGTAGAATATTCATATATGGACCTCATATACATAATATTAAATGTTTATTAATACCCCAACTGCTAAAAAATGTTATTTCCCACACATTACTTGGCGTTGTGACATTTTAAATAATATTATTCTTAATTATTTAGTAAAGGAAACAATTAAATAATATCAGTGGCCTAGATAAAATTGCATTAAAAGTTTTAAACTTTTTTCTTAATTTTTTTGGTTAAGTACTGTCAATTAGTTCATTGCGAAAGCTTAAACATGTTTACTTTCTCTCTATCTTACAGGTAGAGAAAGTATGGTGATCGTTAAAAAAATTGAACTCGAGATTTTGATGAATTTTGACGTTTCATCACTCCCTGAATCCGAAAAAGTGGTTTTTGAATTTCCGTCTGTCTGTCTGTCTGTCTGTCTGTACCTCCAACTAGAGCCTAAACTATTTTACCGATTGAGCTGAAACTTGATATCTAGGGTTTTCATAGGGTTGCCCCGAGGGGTTTTTGGAATTGGATATCTACCCCTAAAATTAAGGGTAGTTTACTGAAGGGAAAAAAGAGAAAAAGTCGATTTTCTCAAAATCGGCTCTAACGATTTTGATTAAATTTCATTTATGAACATTAATAAATATTCCAAACAAAATGGCTACTCTCAATATTTCGGCAAAATGGCTTTAAGGGCTCCGGTCTGATGCGTAAATTAACATTTTTTATAATAGCTCCGAAACTATTTGAGATATGAAATTACTTAGCATTACAAATATGTATATATATTTATAATACAAATATTTTATTCGAAACATATTTTTATAAAATCAATAATTTTCAATCTATACGCAATTATATATATATTTTTAGCTTTTTGGACATTAAAGCTTAAGTATTGCGATCGTAAAAAAAACTAACCTGAAATGTTGATGGATGTCGACGTCTCATGACCCCCCGAACCCTAAAAAATAGTCTTTGCAATGCCGTCTGTCTGTGTGTCTATTAAAACTTAAAATTAAGGGTAGTTTACTGAAGGGCAAAAAGAGAAAAAGTCGATTTTCTCAAAATCGGCTCTAACGATTTTGATTAAATTTCATTTATAAACATTAATAAATATTCCAAACAAAATGGCTACTCTCAATATTTCGGCAAAATGGCTTTAAGGGCTCCGGTCTGATGCGTAAATTAACATTTTTTATAATAGCTCCGAAACTATTTGAGATATGAAATTACTTAGCATTACAAATATGTATATATATTTATAATACAGATATTTTATCCGAAACATATTTTTATAAAATCAATAACTTTCAATCTATACGCAATTATATTAATTTTTTTAACTTTTTGGACATTAAAGTTTAAGTATTGCGACCGTAAAAAAAACTAACCTGAAATGTTGATGGATGTCGACGTCTCATGACCCCCCGAACCCTAAAAAATAGTCTTTGCAATGCCGTCTGTCTGTGTGTCTATAAAAACTTAAAATTAAGGGTAGTTTACTGAAGGGCGAAAAGAGAAAAATTTGGTTTTCTCAAAATCTGCTCAAACGATTTTGATTAAAATTCGTATCTAGGCGTTGATTAAGATTATAAATAAACTGGCTATTTTCATTTTCCTATGAAAATGATTTTTAGGGTACTTTACAGAAGCGTTAATTTCCGTATCTCCACAACTATTTGAGAAACTAAACAACTTATCATTGCAAAATTGTAGGACTATTAGAAATAAAAAACTTTTATTTGACATATATTTTTATAAAAGCAACAGTTTCTGAGATATTTGCAAATATATTAATACAATTTTGTGAGCTTTAGTTGTAAACATATACTACTTAAGTCTTAACGCAATAATTCTCCAATGCCATAGAGTAATTAAATATAAGTAAGTATCTAAAAAAAGTATGTTATTTTTCCTTAAAGCTCTTAGGAGAAATGTTTGCACAGCAATGATCTATCTCCATTTTAGACTCAATAGTCAATATTTACATTTTTTATTGGTCAAAATGTATAAATGAATAATTAAATATCAATGCGATGACTTGAAGATCTGCAACACCTTATAAAATGTTAAAATTTTAACCAAAAATCGAAATTTTAATACGAAGTGTTGACCCTTGTGGAAGACATTAAACAGTTTGAAATGCTCTTAGGTGAATAAAGATGCGCCTCTTTTCTCATTGATTCTATATCATTGTTTATTATTTTATGCGTGTTCTTATGTGGAGTGGTGATGATACAATGTACATTATTCCGTTCAGAAATCTTACGAGTTTATAGAAAGAGAGAGAAAGTCTGTGCGGTGCGCCGTACCATTTATTTTCTTTCCCTGTACTGTTTTAAACGTAGATAGACCTAATTAAGTAAAATAAAAAAATAATTTGAACCATTGAGATCAATAACTCTATCTCCGTGACAGTTGAAAATGATTTGAAACAGTTTAGTAGTGTTTCAGTTCAAAAATATAGATATGATACTGTTTTTAGTACATACCTATTCGATATGGCCAAAGCTACCATCAATGAACAGCTGTTATGGTTAATAAAAGGTGTTTGGTACTTACTCGCAGTTGACGATGCAGATCTCTAAACCCAATTCTTGTTACGTGTCTGTCCCAGGGCAAACGAAGAGAATTGTGTATTTGACGGGCAGACTCGCCCCTAGCTCCCTCGTAAAGCGCGACTAGTACAGAGGCAACGCCATACGGCGAAAACGCGAAGTTACTGCGGGAGTAAGAGTAATCCTGAAAGGAAATTCACACAATTAAATTATGAATATGTCAAGGGGGTAATGTTCCAATACTTATTAACTTAAAACGTAATCCATTAAAAGATCATCAAACAGGCAGTACTTAAGACTTCTTTGTATTCACAAAATCTAAGAATTGCTTACAATCAATTTAAATGCAGTTAGAAGTCTTTGACATCCATATTAATTACCCGTTTTGAGCCAACAGCTGCACACGGTATATTTCCCACCAGAGTAAACTATCATTTGGCTGTGGAAAACTTCTTCCCACTGCAATAAAATACCATTGTGACTTTATACGTATCGTAATGCCTCTACTCAAGAATTTCAGAAATATTAAAGTAAAGCTGAAAGTCACATTGTTGGTCAATCACAAGCCTGTAATTTAAATACGTGTGTTTATGTGTGCTTTATTCCGGTGCCTTCTTCTTTCTCTGAGAAATTTTAATTTTAAGTTCTTCATAGTCATTTAATAACACTTATATTGAACTTGTTTGTAAACGTACTCCATTTGATCGGAGTAGTTGGGGAGGATACTTTTTTTTAGAGATAATTTGTAACGTTAAATATTCTTAGTAACATATCCCATCTTGTAGAATTATCGTCCCCATTAAAAGATATGTCAATCATCACTCTATCTATTTTCACAACCCAGGGAAAGTAGAATTATTATTGCCGGTCATATAAAATATGTCCTGTAACTGTAAGTCTTTATTGCCCTGTCATGGAAAAAAACACTTTATGTGAAAGACTGGCTGTAAAAAGACTTACCCAATCCACCGGGTTACGCTAGTTTTTTTTTAAAGAGAAAGTGGGACCTTGTCCCAATTATTTTTAGGCGTTTGGATCGGGCCCGATTGGCACCTTATTAGTGTTTTGTTTTTTGTTTTTTTAGGGCCGTGGGGCTAGCAAGCAAGCCTATTATGCTAGATCAAAATGTTGATGCCAAATACACATAGGCGAGAGTCAATAAAATCATTAAAATAGTAGTTTTGAAAAAATATTGTAGTTCTAATCCACGTATATAATATTATCTGAAAAAGCTAATTCACACATTTAAATTAGGAGGGAGAGTGTAATTTACTTTAAGATCCTTCTGTAAAAAGTAGTTTGTTGCATTGGTTTAAATGTAAATTAACAATAGGTACAATAGCCACCTACCTGTAGAACAGCCACTCCCAGATCATTAGTAACGTCCACCATGGCGTCCATAGGCCTCTTATAAAGGAAGGGACCCCATCTGGGACCCTGACGCGCATGTGCAAAGCACACACACAGCACCACCCCAGTTACTGTGTGCAGGGAATAAATAGGATAAATATTTTATGTCAACATATTATTTCTCTGAGATTGTTGTGTAAACAAGCTCACGGAAAACTTCATTTTATTATTTTCATAACGCCATTATAATATATTTGCAAAATAATGTTACTTTATAAAAGTACTTACGCAGCGATTTAATCCCATGAAGATAAACTATCTGGACCTAGCAATGTTTTAAATCGAGAGAGGTAGCTAAAGTATACAACACATGGCCTATTTAATCTGCCGCTTAAGGGGGCCGCTTCGGTAAGCGAGAAACTGCCGCGCAGATGTTCAGCTTAAACGCAATATTTAAATAAACGATGCGTTATTTCAAAATATGATTTACGTGAAAATAAAGTCGAAAGATTCCAACAAGGCTATTTTTCCTCAAAAACTCTATATTTTTGAGTTTATTAATTAAAAAAAAGTCTGAAAATGTGACATTAGCTCATTTTCAACGACTTTTTTTTTATAGCATATTTGCAAATTTATGAAACAAGACTTGATGAAGAAATGTTCTAGATTAAGCCTTCCTCTAACAAATAAAGTAAATTTTTGGTAGGCTCACAACAGTAAATTTTAAGATGTTTGAGAACTAGCAGCGAGCTTTTCTCTTTATTTCGAGATAATAAGTTTGATAGTTTTCTTTCCTTTCTTTCTTATTCACGTGATAAAGGGGGTTGAAGATAGTATAAGGGTGGACAAAATAGAGAAATATTTCTAGAAAACGGCACAGACCAGTGTATTTTAAACCGTGTGGCTCGACAATGATTTATACTTTCTCGCTGACCGAGGTGGCCGCCGGCCAAAGTAGGTAATTCATTAAACTGGTTGCGGGCTTTTGAGAACCGGACAAATTTGTTTTGGTGCTCAACAGATTGGTCAGAGAATGCAATGCCTTACAGCGTAATTAACCAATTGATAAAATAGTTGATATTTTATTTGTGGTATTTATTATACGCAAGGCCATAGCCAGCCAATAATTTCAGGGGGGGTTTGGTGGGCACATCCCCCAATTTCCAGAAGCCAGAAAAAATTCTAAAGGATAAACAGTTCTAGAAGCTATCTGAAGTGTTTTTTATGGCAACATTACCCCTTAACTGCCGAAGGCTAGGACAATCTATAAATATTAAACATCTTTAGAAGCTTTCTGAAGTACTTTTTAGGGTAACACAGCTCCCTAATTTGTACTTGTATCTCAATTTTGGTATTTTTTGATACCATAAATAAAGCCATATATATTTTGTCCATAGAATTTCGGAGGGGGTTTGAACCCCCAAAACCCTCCCCTGGCTACGGCCTTGATTATACGTGCACTTTCTTAACCTACTGATTATATCAGCACACGACCTATTAAATAGTTTACATATTATAAAAGAGACACAAAACCCAGCCCCAGCCGTTAATTCATCCCTGTTAAAGGGAAACCCCATCCAACTGAGCTAAGGTATAATAGATTATACTCAATTTTTTTCATTGGCCAACGCACACGATCATTATCTTCTCGTTCTTAAATCAACAACCCGAAGGTTGGTTTGATGTAATTTATATCCATCCGGAGTTGGGCATGACCTCAGCCCTTCGGCTGGTTAGTCCTGCCTGCACCATCTGGTAGAAATCTCATATACTAGGGAATTCCAGAAAGTGTAGTGGTTCCCCGTTGTCTTATCCACTGAATTTCTATGAGCGAGCATGAAAGGGCTTATCAATGTTGCTGGGAAAAGTATTTTCACATGCCTTCCGTGGTGTTTTCACATGCCCAGTTGAGGTTTCCTGTGGAGAAACTTACTGGAATTTGTCACATTTATATCATTAGCTCGGTATTTACAAGTGTTCGGAAGTTTCACGGCTTCTATAATTTTATACTTAAATTAAATTTGACCTATGAAGAGAGTCGGGTAGTGAATCAAGTTCAATTTAAATAAGTAGAGGGGACCTGGTGGTCTAGGGGTAAGGTGTCGGAATTCTGTGCTGGGGGTTCGGGGTTCAATCCTCGGTCCCGGCACAGATTTATCTGATTGCCAAACCCTTTCTTCACCTCTGACAATACATGTATTAATCACAACTTGTGAATGTGAGGAATGCCAGGTCTCCAGCGTGGTTCGGATTCCACGTTAAACTGTAGGTCCTCCATTTCATCTCACAATCACCCTACTAAAAAACGTACAACTTTCAAGTCGATCCGTGGTGGCATAGCAGGGGAGGGGGAAACTTTCTTCCATTGAGAAATAATGTGTGTCCCCCTCCTCTTGATTGGGAATGAACTTGCCCCTCTCTAGATGTATTTCACTCCTCTTTGATATTATCGAATATTTAGCCAAAAATTGTATTCTGTCAAACTATAAAAAGCTTCTAGAGGCAACCAATCAACTAAACATTTTTAGGGGGAAACCAATTCCTAATAACATCTGAGAGCATCCAATTTGACAATATTTTCTGGAAGAGGTATACTCTAAATATCTTTTAGATATATCAAATATAAAATACATAATAATAATAATAATAATAATAATAATAATAATAATAATAATAATAATGTGAAGATCACTCCAAATAGCTTTTAGAGGCATCCAGTTCTAAAAAAAATTGTCGGCGAAGATCACTCCAAATAGCTTAAAGAGAAGTAAAATTTTAAAAAAACATTTGAGGTCCCCCCTAAATATCTTCTAGGAGATTCCTATTTTTAAACATTCACCTAGAGTCCTCAAGCCCCACCCCTCCCTTTAGTTTTATGGTCAAAGTTCCTCAAAACCCCTTTTTATTTGCTAGACAAATACAGTCAGGTTTCGCCGCCAATTAAGTCGAGTAGAACAAAGCGAGAGGTACCCATGCTCCTCTGCCCCTGATAACGGGCCCGGTTTGAGCCCTCGAACATCGGGTCGTGAGGCGAGCACTTTACCTCAAGAACACCTAGGTACAATCATTAGATTATGAAGGTGGAAAACAAATTATGTCTGAAGCCGACTCTTGACACATATTTCAACTAAACCAAGGAGGAAGGGAACCCAATACATGTTAAGACTTCGTATCACCGTTTAAATTTATTTTGCAATAAGTTATTAATTTGTAAACCACTTATGTATACTGAATAATTTCATTACTCAATACTTTCAAATTTAATTACACCTGCCCATTTTGTTCCATGTTTTTATTATTTTTATCCAATGTTATTTATGATTATTTATATCAAATTAAATATTGTATAAATGGTTTTTATAAATGTTTTAAGGATGAAGGTTAATATCTAACCTGATGGTTTTCTCCAAAGACATTTTAAATTTCAATTTAATATCACATATTTTTAAACATGTACAAGGAGTAGAAGTGTACTATTATATTATAATTGTCATTTTTTCAAATGTTCATGGTTTTTATCTTGCTTTATTATATATCCTACTACACTTTTAATTTTTAACTTTAAAAAAGTGGTCCACTGTCTTAACTACGATTTTGTTACTCCTTACTTACAAATCTTTAGAATGTTTTCTAAAATGATAAATTAAAAATAGTTAATCATGTGTGGCATGAGCTTTCAAGCTTCTAATGCTACGGAGTAAGTAACTAATCAAACCAGGGACTTTATGGCTTAGCGTCTTAATGCTCTACCACTGAGTTATCTATTAATCTTACCATACTTAAGGTAGTTCTACACTAATGGCTTAAGGCAGAATCTGTGATGAATGGTCGAATCCATCGGCTCCTGGAGTTAATAATCAAATCACAGCCATCGGCGACTTGGACCAGCCTTATAAATCTTTTATAAAAGATTTGTGAAATATATTTTATGAAATATCTTAAATGGATCGTCAAAGTTAAATTATATTTCTTTTTTCAAATAAATGCAACAGTGTAATACCTCCCTATAAATATGAGTCAAGAATGATCCTGAGCCTCGCTTCGGTGGCCGTATGGTCTAAAGCAAGGCCGTAGCCAGCCAATAATTTCCGGGAGGGGGGGGGGGTGTTGGTGGCCTCATCCCCCAATTTCTGGAAGCTAGAAAAAATTATATATGATAAAGAGTTCTAGAAGATATCTGAAGTGTTTTTTATGGCAACATAACCCACTAGCTACCGAAGACTAGGAAAATTTCCAAATATTAAACACCTCTAGAAGTTATCTGAAGTGCTTTTTATGGTAAAAAAAGTGGCCTAAATTGTACTTGTATCTTAATTTTAATATTGTATGAGCCATAATTAAAGCCGTGTATATTTTGTTTATAAAATTTCAGGGGGGTTTAAACCCCCCAAAAGCTCCCCCTGGCTGCGGCCTTGGTCTAAAGCGTCACTCTCGCACTAGACAAGACTGCCGATTACGGGGAGATCGGGGTTCAATCCCGGTTGGGCGTACTGAGGTTTTTTCCCCTGAATGGCTTTCCACTCTCCTTCCTCATAAATGCAGGTGCACTTCCTCTAAATTTAACCTTCCTAATCCCCAGCAAACTAGCGTAGCTAGTACATAGACGTATAAGCCTAACGGGTAGTAAGCCGCGGTGCTAGAAAGAAAGAAAAGATCCTGAGTACAGGACGATCCATAAATATCGCAGTGATGTGCTAAAGTCGGGGCAGTATTATTTACCCTTAAGAACCAATGGCACTGTCACCCAAACTCGACGAACAGGGAAGTTGGGGATGTGTTTTAAGGCAGTAAGGAATTTGTCACATGCCTCCACCAAGAACTCAAATCATTTTAGTAACAGTTTTAAACTCATGATGTACAACTATAATATATTATAGAGCAACAAAAAACAGTTGAATTCACAATAAACATTTTACAACCAGACTTAAAACTAAATAATAAAAAAGGGTGCACATCAAATAAAGAGTCCCTATAACTTATAAATGGAAAAAAGTGAAGAAATATAAGCTCTCACACATTATTTTGCTATCAACCTCCCACCCCTAACCTACAACCTACTCCCCCATCCCCCAATAGCCCCTCAGCACGCGCGTGCGCACACACACACAAAACTAAATTTCTAGGTGCATTTCTATTATAAAAAAAAATCAAATACAATCCATATACATTCAAAGTTAGGATTATGTTTTTCATAGCATGCAGCCATTACCTCTTTATCCGGTGGCAGCAATGTAAAGTGTAAACTGTGTTATTTTTATCGTGAAAGCCATTTTGTGGTTGTACCCTTTTATATGTTTTCTATCCACTCTTTCCTGTACATTCTTTCAAATAAATATTACATAGGTTTGGTAAAATTCCGTTGAAATTGTCAAATTGATCATTTCCAACTATTTGGATTATCTCACAATTGTACTGTACATTACAATTTAATGTATTTTCTAGTGTGAAACACTTAGTTGAAATATGTTCATTTTACAATTTATAGTTCAATTTACTTTACATCCATTACTGTTTCCAGCCTATGGTCTGGGTCAGTTTTTTTATTCCATTCATATATTTAAAATATTTTTTTGTATAGTTCAATGCGTTAAGTTAATTTTTTGAAAGTGAAACGTAATAAATCACACATCTGCAGTATTTCCGCACTATTAGTAAAGGTATTATAATAGATTTTTTTTTGGTATCGTGTCTTACTACCCATTCTGGTTGTCCGCATTTATTACAAGAATGAGAGAGATGAGAAAGTTGGAATTTATAGTAAACGTACCCACATTTGCGTGAGGAGAAATTGAGAAACAATTTTCGAAAAAAACATACTCATTCTATCCGGTCAAGATTTGATCCGGGATCTTTCTATCACAAACAAACCAGACAAGAGGAGGTTTTACGTTTAGCGGTGTGCCCACCAATGTTGGTTCTCAGATGTTTTATAAAAGATATTCTCGAAGTAAAGACAATCTCCATCGTCCATTTTCCTTTTTGAAATAACAACAAATTATATATATTTCAACTAGAAGCGTTTAACTTAAAGGTTATTATCGGCTTAGCCTATGCCGATATGGATGAGGGGGGTGTTTTTAAAGAAGTCCACCTACATGAGCTGGGGGGAAACAACAGTGAGAATAACCCGATTCGGTGTTCGAATTGTCTAAGATGTCTTTCTCGCAATAAACTGGACTTCCGATGATGGGGATATCGGGGCTCGAATCCCATCAGGTGAAGGATACTGATGATGGTTTTTTACTAAATGGTTTCCCACTCTAACGACACTTGAATGCGGGTTCGCTCAAATCTTTCTGCGACCAGGTTGTAAATATGGCCGTGCCTTCACACGTTAAAAAAAATGTGTGCATGCGTGTATCCCAAACGGGTGACAAAAGAAACCACAGTGTAAATAACAACGTAGAAATCAACCCTTCAGTGCACTCGCCTGGGGTTCGAATCCCAAATTCTTCAAGAACGGTGATCAATTGAAATCCTAAACCAACGTCTTAAACCACTGGGACATCGTTGCGAGTGAAAGAGACACTTCCGTTGACTCGGAATTCACCGTGAGATGAAAAGTACTAACAATCGTAAGAGACGTATCTGACAGCGACAAAAGTTGGTAAAATTACTTTTAAATATTCATACGTCAAGTCATGTGATATTCGGTGGTCACCTTTGATGTATAGCATAGATAGGTATCTATAAAATAGAACTCTAATATAATAAAGGTGACCTGGTGTTCTAGGGGTAAGGTGTCAGACTTCTGTGCTGAGGGTCCGGGGTTCAATCCTCGGTCCCGGCACAGATTTATCTGATTACCAAGCCCTTCCTTCACCTCTGACAAGAAGTGTATTAATCACAGCTTGTGAATGTGAGGAATGCCAGGCCTCCACCGTGGTTCGGATTCCACGTTAAACTGTAGGTCCTCCATGTCATCTCACAATCACCCTACCATTACACATTAGCGTAAGTGCGTACAACCCAAACGGGTAGTAAGACGCGGTGCTAATAATAATAATAATAATAATAATAATAATAATAATAATAATAATAATAATAATAATAATAATAATAATAATAATAATATAATAAAATGTTATTAATAACAAATGCAAAAACATGTGTTAGTATTTCCTAAATATTGTTGTTTCGACCGCGTTCTCTGGCCTGGGATGGTTGTGAATCCCTTTACCTAGAGACGGTACTCACTTGCACTAGACACCATGGTCTCGACTGGTCAGTCCTGCCACTCTACACAAACACATACACGCACGCGCAATGACCGTTGACTGACTAGTGAGCCGCCGTGCTAGGTTCATCTTACAAGGTGAGGTCGCTCTCACGGTAGTCTTTAGTTCCCACGCCGCCCGCCGCACCGTGAAGGACGCGGGGCGTCTACCCCGATACTCTTACTCACAGCTAAATCCATTAACTTTTAGTTTCATTTTAATAATTACAGTTCAGTGGTATTTATAGCTAATTAAAACTTCTCTCTACAAACCGCCCACCCCAAGGAAGGGTACGTCTTAAAGAAAATTCTCTGTCGAATTTTGGCGCGAACCCGTGCCTCCCAAGATAGTTTTCATTACGTTAAAATATTAGTCAGTCTCCGTTAAGTGGGACAGACCTATAAGAAACTAAACACTACACTTGGACGTATCCCTCCCTGATGTTTACCAAATAAAGGGCCCAATTATCTGGTATCTTCCAAAATATTAACTATCGTCCAAAGTTAAGATAAAACTAAAGTGAAAGGACGTAAGAAACGGAAAGAAAGGCCTACAAAAGTCAAATCCATCACATGATTTTCGGCAAATTTATTATATTCAAATTTAAAAAACTTTCAACGTTAATTAATGACGTTATTTTATAGTGTGACAAACAAATATCAACTATTCTATAATTGCCTCGCGAAGCTTTAGATAACTATGGCGGAGCCAAGTTTGAAAAACTTTGCATTAAAAAAAGGTAAAAAAAACAAACTCTTAATCACATACATTTATTAGAAAAAAAATGTTCAACGACACTATTTATTTAATTTTTGTCTCACAAGAGTTGGTATTCTTATAATTTGCTGTTCGTATTGAATTCCAAAATAATTTAATTATAAATTCTTAATCAAGATTCAAACCCTGATCTCTGGAGAGTCAGGTCAGAACTTTGTTTAGATTATTCCTTTTAACTTCGCCATAATAGCAAGTATTATTATTCCAATTATCAATTAATTGATTTTTTCTTAGCGATTTGTACATGCACCCAAAACACATTCAAAGTCATTAACCCCGGAGAGCGTGCTTTCAATGATCTCTAAATCAGTAACTCGCTCCACATGACAACTTCACTAGAACTCGAACCAAAATATCTTAGAGACAGTTGAAACATAGCTCCTCAACGCTCTAGGCCATAATTAACCTTCATAATCTTTGACAAGACCAATAATACAGTCTAGTTTTCATAGCAAGAGTATTTTCTAGCAGGTATAAAAGATAATAAGACATTTTTACGTATTACTACGTCAATTCATTTGATATGCAGCTGTCACTTTTGAAATAAAGTTTTAATCATGATAAAATGAAACTTATAAAATAATAAAATCGTATCACTGATGACCGCAATAAAATTTGTTTGTATTTCCTAAAAATAGTCCGTTCCACCGCTTTCTTACTATAGATTGAAGCATTTTAGAAGCAGAAAAAACAAGTTGCTCCGCCGAAGGCAAACTGGCACTTCCTGAATGCCGGTACCAAATTGACCCCGCAAGTAAACGAGCATACATTTTACTCTAAATGAGTCGGGTTGTCCGTTAACCTTATGAAGTTGTGTCAGGATACCGACGAAACGTCAGAACAGGGCTTACACGCATGTGATAAAGTAAATCGTCAAGATACATGTTGAATTTTTCCTTTAAGACCGAAACTGTCGGCGCGTGGATTAAAACGCCAAGAACATATAGTACAGTTTGCATTTGAAGGGGAGGTTGGGGTTCGAATCTCAACCAGGTGTATCGAAGGTGGCTTTTCCTAAATGTTTTCCTACACTACCTTCACGAAAATGTTTCTTTACTTTCTTTCTTCCATTCTTACCAAATTAGCGTAATTAATATATGTGTATATAGCCCGTATGGGTGGTGAGACGCAGTGAAAAAAACAACACGGCTTTGTCAAAGTCATGGCCATATCCATAATTTTATTTTGTGAAGGGAATGAATCAGGCCCGTATCCAGAATTTTCTGTCGGGGTGGGCTCATTCCTCAAATATTGTCCGACGATGACGGTCATCTCAAGACTAAACAGCGGGTGAATGGGGGGGAGGGGGGAGGGGATGGCGGACTAATCTGATCCGCAGGGAGAGAAAAACATATACAAATTTCGTACAAAAATGTATTGAAGCAGACCCATTCTAGCATTCACAAGTAATTGATATACTTTTTTTTATGACTTTTAATATAAAATATAGTACTAATTTTACATACATTTTTTATAAAAACTAATACATTTTCTATCAAAAGTCATAAAAAGTATATTAATCATTAGTTAATTCAAGCATGGATTAACTGTAGTATAATTTTTTTTACGAAATTTTGACATATTTTTATCTCCGTGTGTGGAGGAATACTGTAATATTATTATTTCACGATATTTAGTCAGGTCCGGTCCTGTTAAGAAAGTAAAAATGAAATTAATTACGACTGCATTTTTAACTAGGAATTTATTACTACTATCTTTTTGTAATAAATTTTAATTTTTGTTCAGATTTCGACGGAGCGGGGGCTTCAGCCCCACGAGCCTCGAACGATGAATTTCGCGAACGACTGAACTACAAGAAGTAAGCGAACTATTTAAATAGATAAATGAACTGCTCATTTCAGCGAACTAAATCCCTTTGAACTGTTCAGAACAATGAACTGTACTGCCAATTTCTAGACAAAAAGAGAGAATAAAAAATGCACAACAATGTAAGTTCACAATTAAAAAAGAGAGAAACCCAAATAATGTTATTCTTTTATGACCAACTTTAATCATTAACACGTCAACATTAAAATTTTAAGTTAAAATGGGCTATGTTATAACAATTATTAATAAATATAATATTATTATGGACAAAAATAATTATGATAAATAATTCTAATTCTACGTTTATTCATCCCCGATACTTATCAGATCTGCCAACATCACCCTGAGGGAAAATAAAAATTCTTTATTTTCACCCCGAATTCTCCTGAAAAGTAAACAAAACATAATTCAAGAATAATTATTTATCTCCATTCAAAAACGATCAAACCAAATGCTTAGAATAAGCAATATTTGACCAAATGGAAACTGAAAATGGCGGAAAATGCGAAACGCGTTCCTTTGAGTGAGGAAGAGCGGTTATATTTATTGGAGCAAATAAAGAAGTATCCGATTGTAGAGAATAAAAAAACTGATGTCGGAACTATTGCAGCCAAAAAGAGAGCTTGGGAGGAAATTATGAGAATTTTCAACGCTAACGGTAATTTCCTAAATGTAAGTGATTAGATCACAATGCAATTTTATAAGCCTTTGGCATAGATATTCATGTTTAAAATGATGTGTGTACATGTATTAGTAACACCGTTACCTATTTTAAGATCTGGATACTACTTTTTCTTTTCTAGCACCACGGCTTGCTATCTGTTTAGGTTATACACACTATTATGTAGGTCTACTAATTACGCTTATGAGCTAGAAATTAAGAAGATTGAATTTAGAGGAAGTAAACCCGCATTTGTTCGGTGGGGGAGTGGGAATCCATTTAGGAATAGCCCCCCCCCC
>CABFWO010000171.1:115065-139041 GCA_902155825.1 Timema genevievae | reverse complement strand
CACACACACACACACACACAAGATTTTTTTGGATTAGATCTCGGTGTGCTTGAAATTAATTTTTATGTGGGGAGATTTATTATGAATATATAATTTGGAACCTATCTACTGATATCTTCACTAATCTATTAAGTGCCTGTGTTTAGGTTTGTACACAATCCAAGGAACCAAAGAACCATAGTTTTCTCCAGATCTTAATAGACCCTACTATCATTTGGGACTAAGTAGATGGAAATGCTGGTAAAAAAAAGCTACTTAGGTTGAAAAGTATGCTTAGCCTATCTTCATTGATACAGCAAGAACTACATGCTATACGTTTTTCTATGTGGCCTTGCATAACTAAGGCAAGAATTATTTCACACGACACATTCTAACCTCCAATACAATATATAGTACAATTCTGGTAAGAAGGACATTAAAACATATTAGGATTGTACTCCTAGTGTAAATATCAGAAATTATATATTTTCTTTGTTAACTATAACCAACAAAAATGACTAATTATTAATAACATACCAAGAGAATTGACATGGCATGGTCAATAGTTATTCCTTTGCAAGAGTTATTTTTGTTATGAAAAAGTTATGAATGTGTTCATTGTAGACAGTTTATGATAGGCCCCTATTTATTAAAACAATCAATTTAGTTGGGTTTCAATAAGGCTGACCGATATCTCGTTTCTTAGGTGAGTTTTTTTTTGGTCATATTAGCAACAAATAGGCCTAAGTATTGGTTTATCTAGGCTACCTATAATATGATTCGCCATATTAATTTGTTTGTAAAATTAATAATAAAATATTTCTATTTCGGTTAGAAAAAAAAAAGTTGTCATTCATACATCATACCAAGACACCATGAAGATGTTGCAACGATGGTTTTCTTCTGTATTTTAATCTAAGGACAGCGTAAGGTTGCACAGACATCCTTGGAGACAATTTGGATTGCTTTACACTTCTCCATATCCTTGCCAATGCAGTTGATAAAGGTACATGGCAAGGCATTAACTCATGAATATTGAATTCAGATACAGTTCATGGATCGTGTGAAAGTTAATATGTTTATTTAGACATAAGTATAGTAAATGTAACTAAATGGATAGCCTGGACAGGTGGCCAAGACGAGCCTTTAGGCTAGTTATATCTGTCCACCCCACCTTAATACCTAATTAGGCTGTTCGCATATCTACACAAATGAGATAAGAAGGGTCAAATTTAGAGGCAATGTACCAACATTTATGTGGAGAGAGAGTGGGAAACTCTTCAAGGAAAATGATCCTCTGTACACGCAACTAGCATTTTAGCCCCAATTTCACCATCACCGCTAATCTAGCCTAATACAAGAGTAACATATTAGCAGAAGTAAGCTAGTTAATTTATGGTATGGTACCTGCTTCAGTGGTTGAATGGCAAATACATCACACGCAATAGACTGGATTGCCAATGATGGGACTGATCAGGGTTTGAATCCCTGGTGGGTGAACTGAAAGTGTGTTTTCCTTAATGATTTTCCACTCTCCACACATTTATTTGATTTGTTTACTTGAGGTATTAACGTGGACTTTCTGAACCGATTGATTATATCAGAACATGAGAATTTCTATTAGCAATAGTGAAAGGGCCTACCACTTTTGCCGATAAAGGTATTTTCACATATTTTCCAGGATTCTTTTACATTCCACAATTAACATGGTACCAACAACTTTACTTCCCCTCTGAAGGAAGTCATGTTACGGATTTTTATTGGTCAATAAAAATCCGTCGACCTCGGCTGGGTTTGAACACATGAACATTGGATCCTGAGGCGAGCACTTTACCCCAAGACCACCAAGTTTGACCTCCCCACACAACAAATGTGGTTACACTTTCTATAAATTCAACTTTCCTAATCCCTTACACTCTAGTGTAGTTATAGGCATATATTGCACATTTTATAACTCTCGTGTACCTTGGTAGGTAGGAAAAGACACGCAAACACACAAGTCTATCCAATAATTATTATTCGTGTAGTGTAATGGGAGTGTTTTAATGTATTTTTTGTGAACAATTTCAGCGCTCTATTGTACAGCTGCGAAAGTATTGGGAAAACGCAAAGGCAAGGAGAAAGAAGGGATTAGGTGAACAGACAAGAGACTTGATTGGGACTGGAAGTGGGCCTTACTACCCTATTCAGTCCACATATCCCAAGGTTGAGATGGTAGCCGCCGATCTTAACTACCATGTTGGCTATCAATGGGATGGAGATCCGTTGGTAATGGAGGAGGCTGCTGCCAAGGGTAAAATCTCCATTTCAGAGCCGAATGGTGCCTTAATGTCGAATGGCTCAACTTTCACTGGCACTAGCAGATTGGAATATATTAACACCGCAGGTAATTTTAATATAAAATAATTTTCTACATTTTTTATCCGGCCTAGGGACAAAGACAGAGAAACACAGACAGAAAAAGTGAGTTTAATAACTATGCATGCATACACAAATTTAGTGAAATAGATTTTTAAACATAATAAGATTTTTTACAAACTGTTGATTGTATCATACTTTACCTGATTATTAAGGTAACATTAGGTTGATTATTTAATTAAGAGAAACATTGCAAATAATTAAATAGATATTTACTAAAATAAATCAGCCTGTGTAGTATTAATGTAAGAAATTAACAAAACATCCACACTTCTCACTATAATTTCATTGCTTTTTTTTTTAGGTGTCCTTATCAGAGAAGAAACTCCTGTAGTGTTAGGTGAGTACATATATGATAATTTCAAGTATTTATTTTAAAATATTGATGTGCATTATCAAAAAGCAGTTAAACCCATACCAGAATGGTCTAAGCTGTCGATACTTTCATTGGCTAGTAATTATATAATAAAAGAAAAACATTAAGGTGTGAGTGTAGGGGATGCGAGAAAAGGTCTGTTTTGCAGTTTTTATATGAAAACTTTTTTGGGGTGACCTGGTGGTTTAGGGGTAAAATGTCAGACTTCTGTGCTGAGGGTCCGGGGTTCAATCCTCGGTCCCGGCACAGACTTATTCAATTGCCAAACTCTTCCTTCACCTCTGACAAGACGTGTATTAATCACAACTTGTGAATGTGAGGAATGCCAGGCCTCCATCGTGGTTCGGAATAATAACAACATTTTTTGGTCAAAGTAAATTAAATATTTCTTCAGTTGAAACATAGTTTAATTTTCTAAACATGGTAAACCTTAACAGTTGTTGAATATATCTCAAACCCATTCTGGTGGCCGCGTGGTCTAAAGTACTACTCTTGTGTTGGACTAGACTGCTGAAGACAAGGAGATCTAGGCTCAATCCTGGTTGGGTGCACTAAGGGTGGTTTTTCCTAAATGGTTTTCCACTCTTCCACACAAATGTGGGTACACTTACTCTCAATTAAACCTTCCAAATCCGTAAGTCATTTGTTTATTTATTAGATAGGTGTATAACCCGAACGGGTAGTAAGACACAGTGCTAAAAAAATATCAAAGGCGTCCTGAAATTTAATGACAACTTTTTCTCTTCATTTAAAAAGTTTCTCATCAAATGCCGCTATGCTCATGGCAGATATTTAACAAATGTTGATATCACCATGTGAAGCAAATTAAATGATATATTTCTACTGAATAAATAATTTTATTTATTTTGGCCAAAAAACGTTTTGCCATATTAACTGCAAAAATACATCCGCTACACTCCCTCCTTAAATTTGCTTGATGGATTTTTTTTATACTTGATTGGTTTTGAAGATCATGTGTAATGATAACATCCTAGTCATTATCATTTTGTCTTTGTGTTCATGACAACTTATTTGGTAGAAATTCCAACTTCGAGCAGTGCCAGCCTGCCTCTGTCGGCCACCACACCATTGTCTCACATCTCAAGCAATTTTCCCTGCAACATCAAATCACCCTCAACCCCAGCACCCCTGTCACAACCATCCCTCTCCCCCCCACCAACATCACCCTCCTTCCCACCACCCCCACCATCCCTGTCTCCCCCACCATCACCCCAACAGACACCACATGACACCCAAACAGGAGTGCTGCCAAGGACTGTCTGTGCACATGGGCCAAGGGAGAAAGTGTGGTTCCAAGAAGAAAAAGAACTACACCATGAGCGGTTGGCAGAGGTCAAATTGAAGCGGAAGGAAGCCGAGAAGCGCCAGCAGCGTAGCGATGAGCTGCACAGTCTGGAGATGGAGCGATTGCATGTCAAGGTAGAGTTCGAGACTCGGCAGATGGAAGCTGAGGCTCGGCACCAGAACGACATGCATCGTGAAGTCCTCCAGGCGACAAAGGAAAAGTACGAGCAGGAGAGCCGCCATAGGGAAGAGATGCATCGTGCACAGCTCAGAAAACTGTTGGAGCCTTCAGTACATCGGTAGTAAAGGCAGCAGCCTCTCTATTTTTTCCCATCTTAATTTTCTTCTTGGCCTAAGCATTTTTTCAATTATATCTCTTGATTGCATTTTTATTTTCTAAAATACTTATTTTGCTCCAATAGGTGTAAAATTGCATTCCTCACTCACTACTCTCCCACCATTTTTTTTTTCTCGACACCTCAAAGAGAAAGTATTGTGATCGTCAAAAAAATCAAACTCAAGATTTTGATAAATGTCAACCAAACAACCAAAAAAGTTGTTTTCGCAATGCCATTTGTCAGTCTTTACCTCAGGCTAGAGCCAAAACTTTTTTACCGATTGGGCTCAAACTTTGTTTCTGGGGTTTTCATAAGGTCCCTTCGAGGGGATTTGGAATTAGACATCTAACCTTAAAATTAAGGATAGTTTACTGAAAGGCAAAAATAGAAAAAATCAATTTTCTCAAAATTCGCTTTAATAATTGTGATTAAATGTTTTATCTAGACACTGTTTATAATTATAAACAAGATGGCAATTCTCATTTTCTTATGAAAATGACTTTGAGGGTACTTTACAAGAGGGAAATTTTCCATTTTTCATCATTTCTCCACAACTATTTGAGATACCAAATAACTTATCATTGTAAAATTGTAGTATGTACTACTACTATTAAAGATAAAAATCTTTCATTTGAAATATACTTTTATAGAACCAATAATTTCTGGGCTATAAGCAAATATATATACTTTTTAATTCAGTTCTTTGAAAATGAATTTGATTCTAATGCTCTTTGGTGGACAAAGATGTTTCCCTTTTATCACTTTGTTTGTGACAGTGTTCCTAGTTCCTAATGGCATAGAGTAAGTAACAGTGTATATTATTTCATTTATGATCTTTGATGTAATGTTTCTACAACAATGTATAAACGTATTATTTTGTTTCACAAATCTTAAAAGAGTTTTTAGTAAATGTCTATTTTAAAATAAAAGCAAGAGAAAATCTGTGCGGTATGCCATACCATTTTGTAATATCATTGTTAATGGTCATCCATTATTTAGAACAATTCTTATTCCTGCTCGAATTACTCAATATTTTGGATTTTGGATTTTGACTTTGGATTACGGTAACTTACTTGAATTGAATTTTGAATACGATGAAAATGATGGTGGAGTCCTTGGAGTTAGGTAGGGAAATAGTACTATACACCATTGCCCCCATTGTTGTTGATGGGGCTTGCCTGTTCTGTGCCCTAACATTCTTAATGTATGTGGCAGAACTCGTGGTGTGAGAAGTTCATGACCTCAGTGTGACATGTTTTCGACATCTGGGAGCAAAACAGGTATGGCAACAAATATTCCAATGCTATTGTGTACTGTAAACTGGTAGCAGCCGAGAAACTCTTTGAGTTTATCTTTGACTTTTTTCGCAGTGACAAACTCTTTGCACGGTGTGATAATGAGAGTTGCCTCGTTAGGAGACTTAGCTTCACAGGAGAACTGTCTGGGGACATTTTGAAACATACCTGATTGATGGCAAGATACAAGACATTAATCACTGTCTAACACGGCCCATTCCCCAAGCTGACTCATCCTCCACACTTCCCCCTTAGACATAACCCTCTTATTTTTCCAAGAAAAGGTCTTCTTCCAAACATCGTGCCACGCTAACTGATGCTACAAGAAGAAATCAACTGAAGGAAGCATAAAAGAAATATGTGAAAAGTAATCCCGACTACAAAGAGGTATAAAAAAATTAATCCCAAAATAATTTACTTCAAAGAGATATGAAAAAAGTAATCCCGGCTACAAAGAGGTTTACAAAAAATAATCCGCAAGTGAATCAGGACTCAGTTCATAGGTCATGCGGTTCGTGGTCAAATTTCCTTCTCAGCACTGAAGACTATGAATGTTAACTTCCACCCTACATTCCTGTCTGCATGTAAGGCACTTAGCTTGCCAGAAGACGGCAAGCACTGGGATACCACTTTACAGGAATCGGCTCTGTCTGATTCTCCCTTCAAGCTGAGGGTGCTCTCCACAGTGATGCTAGTGTTTTGTCAACTGTCTGATCCTCTTTGAGTCTTTGGGAAAAATACAAAGACCGCCTTTAAGAGGACATTGTTCGAGAGGGAGTTGCAGTTCAGTGCACAGCAGCTGATGGAGGAGGTATACAACAGGTGTCTAGTGCTGCTGGAGGAAGCAGTGTTGTCCCTGGGAGATCAGGGCTTGCTGCAGTATGATCTGCCTCAAACAGTATGGTCTCTAAGAGTATTGGGGGACAGGGACTATCTGAGAGACACCAACTACGACATCATCTTGACTGAGATGTTGAAGGATAACTAGAGTTCTCTGATCAGCTCGCTGTCTGTCTTCAGGTCCTTGGCAGCATTTAGTAAGGAAGCGTGAAGGTATTTTTCTTGGATCATCCATGTGGCACAGGGAAGACCTTTCTTTTCATTCTGCTCTTAGTGAAGGTGAGGAGTGATCATGGTATTTCCTTTGCTGTAGCGTCCTCTGGCATCGCTGCTACGTTGTTGGAGGGAGGTAAGACAACTCCTGCTTCCTTGAAGCTTCCTTTCAACCTCATCCACATGGAAACCCACCTGTGCAATATCTCTAAAAGAGTACCATGGGCCAAGTTTTTTGGGACAAGAACACACTGATGCAAAAGGGGGGTTTTGAGGCCCTCATAGGACCCTGAAGGACATCAAGGGCAATGACAATGTGATGTGGGGGAGAGTCACCTTGCTGCTGGCTGGAGACATCCCGCAGACCTAGCCAGTGGTGCCAAGAGGAACCAGAGTTGATGAGTTGAAGGCATTAGTCAAGCCGTCTTATTTTGGAACAGGAAGATCATGCGGGTCCACTTGAAAGGTGATGTCACATATGCAAAATTCACTGATCTCAAAATAGGTGACAGTGATTTTCCAGAGTCAGAGGGGCAGATCACCATCCCTTGTAGGCCCGGGCTTTGTGGTCTCAACTGTGGCCAATCTGACATCCAAGATCTACCTTGACATTGCAAATATCAAAAAGTCTAGAGACAGGTTGCGTGAGTAAGCCATCCTTACCTCCAAGATTGACAAGGCTCTGCTAAAATTGTTTGAAGGAACAGATATTGTATACTTCTATTGACTCGGTGGCACATATGGATGACACAGTCTACTACTCTGTGAAGTTCCTCAACACAGCGAACTCACCTGGTGTCTCAGTCCACAGGCTTCTCCTCAAAGTGGAGGCTCCATTGATGATGCAAAACCTGAACTCACCCAAACTTTGCATTGGCACCAGACTTCGAGTGAAAGCCCTCCATAAGAATATCATCGAGGTGACTGTGTTCATTGTCTATGCTTAGGATGAATCTATTTTCATACCGCTCATACCAACCATTCCATCTGAATGCCCCTTGGTGTTTAAGAGATTGCAGTTTTCCCTGAGAGTGTGCTTTGTAAAGATCATTCATAATTTTCAGGGGCAGTCATTGTAGATGGCCAGGATTGGTTTGAGGGAGGACGACTTATTCTCTCACGAACAATTTTATGTCATCAGATTCAGAGCTAGCAGCTTGGTTATTCTAGCGCCCGAGGGGAGAACCACCAATGTGTGGTCTACAAGGAGGCTCACAAATAATTACGATTGTGTGATTACAAGTATGTTTCCCTTTTCTCATACCTATCTTTACCCAATTTTTCCACTTTTAATGTTTAGAATGCACCAACACTACAATAACAAATACAAGAATACAATAACAAATAACCACATAGAGGTGAAATTCATTTTCGTAGCACCTGACTTTCATAAGGGATTTTACTATCACTTTTTAGATTGAGCCAAACACTGCTGTTCTAAAACCCACCCAAATAAAGCTGAGTACTACAGCTAGTGTAATATATAACTGTTTAAGGTACAGTTTGTTACAGATGTTAACCATTCCTATTATATGTCCTAATAAAATGAATTAGTGCCTAATGGCTTGAAAATGTATAGTAAGACAGTGTAGAAACACTGTACAGTACTGTAAGTGATAGTGAAGGAAGCCAACCTGAAAGGATAGTTAGGTTAGGCCTAGATATAAACAAACACACTTCTCTCTTCATTTCTTTTTTCACTTTTCACACTTCCACAACTACACATTGTTTTAATTTTCAGAAATAATCCTTTTTCATATATAGATACACATATAAAACCCAAAGATAGGTATAATACAGAACTACATGCTTGAAACCTTATATCTTTATTTGAAAATCATATGGTCTGATTGTTGTGACTGAACTCTATTCTACTTTTATGTAGTTTCACTTTTTAACAACCACTCAATGGTTAATGTTTATGATCATCTTTGCTCATGTCAATTCTACCTATAGTATAGTAATAAAATTATTATTTAAGGATATTGGATACTTAAGACACTTAATTTCATACCTAGTTTATTCTAGTTTTGAATAAGTAAATGAATGATGAGCTCTTTTAAAATAATATTCAAACACATCAACTTATGATTTATTAACTGTCCACAATCCCCCTAAACTACTATTTTGAAAAATTTCCTTCATGCTGTCATGCATGTCATGCTTGTGAAAATTTAAGGTTCATGTAACTTACAAAACAATTCTTATCAAAACGGACGATTTGAAAACAAATTGTTCACTAAAATGAAACTCAAGCATTTAGTAATGGATTTCACAAAATGAAGAGCCACTGAAATTAAAAATTGGAAACCGGGGGTTTGAAAGCAATAAGCATTTCAAGTACCTGGGAAGTCTGTTGACAAAGAATACCTACTGCACAAAGGAAATTAGGTCAAGGATCGCCATGGCCAAGTAACCTTTCAACAAAGAGAGGTTACTACTGACCAACAAGTTGAGTTTGACACTTAGGAAGAAACTTATGAAATGCAACATTTGGAGTGTATGAAGCAGAAACTTGGACTCGTTGGAAGATGGGAAAGAAATACTTGGAGAGCTTTGAAATGTGGTGCTGGAGAAGACATGAGAAGATCAGGGGGACAGACAGGGTGGCAATTGAAAAAGTCCTAAGAAGAGTGGGTGAGAAGAGAACCATTTTGTATGTGATTCTTCGGTACAAAGCAAACTGGATTAGACACATCCTTAGGAGGAACTGTCTTCTGCACGACGTCATAGAAGGCAAAGTTGAGGGAAAGAGGAGCTTAGAAAGAAAGAGGATTCAAATATTGGTTGTCTTGAAATAAGAAAACTCTGGGAACTAAAGGAAGAGGTAAAGGGTTGGGCACATTGGTGACCTAAGGTGACTAACAAAACGAATTCACCTGTTGTAAGACAGAACACATAATCATGATATTGATAATAGGCTATAAGTACTTATATTTTGCTGGAGCTACGAAATAAAATGTAGAAAGAGACTACAACGCTTTATTGTCTGTTAAACTCGTGCAACGTAACTACACCTAATAAGTTGTCTGAACACCAAATCTTCAAACAAATGAAGTATGTAGTAAATAGTTGTATTTATGTTGCGTGCAATGAGATTGGCTGATAGGAACACATACCCTTCATGTATTGTTAAGTTCTCCCCTGGACAACTTCGAGTTAAGTGAACGTTAGGGTAACTGCATCGTGCTGACTCCCATATTAAAAAAACCAAGGAGAATAGTTGCATCAACGTTAAGAAAATGTCAAGCTGATTGTGATTCCTGCATTAATCACTTGAAACAGAATTATTTAGGCTTCACACAAAAACCTTAAAAATTATGGACAATATTAACATTGATGTCATGTTCGAGTCCTATATCTCTAATACAAACAATCAGGGCCGTGGAATAGGTATGTTAAGCCTTTGACTCAGACTCCTTTATTTTTCTACTTTCAGACTCTGACTACTTCAGAAATGGCTAAAGTATATTTATCAGTAATAACAAATTTACTCCAGTAAAATGCTCTAATACAGTCTACGTCTTGGGAAACTTCTTCTTTAATATATATTGTTATAATACTATAAGTTTTTATTTTGAAATCGGAGTCGGTACATTTTTTCCGACTCCACCCAAAATTGCTTCCTACTCCTACTTCACAGCCCTAAATAAAATATTATTCTTACTGCGCTCTCTTATAGTTACAAACTAATCGAAGATGAGTCTATAGAATCCTCAATTCCTTAAGGATAGATTAGATTCAATGATTTGAAAAATAGATGAATACTTTTTTTATTTGAGTTTGTTTTTAGAGCTAATATGATGCTAATTAGTGGTGTAGCTAAAATAATAATAGGATGTAACAACCAGTAAGGTACGTTAGGTAACCTCTTACACTTATCATCTCTAATTGGCTTCAGATTTGACCACTCACCAAAACTAATAAGCAAACTGACACAAACTTAAATTGATCACATTTCAATTGAATAAAATTTATAAAATAACTATTATAGTGATTTTACTGTACACCAGATATATTTGTGAGGATTTTTTTGGTATCCAGACATTAAATCTAATTCACAAATACCTCATTTTTAAACAATATTAAAAAAAAAATCTGACTAGGTACTACAAAATGTAATAATAAAACTAATGGTAATTTAATTGATAACTTTACCAGTCATGTAAACAGTCTTTATGACAATTTTATAAACGTTAACTTATATGGATGGCTAAGCAATTCACCACAATAATATATTTTTTGTATGTATAAAAATAGATGCACTGCTCTTTGGATTAACTAAGTTCTGGCAGATTTTATTAAAATGAAAGATAAAAAAATTAAATGAATAAAAAATACCCTAATAATGATCAGATCAATCCATTAAGCTAATGAATTAAATTAAAGGTTAGAAGAAAGTTATGCACATAATTGCAGTAGATTTTTTACAGAAGCAATGGATAAACCCAAGCAATAAGTCATTTGTTAGTTATTTTTATACATTTTGAGACATTTTTGTTAAAATAGGTATTTTTAACACACAGTTGTCAGAATAAAAAAGATAATGTAGAAAGTGAACTTTGCATCCTCTTTCAGGGGCAGATCCAGTATTTTCATGTGGGGGGCACTGCTGGGAATTTTGTGAGGGTCGAGGGTGCTCTCACTGGACCAGGCCAGGAGGTTCCCCCTCAGGAAATTCTGACAGTAAAACTTTCATAATTTAAGGTTAATTAGTAAATTTGAAAAAAATGCATTCAAGTTCACGGTTTATTAAGGTTTTTTTGTTGTTAAATTTTGTTATTTAAATTGTGTGTCAATAATGTAAATCAATTATTGACAGTGAGTGACGCATAAAGCAACTGGTTAGTGAGATATTACATGACAGTACAACTAGTATTGACAATAACAAATTTAATTGGTTTAATTTTATAACTATTATGGTTAATACTCTTTGCTTGTATGGTTGGAAAATATACATTCTTGGTGAGACACTGCAATTATTTTAGAAAGGGCTGTGTTGGGAGGGTGTGGCTATTACGTCTGAAGTAGATTTGTAAATCAATATTATATTTAGCAGAATACAATACAAGAGAATTGTTTAAGACTTTTCATAGTATAGATATTATCTAGTTTCCATTTGTAAAGTGTGTGTTTGGTTTTGTAATGTGTATTCATTAAGAGCTTTTATTCATATTTTAAAGTAATTTTTTGTAAATGTGAAGTAATATTTTGATCAATTTCTTGGTCATTTTAATGGTTTTTTTTGGTAATTTTAATGTCATCAATGTTTGGGCCCTGCTTATTACTTAATCTTTAAAGAACCTTCTAAATTACTCAAACTTTTTTTTATTGTGGTCAAAATGGTTTTATAAAATATTTTATTATGCAAAATGCCACCTTGAAGTTGCTTCAGAAACCAAAATGCTACCCTGTAGTATCTCTTCGATAAAAGTAATTTCTTAGAACTATAGTAATTAAATTAAACTAATTTGTGATATATCTCATGGGTCAAAATGTTTTAGCAGACATATGTATGTACATGTATGACACTAAGCACTTCTACACAAACGATACATATATATTATTTTCATACAGTAACTCAAATACCAAGGATAAAATCCATTATAATAGAGCCCTACTAACTGAAAGCTATGATTCACATGCTTGACTATAACTCATAAAAAGACTAAAATTAAGCAATTTTGAAAGATATAAAAAATTCAATCAAAAACAATTTAAGAAATGATGAAATGAAAATGTACTAATCCTTTATCCTTTCCATGCCCCAAAGAGGTGATGGTGATAGTGAATATGAGGGTGTGAAACCAGTGGAAACTCTTAAACCTAGCTTAAGGCTAACTAACCAAACTTGGGTGACCGTTGGGATATTTCTTCTTTCATTAAAACTACCTATGAGACCAGCCAGGAATTGACCCCGGGACCCCTAAGTTCGTAGCCAGGTGCAATGACCATTATACCATGGGGTTAGTTACGTATATATGCAATTTGATTCCTCTCATTCAATGTGTAGAAGTAATATCTGTCTAACAGGATATAGCTTTAGATTTATTAAACTGAACTATATACAAACCAGATCCATAAAGACCATCCCAGCTTCATTCTCTGATTTGAGAATGTCTGATATTCATTCATTGAAAATAAATTAGTCTTAAAAAATATCTTGTGTATAAATCCTATACTAAAAAATAATCGAGTTATTAAAACTGTTTTACCAGGATTGACTTTAGCTTGAAATGTCAATAATGATTATTAATGGATATAATACAAGGAGATGAAATAAAACCCCTTTTAATATTTATCTCTACTAAATATGGAATTTACTCCATTTAAAATAATCCCAAAAGTAATTTGCATAGTAACATCCTCCAAGTAGTCTGCTAAATAGTCCAAATTTTTTCAAATGAGCTTAAATGATAGGCCTACAGTATTTTGCTCAAAAAATAATCTCAGCTTTCTCTTATTCTTAATAATAGTTCTCTATTATTTTAATTATGTGTTGTGTATTTTCTTATATTTATGTAATTTATATATTTTGTATATATGTTGTAAAGTTAGTCAATCATCATCATAATTCTTTAATCATTAATTATTGTATATATTCATTACTATTACCACAAAGATTATATCATGTGTTACATTTTGATACGAATAAATATGTATAATTATTGCAATTCTCTTCAATCCCCACATATATTGTATTGTATTTTTATTGTAATAATCTAAAGTGTGTCTTTGATTCTAATGATTTAATCCATTCAATAAAACAAACAACTGTAGGGCTGGGCCAGTAATGTCAATGCCGATCATTTGGTTTGTTTAACTTTAAAGTGTGAAGTGATGATAATAACAAAGAAGAGGGTAAGACCAAATAAAGCTAAAATGTTGGATGGAGTATAGGTGATAAAAGTACAGCGTGATTGAGGAGAAAGCTGGAACTAGAGAAGCTTAAATGAGAAGAGGACAGCAGGGAGAGTTGTTCTATAGGTCCATAAGAGACCTGCTATGGAAAAGAGAAGTGCCCTTGAAGTGTAAGGAAGTGTTGTACAGGGCGGGCGTTCTTTGTACCCATTGTTACATATGCAGCAGAAACATGGACGTTAAATGCAAGAGAGACTAGGAAAGTGGAGGCCATGGGAATGAAGTTTGTAAGGAGCATGCTAGCTGTCACAAGGAGAGACAAGATTAGGAATGAAGTTATCTGGGAAAGAGTAGGAGTACATAAGAGAGTAGAGGAAGCAAGACTGACATGTAATGACATGTATTGACATGTAATCAGAATGGAAAAATAGAGGATGGCCAAGAAAATGATAGAGATGAAGTATGTAGGAAAAAGACCGCAAAAAGACTAAGAAATTAATAGGATAAGTAAACATAGTGTGAAAGTGAGAGGAGGAGAAAAATGGAAGCAATTAAAGAAGGAAGAATGGAGGAACAATAGAGGAAGATTGAGGCATTTTACTAAACTGACCCGGCCACAGGCTGGAAACATTTGATGATGATTAACTTTAAATATTACAAAGATGATACAAAAAAACTTTATGTGGGCCATTTTTATTTTGTTAAGTATAGAAGGGGCTTCTTATAAAAGTTTAAATGAAAATTAGGGTTAATTTAAATATAATTCTCTTTATCATTGGTCTCACCCCATTTTAAGGATAGTTAGTTTCGGTCAAATTGACTCCCCTTTTCTCATAGTTAAAATGGTGACAGTTTTATTTAGGAATTTTATTTTGAAGTATGTGACAATGAGAGGGGAGCAGTTAACAAGTATCTGGGCCGTTTTTTCAGAGTAGAGTGAAAGTAACAGGAGAGAAATAAGAAAGAGGAAGGCAAGCAGAGGCATTTTTCAGAAATCTGAGAAGCCTGATTTGGGGCAAGGATTTGCCAGACAAGTGCAAGGGAGTGATCTACAATGCCCATTATCTATCAATATTGACGTACTCTGCAGAAACATGGGTAATAAAGGAACAGGATAGAAGCAGAACACAGGCGAGTAAAATGAGATTTTTGAGAAGCAGGATCGGTGTGACAAAATTTGACAGAATGAGAAATAAGAGAATAAGAAGAATAGTAAAGGAAGAGCCAGGACAGGATAGAGAAGACGTGGGTAAGGTGTTATGGCCATGTGAGAAGGATGGAGATGGAAAGGATGCCCAGGAGGATGTTGAGATATGGTGGTGGGGGGTAGGAAGCTGAGAGAAAGACCAAGGGACAGCTGGTTGAAGTAAGGAGGAAAGAGAAGACTGGACCAAGATGGAGTGAGAGAGATGATGGGATGAAAGAAGGCGGTGGAGAGGCTCATGTTCCAAATAGACCCAGTCAGTGGCTGGAAGCTGTTCATGATGATGATGATGAAATCTTTCCCAGTTTTAAGCTTCCCTTGAATCTTCGCATTTTGTCTTTCCTTGGATTTTTCCAAGTTTTAGCTTCTCCTTAATCTTACCTTGATTCTACCCCAGTTTTGACATCCCTTAAAAATCTTTCCTATTTGTAATTTCCCTTGAATCTGACTCTATTGGTTCAGACATCTGTTTGATAGTTGACCTTGTGGATGACCTTGCAAAGAAAATATTAATATGGTTGTATTGGCAACTTTGAAAAGTTTGAGTTATGTTGGCTATCTCTACTTGGAAAGAAATACCGTGCTAGAAATGCTGACTGTTGATCCACCGGATCTATTGGCGGATGCAAAAGTTAAAGACAGCTTTTTGATGAAAGACGCTAAGGCCAAGGATTTGATTGTGCAATGCGTGGCTGATAATGTTTTGGAGTAAATAAAAAATGCGAGTACCGTTAAAGTAATGATTACGTCTTTGAAGTCGACTTATGTTAAAATGGGCATAATGAATCGTATTAAACTTAAGAAAAAAATAAGAAACATGCTTGTTATGCATGTGAGTGCAAACTGAGGGTACATTATAACAGCGTACATAATAGGGGCAGTTCACGGCAGTTTCACTCGTAACACTGACGCTACACTCTTTTGTCGGTCATGGCGGCTGCACACTTCACTTGTTTCTCAGTTGTTTACACTACTTTCTGGCGCACAACAAGACTTGTATTATACATATACATATATTATCATCGAATTTGATAAAACGGTAGCTGAATTGAGGAATTCTGGAGGTACTGTTGAAGAACAAGAGTGCATTACTCAACTGTTGGCAGCTATGCCTGAGCGGTGTTTTCCAGTTGTAATGTCTATTGACATTTTATTTACGTCTAATACAAGTTCAGTTACGTTAGACTTTGTAAAAAAATAAGCTGTTATCAGAAGAAGAATGTAATTTAAAAATTCGTAGTTCAAGTGAGTGCACAAAGCCATGCGTTTATAGGGCATAAAAATAAGTTTAAAAAGGATCGTGCAAATACGTTTGGTCAACGGAATGATAATTTGTGAAAACCAAATAGGGTGATGCAACCTAAATTATTTACCAATAAATGGTATCCCTGTAATCAGAAAGGACATATGGGTTCACAATGTCCAAATAGAAACAATTTTGATGGAAATTCAGTAAAAGAAGTTTCATTTTTTGTGTCAGACTCTAATGGTAGCACTGAGTTAAGTTGTGGAATATCAAATGATCATAATAGTATTAATTTTGTTGTTGACAGTGAGGCAACAAACCATTTAATTCAAGCTGAATATTCAAAGTATTTATTTGATGTTTAGGAAATTTCATCATGAATTAGTGTGGCTAAAGTTGGTGAAATAGTTAACTCTAATAGATGTGGTAATTTACGTTTGTTAACTAACAATGATATTGGTGTACCAATGCATAAGCTGTTGGCGTGTGACAGTTTGTCCCATAATCTGCTCTCTTTTAAAATGCTCAAAGAAAATAACTTAGAGGTTATTTTTCATAGTAAATGTGTGACTATTCTGAAGAGATACAAACTTGTTTTGAAAGGGAATCTTATCGTCAACCTATATTTTGTCACTATGAATTTGAATGCAAGTGAAGTAAATCTTGTGGATAATTCTTCAGACTTGTGGCACAGAAGGATGGGCCATTCGTATAAGTTTCCTTGTAGTAAGCTATGTGAGGTTTGTCCTCGGGGTAAACAAACAAATCAAAAAGAAACTTGCAATTTGTTTCATCAGATGTGTGTGGCAAAATAACCCCAACTACGCATGACGGTAGAAACTATTTTGTCTCATTTATTGATCATTTTAGCCATTTTACAGTTATTTACTTACTTGAGACAAAAAGTGAAGTTGAAGAATGCTTCAGAAAGTACATTGCTATGGTTGAAGCTAAATTTAATTGCAAAATTGAGAATTTGCGTTGTGATAATGGTGGGGAATATATTTCCAGTGACTTAAAAAACTTGTGTGAAGCTAAAGGTATGAATGTAATGTACACTATTCCAAGAAATCCAGAGCAAAATTCAGTAAGTGAACGCCTCAATATAACTATTTTAGATAAAGCTAGGTGCCTAATATTTGACTCAGGTTTAGATAAAGACATGTGAGGAGAAGCAGTATTATCAGCTGTTTATTTGCTTAGTAGAACTACTACATTTGTGTTACATGGAGATGTAACCCCTGCAGAAAATTGATAAGGTTATAAGCCTGGTCTGAGTAAAATTAGATTTTTTGGTTGCATAGCTTATGCACACATTCCCAAAGAAGATCGTCCCGGGAAATTAAACTCTCATTCAAGGAAATTAATTATGATAGGGTATTGTCATAATGGCTATCGAGTGTGGGATCCTGTGGCTAAAAGAGTTACCACTGTGCGATCTATCGTTTTTGATGAGAGAAAGATTGTAACTTAATATATTGAAGAACATGACTCAGAAAATTCAAAGGAAGAAGAGGATATCCAAGTTCAAGTGGATGTGAAGACAAAATAACCCGGTCCTGATAACTCTGAAATTAAAACAGTTGATGTTCCTGAAGTTCCTGAAAGAAGACACAGTAAAAGAGTGAGTAAAATGCCAAAACATCTTGAAGATTATTTAGTCGGGATGACTATGGCTCTCAGTGCTGGTTATTTTCCATTTGAAACTCCTAGGTCCTATCAAGGTGCTGTTCAACAAGATGATGGTTGGAAGGAAGCTATCGAAAGAGAGTTGGAGTCTCTTAAGAGCAATAAGACGTGGGAATGGGTACATCATCCACCTGATGTATCCATAATCGAATCTCGATGGGTGTTTACTGAGAAAACAATTGATGGTGTAGCTCAGAAGAAAGCTCGCTTGGTAGCTAAAGGTTATCAGCAACCTACTTTGGAGGAGGAAGATGTATATTCTCTGGTAGCTCGGCTGGTGACACTTAGAACACTATTGGATATTGCTGTTCAGGGTGATTTATTCATTTATCAGTTATATGTAAAATCAGCTTTTCTAAAAAGTGAATTAAAAGAAGTTGTGTATCTTTACCCTCCTGATGGCTTACATATGGTTTGAGACAAAGCCCTAAGTGCTGGAACGACAGTGTTAATTGATTGTTGAGTGAGCTACATTTTCAAAGATCCAAAGTTGACACATGTTTATATTTTAATGATTCTACATATATTTTGATTTGGGTTGATGATTTTATTATTTTCTCAAGCTCAATTGATGTTGTTAATTGTGTAAAGGGTAAGTTAATGAATTTTCTTGACATTAGGGATTTAACTTCTGATGATAGATTGGTATTTTTAGGTCTTGAAATTGAAAAGAAAGAGGATAATTTATTGATTAGTCAAAAGAATCTTATTGACAAAGTTGTAAATCATTTAAGGATGGATGATTGTAAAATATAAAAAATACCCGTACAGCCAAAATTGAATTTACAAAAGGTCTCAGAGGAAAAAAGCTATAAAGGGCCATATAAATAATTGATTGGTAGTTTAATGTATTTGATTTTAGGGTCAAGGCCAAATCTTTGTTTTGCAATATCTTATTTTGGAAGGTTTCAAAATTGTTATAGTGAAACTCATTGGAATTATCTTAAGAATGTTGTTCGTTACCTCACATATACTAATAATTTTGGTTTGAAGTATGTTAAAAATAATATTCGTTCAGATATAAATGTTAAAGCTTTTGTTGATTCAGACTGTGCTAGTGATCCTATTGATAGGAAAAATGTTACGGGTTTTGTTGTTAAATTAAACGAAAATGTTGTGTTATGGTGTTCCAAAAAACAAAATGCTGTGGCTCTAGTAGTGAAGCTGGGTGTTTGGCTCTTTCTGCTGGAATGTCTGAATGTAAGCTTTTAATTAAGATATTTGATGAATGTCTTGATTGTGTACAGCCAGTTATTGTCTATGAAGACAACCAATCTTGTGTGAAAATGGCGCAAACCTATGAGACGAAGAGGTCCAAACATATTGATGTGAGACATCACTTTGTAAGAGATTTAATTAGTAGTGGCGATTTTAAATTACAGTATGTAGCTACTGATGAACAAGTAGCAGACATAATGACAAAAGGATTAGCAATAAGTAAATTTGAGTACTTTAGAAGTCTATTAAATGTAACAGAAATTTGATTAGAATTTGTGAACAAGTAATGGAATACAAAAGTGTGTTGGATAAGCTTTTACCTTATTATATTTGAAATGTGTTTTTTTTTATCTCCCCGTCTTAATCGTTGCAAAATTGAGAAGTGGTATTAATATGGTTATATTGGCAACTCTGCGAAGTTTGTGTTATGTCGGCTATGTCTACTTCTTACTCCTTGTAACTGTATCTTACTACTAGTCGTTCGTTGGTCTGATTACTGGTTAAACGTTTCTGTCATAAATTATATTACATAAATACACTATTTACACTATGTCAATGCGCGTGTGATTTCGTTTCATGGCATATTAATCCTTATATAAAATCCCTCACTCACAGCTTGCAATACAGCTTTCTCATTGACCTTTCTATTCTCAATACAATCCCTCCCCCCATATCCTTGTTATTGATGAACGGAGTAACTATACTCGGTCACTAACAACACGTCACATCCATCTTCAAGCAACAGAACAAAATAAAAGGTTGTCTGCCAAGAGGGTAACAATGATGAGTCACCATTACCCGAAAAGTGCGGGCCCGTTAATAAAACATCGGTTTTAATAATCGGTCAGTCAAATGCTGATTGCGCCATAAACAGCCAATGATCTAATTGATATCGGCCCAGTCTTACACAAAAATTAAGGACTATGTAATTATTTTGCAAATGTTGAATAAGGGCACAAGAATGAAATTGGAAGCTTTGATACTATCACACGGAAGGTAGGTAGACCTACTGGGCTTGATTATCATGTTCGGGTATAATTTATTTTTATTTATTTTCAGATATTGTATTTATTACTCATACATATTTAAAGGTAACAATCTTCTCTACATATTAAGAAATCCCCACGTTGGATCTAGTTTTGTAAGTTCACTCAAACTTGATTCTTAACTTTCAAATCTTACAACACCGTCACCTTTACAAACTTTCTATTTCACAACCCTACCAGTTCAATCTTTTTAAGGCACGAACCACTCGTATTGACCGTCTCAACATAAGTTTCGAATCTTCTTTGTTAGTTGACCTTAGATTTGCTGGTTTTTTCTGTTGAAAGGATGTTAACAGACTTGCTACCAAGGAACTTGTTAGTGGTTGATTTATTTGGTGAGCTTGTGCTTGTGACACACTCGGTAAGCTAGCAGGACTTATTACTGGTTGATGGACTATTTTCTGAAAAAATGCCTGTTATTGATCTGTATTCACCAAATATTTAGGAAGTTACCTTGCTCCTATTTCAGAACTGCGGAGGTAAATTGCATGCACAAACCTATATTGTCCCTTTACCAAGGCCAAGTACGTCATTTGACTAATTACACTTTTAATCACTCCGGGTATCCATTGAACCTCTTCTTCCTTGACACTTTTGACTAATACCGTCTGATGCATTACAAAACTGCTACAGTGACCCTTATTCCCAGGATATCTTTTTTTGAACGTGAATCTAGCCTTCTCGAACGCTTCAAAAACGCTAAGAAACATTGTTGTATTCCTGAACTAAAGTCGTTCGTATTTGAAATAATTGGTCTAGAAAACAACCATTCGAATTAGCTTTATGTTGTATACACTAATTTATCATACAATGAATTAATTTCCGCTGATATCAATCAATCCCAGCACAGGATAAACGATAAATATTTTCCAATATGGACAATATTTATCTCTGTGATACATAACCAATTTTCTTAATATTGTAAATAAATTTATTAGAATGCTTTTATTATGTCAAAAAGAAATGTTACTTCTGAGGAAAAACGTATTCTTCTGAAATTTATTGATGGTCTTATTTTAAAAGCGTGATGAACTAAAAAAATTGTTTTATGACAACACTTTAGTATTATTATTAAGAAAAAGAATAAGCATAACAAATCTTTGTAAAAACAGATAATGCAGACGTTTTAAATGCATTATCCCTATCGTTAAAGATTCGAAATGGCCTATTTAATTCAAGTTTACGTTCTTCTAATTCTTGGATTGCAAGCAAATGTAATACACGCGCCATATTTATTCACCAATACTGCTAAACCCTTCGAAAATTTATATTTAGAGCAGGTAGACCCCTTCGAGAGTTAGCGATAGAGAGCAGTTCGAATTGTTTGTGTCTAGAATGGTCTCAAATGATTGAGGAATAACAAATGTGAAACTCGAAAAAGAAAAGTCCTCGATATGCAAAAAAGCACACTCTAGGTCCTTGATGACAATTCGCACTCATCTTTATCTTCTCTAACTTTGACTCACTATTGTGAGACAAACTAGTTTCTAAGAGTAAAAGTCTTGGTTTATAGGTGAGGAATAATTCCATTGACGCCTTTCCCGTAGGTGCATTAGATGTATTACGATAGGCAAGGGCAAAAGTATCTTATGTTGTATACTCCTTTAGTGAAACAAGCTGTGGTCTTCTATCTGGTATCTTCTTTGGGGAACCTTGGGTGGTAAAACACAACCGAATCTTCTCAATAGTTTTTGTGGATGTAGTAGACTTCTACCCTTTTATTGTAGGCGTCAAGTAGAATCATACAGTTATGTTTATCTTTAGAAACAAACCCTAAATGTAGTCGTTACCACTTCCTGTTGGGCCCAGACCAATGATGTAAAGGGGCCTTTACCAGACCTTGTGTCATTTGACAAATGTCACATTTCTACACCATGGATGTTCTATGTCAGAGTCTAGTCTGAGCCATCACACGTAGTTGCTAGAAAGAGCTTTCATTCGACATATACCAGGATGTTTTTAGTGCAAAATATCTAAGATTCCTTCCTGAAATATTGTAGGTATAACTACTCTACTATCCCAAACTGACAGTTCCTCTTTGCGACCAAAATAGGCCATTGATCTTACTTCTTCCACCTTTATAGGCCATCCGTTCAAAGTAAAAGCCAAAACAGCCCTCAGAGTTTTGGCCTTTCTTGTTTCTCTCAATTCCTTTGGCTGTGATAGGTAAATCCATAAACGGAGAAAATAATTGTTTTCCACTCCCTATCTCTTTCTCTCTCTCCAAGAAAATGCAGATACACTAACTATACATATATCCTTCCTACTCCATAAAATAATTTGCGTAATTAGTACATAAGCGTATAACCCAAACGGGTAGTAAGACGCGGCGCTAAAAAAAAGTAATTTATTTTGCTTCCAAAACGTGACGTTTAATCTTGTCGTCTGCTAGGGACAGATGTAACTTTGATCTCGTTGTTTTTGAGGCACCAGCGTGTTACTTAAAGAGTTATGGCTTAGAAATTACTAGGAATATATTTTCTTCATAAAGCCATATGTGTTGCACACAATATGCATGATATTTAGACATTTTAGTAAGCTCCTTATCACACTTTGATATATCTATTGCTTTAAATTACCATAAAATAGTTAAGTGTGTCCAAATGCCTCATCAACTTAAATATTTAAAATAGTAAAATAAATACCTGAAAGTTTTTTCCTTTATTTCTTTCTTTTTCAAGCATTGTATTTAAACAATAGCTCAGGCACAAATATGTTTATCTATTTCATTTATAGAGATCTAATGGATAGCTTTTGTGATTTTACTACTATAAGGGAATACTCGAAAACATTTAGTAAAAACTATTGGTAGTATTGTTTAATGTATTAAAGTAATTTCTTAATGTTGAAAAAAAATTTAATTATAAATTTAAGAGTAATAGTAATAGCTCAGTAATTGTTATGTTACGATATAGTATAAGTAGAATAGCTTTTATCAAATATAAACTTAACTTTTCAAGCAATCCTAAATTTACACAAATAATTCCTTTGGTCAACCACTCATTACTTAAGCAGTACCGAGGTAAGAATGTAAACAGTTAAAACTGATATTTAGTTGAAAAATTAATTGTGGTTTTCTTATAGGACTAATAGCTACGTTGTAAATACTGCATTGTTGTGTCTATATAATACTTATTTTAAAACTATATTTCCATATCAATTAAATATTAATTTAACTAGGATAGGGAAATTTTATTATACTTCCTATCAAAATTCCCGATCTTAAATTAAATAAACTAAATACTTTAACCCCAATGAATAATAACGTTAATGATAATTATGGTCGAGAATTTGTATTGATAATGATTAATAGTTGATAAATAAAAAATTTGTATACAAAATTAATAATTTAAGAGCTTTGACTTTGTCAATTTTTAGTGTTTTCCTTAGAATCTGTGGGTGGTGTTATTGAGCATGCCAAATAAGGATATATGACTTTAAACTGTTAAACTTTATTTTGACAGTGATTAAACTGACATAATTCAAACTGTTTCTATTTTATTTGTATTGAAATAAGGTATGTTTTAAAGATATGTTTATAAATATTATATAAGGTATAATTTTATATATTTAAGCTAGAATAAGTTTGTAAATAATTTAAAGAATTTTTCACTTTCATCATCCTACACTTGAAGGCTCTATTAGTGTTGCATTCATATTATTTAGGACTAATTATATTGATATCTAACATTTCTATTTTTCTGGAAAACGACTTTTATAATGGACAACTACCTCTGTGCATTAAAAAGTTTTCCCACTGTATTTAATATATTTAAAGGTGATTTTTGAACCCGCCTCGGTGGCGTAGTTGGCTAACGCGCTAGTCGTGTTGAGCTCGACCGCCGAGGACGGGGAGATCGAGGTTCGAATCTCGGTCGGGTGAACTGGGGGTGGTTTTTCCTAAATGGTTTTCCACTCTCCCTCCACGCAAATGCGGGTTCACTTCCT
>CABFWO010000171.1:35242-114608 GCA_902155825.1 Timema genevievae | reverse complement strand
ATGAGCCCCTAAGAATACAAGTGGTGTAAGTCATTTTTTCTCATTTTGAGATAATTGGAGGTAAAGTTAGATCCATATAGAAAACTCACCGATTTTTCTGATCTTTTCAAAATAATTAGGTGCATACATAAAGGTTCAACTTAATTTATGCACAAATCAAAATTAGAAAATATAAAAAACTTATCTAGTTAAGAATTTATTTTTACAATTATTTGTATTATTTGATGACTTAGACCATTTGTGCTGTGAACAATTTATAGAATTAAGCAATTAAATAACTCAAAAGCTGTTTGTCTAAGTTAGGTAGTTTTTTAATTGTTAATTATAGATCAAAAAACTTAAATATGTTAAATTTAACGCTATTTATATTAAATTTAAATCTCCCTAACTTGACACGCATTACATGGCCATTGTCACTCCCATCACTTTGAAAGACTAAACAAAGTTATTTTTCATAGTAGCACTGCAACTTCAATAGAGATTTATTATCACTAACGCTAAACAAGATTTTGATAATAACTAATGACAAAAAGTAAAAATCTAATGTGTTAAAAGACACAACCAAAAAAAATTCAAGCAACATAAAAACACAAAACACAACTTTCTTAAGCAACGTAAAAACTTAACTTTTTCGCGTGAAATAATTGGCCTTATCTACTAAATTGGAATTTTTTATTGTTCAATATTCCCGCCTAAAATAAAAAATGCATAATAATATATTTTTATTTAGGCCTAATTTCTGGATCATACTCGGAGCCAGATGATGAATTGATTAATTCATTTTCGATCGTAGAATCACTAAGTGTGGTCATTATAGCTTAGAAATTTGAACAAGACCATCTAAATTCAAAAGCACATCATGACTTACACCACTTGTTCTGCCAACAAACTCGTTGGTGTGTTAACAAGTTCAAATATGTAGTGTAATCTAGCGGCAAACATATAAAGTATGACCTACACCACTTTATCAGTTGACAGAATGAATAATTCTTCACGTGCTTACATAGTTAACTCAAATATGAAAAAAAGTGACTTACACCACTTGTATTCTCAGGGGATCATATGTAGGACCTATCATCAATTAGTGATACTCAAGGGGGTTTGCGGTATGCTTTCTCTAGAGAAGATGTTTAGACATAGTCTGAGGGTGGTCATAATTTTCTTGATTGAGTCTTATTTATATGTTTTTCAATTACATTTCTTTGTCTTAGATTAACCAGATAGTATGTTATTTTTAAATAAGAAACAGTATTTTTAACTAACATTTATATTTTTATCACACAACTTATATTATTTAATGTAGGAACCCAACTTCATGGTCATATTCTAAAAGTACTCCTGGTTGATAGGTCTTGTAGAGCCTACGTTTTGATGAGTAGGTGGATTCTCGGGATATTAAATAAGTTATAGGCTATCAGTATATAATTGAATTAGGTCTGGACCTTGAAATTTGATTACATTAGGTCCTAACCATAGTTATTTTATACATATAGGCCCCACATAGTCTAATCTCCATAGGAAGGCCCTTATCCGATAGCTAGAAAAATTATTATTAGCTATATCTACTCTCTTGTAGCTATACATCAGGCCATGCTATATGCACAGCTTTTCTTCATGGAATATCAGGAATAAGGTTTTTATTTTCAAGGATTATACTCCATTTTTTGCCTGCAAGAACATGATAATCGTCATTTTACAAAATAATGTTCTAGCAGAGATTTCTGGTAGCTAACCTCGTGAACTATCAATGGTTTTTTTTAGTCAGTTGTGACCTAAAGGATAGCTAATGTTAACCAATAGGCCCCTACTTTATTTTTTATGACTTGATATATGAATTTCAGAGAAGTTTAAATTTAGTGAAACTTTATTTATGGATTTCATAGAAGTTTAAATAGGGAATACTTTTCATATAAATCTATGAGGGCTATCAAGTGTTTGCCCTTAACATTTTGTATAGTTATGGTTCTTACCCACACTAACTAAACCTAATCTTTCATGCATTAATAAACTAAAATTTCAAATATTATTGATCAAATAAACTATATTTAATTTTAACATGAAATGATCACATCATACACCGCAGAGTCATCACAAAAAATAGTAAATATTTACATTTCTAGGTTTCTCTTCTGATTTTAGTGAGTTTTGTTTTAGTTGTATGATTATTTATATTAATCAAACTTTATAAAACCTTATATTGTTTGATTTGCAGTCATAAGTACCATATGTAATATTAATATAAATATATAATCACACGGCCTAAATTGAGGCGTGTTTGTTCAATATGGTTGTGCTCTGGATTGTGAATGACAAAACAAGTACTGCAAGGTGTTGTGATTAGCTTGTAAACAAATAAAACCTATGCGCTGACAACATAAACAGAGTGTCGGCATTCTTTACAGTAAACAAGGCCAGAAGCCAAGTTAAATAGTAGTGTATCCCAGCTAACTGGGCTGACTAATCACGACCGAGTCTAGGGGGTCACTGCCCGTTTTTGGGGCTACACAGGTTAGGATGCTGGCACATCAATAGCTGTATTGGAGAGCTACCGTTCGAGTCCAATGTATTGGGGCTCATTAACTGTGTAAGATCACCTTGAGGTCAACCAGGTCATTGGTTATTCCATGCAATACTTCGTTCTACCACATGCTTCCAAATAGTCTTTTAAATTCTTTCCTATCTTTTAATATTTCACATCAACATCACATTTGTAATATACAGTAGTACACATAAAAACCACAAAAACTCAAGCCGAACATCTATTACAAACCCACACAATCATATAGCCACTACCCCCCTCCTATCCTCGTCCACAACCCATCCTGACAATCATAGGCCCACATCTGAAAGGAACAGGGGTGACAAATATAAAATATTGTAACAAAACAAAGAAAAAAAAGGTTTTGTATGAGAGTGTTGTAAGCGATTATTCCCCCAAAGTGTTTATATTTTCAGGTGACCTTGTGGTCTAGGGGTAAGGAGTGCTGGGGTCCAGGGTTCAATTCTCGGTCCCGGCACAGATTTATCTGATTGCCAAACCCTTCCTTCACCTCTGACAAGATGTGTATTAATCACAACTTGTGAATGTGTGGAATGCCAGGCTTCCACCGTGGTTCGGATCCCACGTTAAACTGTAGGTCTTCCATTTCATCTCACAATCACCCTACCATTACACATTAGCGTAAGCGTGTATAGCCTGAACGGGTAGTAAGACGCGGTGCTAATAATAATAATAATTATTATTATTATTAATAATAACAATAACAACATTAACAACATTAACCACAACAATAACAACAATAACAATAGTAGTAATAATTAAGAATAATAATAAAAATAGTAGTAATAATAGTAATAAAAACAAACACAAACCCAATTAAATAATAATAATAATAATTAATGTTTATATTTTCTAAAAGGGCCTTCCTGTGAAAATCAGACTGTACATATTTACATGAACACACATTTATCTGACTAAATATATCGTTGGTCTTGTTGGCAGCAATGAGTAATACACCAAAAGAAAAGTTTTCGAAAGAAGATTTAAAGCAGCGACTTACACCAATACAATACCATGTGACTCAAGAGAAGGGAACCGAGAGGTAACTTATCAGTTATTATTGCGTGTTTATTGCCCAAACATTATCTAATTGTGTTAAAATTTCAACTTTACTTTTTTAATTTCTACCTACAGTTCTGTAGAAGTGTATTTAACCATATTTTTGCATTTCAATCTGTATCATAATACTTGATTCAAGGTCAAGAATGTTAAGCCATTCTTTTTTAAAAGGTAAAACAATTTGTTTTACTAAACACTTTTATAATTAATAAAATTGAAGTGTTACAGTTTATTTTGATATATAATTTGTTTTTATAGCCCCGTGATCGAACGCCAATTATTACGATTTTCTTGGATTTGTGAGATAATTGGTTATTTTAGCCTCGTTATCGAGTGCCAATTATTATGATATTTTACTTGAATAAATACAACCGTTAATGTTGCACACGATTTATTAAAGTGATTTTATCTTCGGTACATAGATATTATGTAAAATTATAAAATTTTACTTGAGCTACAGATTATGAACTGTTGTGATATTACATGTTCTCTAGGTTTATGTCGCCGCCACTCTGTGTGTTCATACGCACAAACAGCTTATATATGACATACCCCTTGCCCCTTGGACCTCTTGTGACCAGTGTCAAAACCAACAAATCGAAAGAGTCCCTGTGACAGGTGTCTTGAAGGCTAGCTTCCTATTGGGTATATGAAACTAACATTTTTTGCTTGTTTGGTAAATACTACGGAGTTAAATTTTGAAATAAAAAATGAGTTTTAATGGTACAATCCTTCTACATTATTTCTGAAAAGCGCGTGATTCTCCATGGATGAAGTCTTAAAAACATAATTTACATACAATTTATTGAAGAAAAATACCTTCATCCATGACTTTTTAAATATATGAGAGTGGTCCAAATCAGTATTATTACAAAGTCATATACTAAGAATATTTCATTCATAAATGGGAAAATATTAGCTAGACTCGCTTATTTCACAGAGTTTCGCGAGATGCAAAAGTCTACAGCAACCACGCATTGAACATCTTGCTTTTTTCCGTAGCAAACCCAAATCTTGCAATTGAGATATTATTTCTTTATTCCATTTTCTCAACACAAATTTTATATCTTTTAGTAAATTAACATTAAACAAACTCTAACTCATAACTTTATTTAGCCTTCCTAGATAAACTCATTTAGTAACTATGCAACCAAATGTACTGAAACAATAGCTACAGAATTGCTAACTGCAAAAACCCTTATACACTAAAACACTTATATTTAATTATGTAATGATTAGATAAAAATAATCTTTTATGTGTTATTGAAAAAAAATTAACCAAACTTAACCAAACCTTCAAAGTCAGCATCAGCATTTAATGGGAGTAACACATTAAGATAATGATTTTTTTTAGCACTGTGTCTAACTACCTATTCAGGTTATATACTTATGTATTAATTACCCTAAAGGGTTAGGGATTAGGAAAGCTTAATTTAGAGGAAGTGCACCCACATTTGCATGGAGGGAAGGTGGAATACCAGTTAGGGAAAACCACCCTCAGTGCACCCAACCAGGATCAAACCTTGATCTCCCCGTCTTAGGTAGTCTAGTTCAACACAAGATTAGTGCGTCAGACCATGAGGTCACCAAAGCTGGTTAGAGAATCCACACAAAGTTGTCATGTGTTTTTTTTTGGCAAAACGTAGTAGTAACCAAGAAACCATGACTCTGAGAGAGTAATTTGATAAAAATAATCTTTTAAATGTTTATAATGTAAAAAAAAATCAACCAAGCTAAAGTTGGGATGGAAGGGTATGCGGGAAAAAGCCACTGTTTTTGCAGTTTTTATGGCAAATTCTTTTTTGGGCAAAATGAATAAAATATTGTTCCAGTACAGACATAGAATTTAATTTTTTTTCACATGGTGACCTCAACATTTCCTGAATGTCTCTCAAGGGTGTCCTGGAATTTAATGACAACTTTTTCTCTTCATATAAAAAGTTTCTCCTCTAATACCACTATGCTCATGACAGATATTCATCAACTGTTGATATCACCATGTTATGAAAATTAAACTCAATGTTTCTACTGAATCAATATTTTATTTATTTTAGCCAAAAAAAGTTTTGCCACAAAAACTGCAAAAATACTGGCCTTTTCTCGCGTCTTCTTCCTTCCCACCTTGACCTAACCTTCCAAGTCTATTAAAAATTGGATTATAATAAACATTTGGATGGATTGATACATTTAGATACTTCCATTATAAGTCTGTGTGTATTCCGACTAGACATTTTAATTAATTAATTATTAACTAACTAATCAAAATAGATTAATGGCTGACTTTTTTGTATAACATTTAATAATAAAACTGCAAGTTTTTTTCTGTAAAAATATAGTTTCTCAAAAGAAAGCATTGAAATATTCAGTTTTATATAAATAATGATTAGGCTAAATATTTATAATTTAATAAGAATATGTTTTGTTAGATATGTAAACTTATCGAGATTGGTCAGCAAGTTTTAAAGTTTATAAACATGTATATAATTACAATGTATTATTTATAAGATAAAGAACACGAAGGTCTGGTGACTACTAGCTGGTAGAGTAGCAAGAATGTACCCTATTGAAACTTTAAATATTTTTTTCAGAGCATTCACTGGTAAATTCAATAAAACGTCTGATGCGGGCACATACGTGTGTTTGGTGTGCCGCGACCCGCTCTTCTCTTCGGAAACCAAGTATGACTCGGGGTGCGGATGGCCAGCTTTCAATGATGTCTTGGAACAGGGGAAGGTGAAGCTTACCAAAGACACTTCAAATGGTGAGTTGAGTGAAGGTTCATCAGAAAATTATCGGGGTGCTTATGTTTCACACCGTTCCTAACTCTAGCAAACTATCTTACTCTGTTTGTTTCTTTGTTTCTTGAGGTACTTAAAAAAATACTCTGATGAACACGAATAGTGTACTTCAGTAGCATGGAATATATTTAATGAATTGTGACTGCTAGTAATTCGAGCTTACTACAGCATGGCAAAACAGTGGACCTAACTGTAAAAATAATCATAGTTTTAATATAATTACTGGGAAATCTTTATTTTATCAACATATTGCAGGGGCTAGCTAATATATACCAGGCTAGATTTTTTTTTTAGCACCACATCTTACCACTCGTTCGGGTAAACGCTTATGTACTAATTACTCTAATGTGTTAGGGATGAGGAAGGTTGAATTTAGAGGAAGTGTACCCATATTTGCATGACTGGAGAATGTAAAATTATTTAGGAAAATCCACCATCAATACACCCGGCCGGGATTCGAACCTCAATCTTTCCATCATCAGCAGTCTAGTCTTTTGCGAGAGTGACATCTTAGACCATGTGGGCACCAAAGCAGGTGACTAGATAGTTAACTACAATCTGGGATGACCATTGCACATAGATTATAATTTATATATTCTGCTTAAACACTTGTGTTATTACTGTAACCTTAATGACCTCGTTGTGTTGATGGTCTTATAAAACTTAATTATAATATTACTGTATTTGTTTGCTATTGGCTACATCTTTTGAATAATTCTTTGAGTTATAAGGCTTTCACTTAAATCAGCTAGTATTTACAAACACATAAGGAAAAACTTGTTTACAATATTTTGAACTTATTTGGTTCACCAAAATACTTCTGTTCTAATAATTTCAATAACCACCTGTGGACTTAAAAAAAATTCCCCGCATAAGTCGCCACATAGTCAAAGGCATTTATTTTGTAATAGACTGATTTTCCCGCATCAGTCGCCACATAGTCTAAGGCATCTATTTTGTAATAGACTGATTTTCTGGTAATGAAGATATTGAGGTTTGAATCCTGGTTGTTCTACAGAGAATTTTTTTTTCTGAATGTTTTCCTTCTCTCCCTTTACACCATTGTGGCTACATTTCTTATAAATACTACCGTTCTCATCACTACTCCATCAATGTAAATATGTGGATATCTTGAATGAGGATTAAAGCATGGTGCACAGTAAAAAAAGTAATATTGACAAAACATATTTGTCATTTAATACAATTTGAACTATCATAAAAGACCAAAGATAGGTTGAACCAAATATATCTGGACTGGAGAGTAGCATTTTCCTGCCACAATTCTTTTTAAAGAGTTTCATGTTACAGTATTTTAAAGCCCAATAACACCATTTCACAGAGAAACTACTTGTATGTATCACTATCTTTCTTTATCATTGAAAAGGATACATAATACACTTTTCTTAGATTTAGTGCTGAATCTTTCATTTAATTACAAAACCTTCCAACATGTTATCTATTTTATCTAATAACTGCCTGTGCAATTGAATGGTCAGGGTTCCTGGCCACAGATCCAGAGGACCCGTGTATTTTTTTGATATTTTCTTTTTTGTTTTGTGTTTGTTTGTGCTAATTTAGTAATTTGAAAAAGTAAGGCCTCTTTCACACAGACAGCTGTGAGCTGAGTGTCAGCTCTAGTGAGCTGGCTGCTGACTCTGTACCACTAGCAAGATACAAGTAGCGTATTGGTCTTATTTTAACCTTTTACATAAACATACATGAAACTGAAGCTCAACACTGAAATGGCTGTTTTTAAAGTTTCACGAGATGGAGGAAAATCTGTCAGTCTTCCATGCAAACCAATTTATTGAAGGAATTATACTACAGCCAGCATTGTTGTAGGCCCTATATATAAGCTGTACATTTTATATCAATCAAGCAAATAATATTTGAGTTTGGTTGGAAATTTGCTGCATCTTCTCATGTTTGTAATACTCTCCTGAGCGAACAATTAAAAACATTAAAAATCTCATCAAAAGATGATAATAATGTATAGAAATAGTTAAGAAAAAGTAGGATCATAATAATGTATAGAAATAGTTAAGAAAAAGTAGGATCACATCGTCATCTGGTGTAAAGCATTACCGTGATATCCTCTTCTGGTTCAAACAATGTAGAATACTGACAAGTTGCTGTGTTTTCTTACAATCTCAAGTGAGCTGCATTGTGACTCATGGCTTCACACGCTTATGAACTGGCTCGGTCACTCACGTTTGAAAGAGGCCTTATTCTTTTGTAAGTTGTAGCTATAATTATTTAATATCTCCCTCTTCTCCCAACATTGAGTGCATGTTTGTGTAAAGTGTATGTGTGTGTTAAGTGTTGCTTTACTGTATTTAATTCAGTTAAACTGCTATTTAGGTTTGTGATTTAATAATACTCATGTTTTGGTGGCTTTAACACTTTTATTAATAACACATATTCTGCTTTGAATAATCCTGTCATTGCCTTAGCCACTTCTTTTAATCAATGTAAGCCTTTTAAAATGAGATAGATGTATCCTTTTGAATAAGTCAAGTTTCAATCTTTATTATTCAAATATTACCTTTCATAAATTTCATTTATAATTTCTCAATAGTGTCTAACTTTATATTTATTATTCAAATATTATATTTCATAAATTTCATTTATAATTTCTCAATAGTGTCTAACTTTATCTTTAAAATTGTAGATATTTTATAAACCCCTCTCGCAACTTTATACCTGCATTGTTACTCTTTTATATTTGCTTATTGATTTATTATATTCACAGGAGTATTATTATTATTATTAGCACCGCGTCTTACTACCCGTTCGGGTTATACGCACTTACGCTAATGTGTAATGGTAGGGTGTTTGTGAGATGAAATGGAGGACCTACAGTTTAACGTGGAATCGGTGGAGGCCTGGCATTCCTCACATTCACAAGTTGTGATTAATACACATCTTGTCAGAGGTGAAGGAAGGGTTTGGCAATCAGATAAATCTGTGCCGGGACCGAGGATTGAACCCCGGACCCTCAGCACAGAAGTCTGACACCTTACCGCTAGACCACCAGGTCATCTAGCCACAGGAGTATTAGAGTGGGCCAGAGAACAAATGAGTGTTAAAATAGTGGAAATTTGAATATTTTATTTAAAGGTTCTCAATGTTATATAATATTGCAAAGCTACCAAGCTTAATTTGGTTCAAAATACTTTTGAATATCACATAAGTTTATTTGTTTGGTGTCTCTTAATATATACTTTCCATATCCATTAAGGGTTGGCTTTTAAAAGTAATTTTGGACCAAAACAAATCAGTCTCCTGTTCATGTGGATGATTAACTACCATGAGGTCTGACCAAACCAAGTGACTTTGAAAAAATAAAATTGTTTTATATGGTAAAAAGTTAGTGAATAAGTTTTATAAAATATTTGGAACTGGAAACAATATCAAATAGATTCCAAGCATAGTTAAATGACAACTCACATGGTTGAAAATCCGAATATCTAGTTTGGTTGGTAGGCTCTAAAGTCAAAAGTCCTAAGTTTATATAACTGATCAGGTGCTATCTTATTAATAAATCATCAGGATATCTAAAGTTCAACTGTTAATAAATCAAGTGTGTATCATGGAGTGTAACAGATTATTATATAATAAATTTGATTATATACTATATTTTTCATCAGTAGGGTTAAAATATTGATGTTGATCAAACTTCATACACATATACAAAACTTTTCCATATAATGTTGGTCGGTATGTATGACATTTGTAATGGTATTTCAGGCGTTCATAGCTTTATTTCATACATTTATTTCATTTGTGTATTTGTAAAAAAAGTTCAGTAAATAATGCAAGGAAAAAAAAATACAGTTACATATGTCTTACAAGAGAAAAGAACACATTTCACACCTTATATTCTGCCACTGAATAGAGAGATATTCTCGCGTAGTAGTTTTGGTCACAAATTATTTCTTGTTATCTTTATGTTAATTCTTGTAATTTTATTTATCTTTGTGTGTTGTCATGATTCACAACAAAAACTAAGCTAAGGAAAGTGATATTGGGTACACTTTCTATTCATTTATTTGACAAGAGCACTAATCTTAGCTTAATAATCTTGATACCAAATGTTGAGGCATTTATAGAGGTCACAAGCGATAGAAAAGCCCTCTGAAGGTGGATGAAGGAGTAGCACAGCAAACCATCCCAGTTGTAACTAAGGGGCACATCAGTATTCATCCAGACATTACTTGATGGAGGAAAAGAATCTCCACACAGCGGGACTATTTGATGTCCAAACTCGGCCTCAATATTTCTTTAAAAAATAATGCTAAGTGTAAACTTAAAAAAAAAATCACATTTGTGAAAAACAATAATTGCCCCATAAATTTGATCTAAATCTAGTGTTGACAATAGGATATTTTTAAATGTTTAAAAAATTTGCAACTAATAAGACAGACAAAAAACAGCCAATAACTTGTGCAACATAATTTTCCTACTACCTATCACCAAAGTCTTTGCAAAGTAATATAATAGTATATTTTTTTAAAATAAATCAATAGCTCAAGCTTAGATGTATTTATGAGCATTTTTACTCGTGAACAAAAATCAAGAAAAGACAAATTTTGTTATAAAAAACTTTAAGAAAGAAGTTTAAGAATTTTGAAATAAAAACTTTGTCCATCTTATTAAATATATTCATAGTAATTTAGTAAGGAGGGATAATATAAATAGTTAAATGATTGAAAGAACGTCTAAATAATCTCAAGAGGTTTAATAGAATAGAGAAATAACCAAAAAGGATTATTAAATTACAGACATAAGAAAAGTATATCATGAATTGAAGGTAATAACCTTGACACAGATAAAAATATTTGTCAGAATTAAGTTCAAGTCATATTTTATATGAACACAATTGAATGGGATGTTTGTGATTAATATTAAATTATTTAACCATTATATATAGAGTGAAATGAAGTAATAACAAAAGTAAACAATTGAATAGGGTTAATTTAAATTATTTAAACTTTATATTTAGAGTGAAATGAAGTAATAATAAAAGTAATACAATTGAATAGGGTAAATACACTAAACATATTAAAATGTAACATAATATATAACATAAGCATTAATGTTAAAATTGCAAGTTAATAATTAAAACCATGTATTGAATTATTTGATTGGTGAATGAACTTATTAACAACCAGTATTATTACATAAAGTTCTCACTAAGAACTATAATAAAAGTGATAGGGAAATTATTTTGTAAAATTCCTGAAGAGGTTAAAGTAGTTATTACCTTCAATTCTATGATATACTTTTCTTATGTCTGTAATTTAATAATCCTTTTTGGTTATTTCTCTATTCTATTAAACCTCTTGAGATTATTTAGACGATCTTTCAATCATTAACTATTTGTCCATCTTATTGAAATATTCTTGTCATTACATTTTTTAAATATGTTTGGATCATCTATTTGATGACCAAGGCCCGAATTTTGATGACTTAAAAATTATTAAAAAAACCTATAAAATGACCTCAAAATTTTAAAAAATCACTTCAAATTTTCAAAAAATAACCTAAAAATATCAACGAAAAGTCATAATAAATACACACAACTAAATCAAATATGCACTTTACAAAATTAGAAAATAAAGATTCAATGAAAAGCCTTTCACAACTAAACTCTTGTTTCTTCTAAATATAATATTGACTCACAAATCTTTGCTTCAAAAGTAAGCATAAAGGATACAAAGTTCATCAACTAACAACTGTGTATTGAAAAAAAGGTATGCATTTATAAAATATCAATAGTAACATACTTAATCAACATAAATGCCTAAAAATGACCCAAAAATGCCTAAAAAAGACTCCAAAATTCCTTAAAATGCTTAAAAGTAGCTCTAACAAAACTCAAACCAGTAAAATATAACCAAAATTCAAAACTGACAAAAAATGACCTACAAAATATACATTTCTATAATCGGGGGATCATGAACAGAATTTATGTACTTATGAACATTGTCTGTGATGTACCAATAAATAGATGACATGTATTCATAATCTGGGCCCTGCTGATGACATCAGTTTTGGATACATTTCTCTAAGAAGAAACCAGAAACAAATGCCTAATACCCAGAGATACATAAATCCTAATTTTTATCACCTTAACTTGGCATATTGTAGACTCTTGTTTTTTTTGTCAATGCTTTGGTGTGTGTGTGTTGTCTGTATGTAAGGAGGTGGTTGGGTCTAACTCTTAATCTGTTCTTCCCGCCTTCCTTTTCCATACAAACGGCTACAGTTGGAGCCAACCTTCTGTTGTTGGTGGCTAACCCAGGAATGGTGCGGACAGAGGTGACCTGCACGAACTGTGGCGCTCATCTGGGTCATGTGTTTGGGGACGGGCCTCGTCCCACTGGCAAGAGGTTCTGTATTAACAGTGCCTCGATTGATTTCATCCCTGCATCAGGTTCGTGATGCATTGTGGCGGGTACATGCACAAGAGAGATTCGGCTACAACGTGGTAAAAGAAAATAGTTTTATTTAATGAAGTCATTTATAATTAATTCTTCTTATTTGAGGTTTTAGGACACAATCCCCCCCCAAATAAGAGTGTGTTATGATGTTAAAACATATTTACTGTTGAATTGATGATTTAGATTTGGGATTAAATTTGTATAATATATGTTGCATCTAAAAATTTTTTTTTTTACATTATTCATGATAGTAACAGTTTAGTTTCAGATAAGAGAGTACAAGTAGAATTCATTCTATGCTTGAAAAATATTTGTGCTAACCTCTAACTAATTAAAAAAAATTAGATAAAAATAGCAAACTAATTTTGTATCTGTTTACATGAGCAATTATTGTGTCTGGAAATGTATACAATTATTTTTATTCTCTTATATAAAGTATTTGTCCTGTATTTATTAACCAACTCTATAACGGTGATGAAATTAAGATAGCTTACAGCTATACCCAGGCCACTGACAAGGTATACACCAGACCCACAGCCTCCAGGTTGCACTGATTGGGAGATCATGAGTCCTTCAACATGGGGATTGCTACAGGCAGTCCCAAGTGACAGCATCGCTATCAAACATCTATTTTTAAAAACAGTTCACTTTAAAGATGCTTTTAGCAGAGAACCGACAAAAATTACCTTCTAGTGTCAATAAACTAGCTATCACAAATCTAGGTTCAGGTAGCAGCCCCACCCCCTTACCATAAACTAACCCATCAAACGAGCTTACTCATACTACAAATAACAAAGAAAACTTAGAATACAATGACTTTTTTTTTTTTAAAGCAAATATATGTGAATTGTCTAGTTGTAAACAAGCTTCAAATATCGTTGACTAGCTTGTCTGAAAAGTAGACATGTTCATTGAAAGGGGGTAAGGGCGTGAGTTCAGTGTGTGAAGGGGGCGGATGGCTGGTAACTTAAATATTGTGTTCGGACCACCACCCCTTTACAATAAACAATTAGGACGTGAGTTGTTTCACTTTAAGGTGCTGCTATCACTGAGAACTCCAACTAGCACTCCCCAGTGCCCAAGGACTCAACCTGGTTCAAGGAGCATAGCGAAACCCCTGTAAAGTTGAATGTCTGGTCTACCGTATACCTTGCCTGTGACCTAGGTTTACTTTAAAAATGTTAGAATTCCATTATTCTAAATCTAAAAAGAGACTTGATTAGTGTACAGTTGAATATTCATAGGCTTGAAATGAATTGAATACAAACACTTTTTTTTTACAGTTTACAATGTGATAACATTCTACCATTTTATTAGTGTTAGTTTATAAATATTAATATTATTTATCAAAAGTGAGGGCTACAATTTACATGAGCTGATGCGTGAGAACATGAAAGTAGATCTAGTAACTTCACTATCTTCTTATGAAAATCAATGTACCAAATGATTTTTGTTAATAAATTAACTGTTAATGTTATTTTCAATACACAAATTTTCTTTCAAAAAGTTTTAAAATGTAATATGTATCCTTAACTAGTTTGTTTTTATTAGATTATAGCAGAACTAATAATTTATTGAAATCCACAATGTTATGTTGTACGAGCTTGAAATTATCAAGGTTGGAACTTTTAATAAGACATAATTAAAAAACACAACTAAAGATTAAAGGAATGGTTTGTATCTTTAGGAATGATCAAAATGGCAATGGTACATTAACGTAACTTGAAGTTTACATCAGAAGCTATAACTTAACTTTCTGACAACTAGGAAAAGCTACTAGTTCTACTTTACTATTATCTTACATCAAGTCATGTGATCTACATTTGTCACTTTTGACAGATATTATCAATGCATATAAAATAACACAATGCAATAATATAGTAAAATAATTGTTTTCAATGTTGACCTCAAAAAAATATGTTTGTATTTTATAAAAGGTGCTCCAAATATCCATTCGTAAAAAATCATAATTAAGGCTAGTGGTTTTACTGCAGTGTGTTTGCCATACAATAGTACAGTTTAATTTTCATAAAAAGAGTTTTATAAAATACAAACTTTTTTTGAGGACAAAATTGATAACATTTTATTATATTATCAGTTTTATAGGTATTGATATCAATCAAAAGTGACAGCTGCACATAACATGACTTGAAATATGAATGTTTGAAAGTAGATCTAGTAACTTTTTGAGCTATAGCTTTTGGACTGTAGCTTTGAACTTGGTACAAGAAATACTGAATAAAATTCCCACTTTTTTTTTCATAATTTGAGTGTTGTAAAGTCATCTAAATAGATTTAAATACTCTAATTCCAACCATGAGATTTTAACTTATCTTATAAGTGAATAAAATTTTGCAAAGTATTGCAATAAATAACACACAGGAAGTATTTTAAACAAACTGGAAAATTTTCCTTTCTTTTTAAACTATATATTTTTTTAATAAACTTTACATATTCTACTTAATTTTATAATACAAGTTTCTAAATAAATTTAAAAGTTTTATCAAAGGGATCTGTTTTCTTTTCTTTACTGATATGACATTTTGCTTTCTTTCTTTCTTTACTGGCAAGATTTGTAATATTAAATATGAAAGGCATGTTTTAATAGCTTCAATAAATAATAAATTGGCAGATAATTTTTAGTCTAGTAATCTGAGCACTTGTACTATAAATATAAACCTCATTCAAAGACTGTTGATAATGTGATGTGAAAGAATACCAAAGTATGAATACAACTAACTAAAAACAAAAACTATTTCATGTTAACAAAGTTATACATTTTATACAATATAAAAAAATATCCGCACCTAATTTATGCCTTAATATATGTGGGGAACATTTACTGCCTTGTTGTTTAATTCTACTCCCCCTTTTAATACTCATATATTATGTTTACTATTATGTGTCTGGGCACATACTGCCAGGTGAAGGCTTCTGAAAATATTGTGTTGTTAGCCATCTTTGCGATGGGAATATGTTTTAATCATTTATTTGTATTTATAGCCATAAAACTAAGGACTAAAACATATTTCATTGTGTGTATGTATATTTAACTTATAAATTAATAATATATATTTTATAAATATTAATACTAAATATATTAGTTAATTCTATTTGTTTACTGGATTGTGATAGGTATTTTTTTAAATATTTTGGGAATTTGAAAACAAACTGGATGTACCCTTTTTTGGTTATTGCATTTACTGTTCTTGGCAGTAATTCACACAAAGGAGTTTGAGACTAATGTTTTTTCTTGGTACAATTAACTTCTAGATTATAAATTTTGGTCTCAAAGGGGTAAGGATGAAAAGGGTAGTTTTAGAATCAGCAGAATAAAATTATGGGAAAACCTCACATGATAAATTACACTTGGAAAATCACCTCTAATACACCAGTTCAGGATTTGAACCTCATACCTTCCTGTCACTTGTATTTTAAACTGTTGCGAACTTTATTCCTTGAACTGGATTACCACAATTATGGGTGAACTTAGTGTTATATATGTTTGCATACATCATTCGTAAGGCAGCCTATCCACATAAGAGTCGGGCTCGACGAGCTTGATCTACGAGCTGGACTTGATCATATTTTGCCACATATGTTCTCCTACCAACACAAGCTGACTCCCAACTTTGCTTAAACATTTCAGTATCTACAATGAGTTTGTTGAAGCAAGTTACAGCCACAGTGATCATTTTAAGCTGGGTTCAGTCTAGAACAAAACACGTTTGTGAACATTCCCAAAGAACGTGTTCGTTATTACTGTGGTCGGACTGTATAAACTTTAACAGAACATGTTTGCAAACAAGTTAGCAGTGTGTTCCCATAGCTTGTAGCCTTATGATTTTTTTGATTTTTTCATTTAGCTCAGTTGCGTTTTAATATCGGTGGTGCAATGAGTACGCATATACAAGTAGCAATGGCTGCACATATATTTGTCCATACTACCAAAGCAGAAAAAGGCTGTAATCCCACCAATATTGGGTAGCAATATTATACCAAAGTAAAGATGTGTACAGGGAGTAAAACTTATGGGCAGATTTGCAATTCCAGTCATTCCCTGGAATGTGTAAAAATTTTACAAGGATGTATTAATCCTATTTGATCTATGAACCACTCCTTTTATCTACAATCTGCTAAAATAAAGGCGAGAATTATTTTTCATCTCACACACGCAAGTACACACAGAAACACACACACACACGTTGGCCAAAAGATATATGTACCTAAAAAAAACTATAAATACCTGTATGAGGTGACTGCTGTCTGCTATGACTGGATGCTTGAGAAAAAGTTTGTTGAGACGTCCAAACTATTTCTGGCTCGAACACAAACATCCATTGATGTGAAGGGTAAAAACACACAACTGGAGGATCGGGGCCGAACAGAACAATGAACAAATTTTGTTACAAATAAATGTTCAAAAAATCATCCACACTGTCTGCAAACAGTGTTCTGTTCGTTCTGCTCTAGTCTTGACCCAGCTTTAGACAAATGTAGCTTCTTCATGAGAAGAAGAGAAAAAAATTAATAATTGGGTTGATAAGATATGGAAGCCAACATAGTTCAGCTGTCTGACAAAATTACACTGTCTGCAATGCGGATAAAAGACTCTGGTTCATACTACTCCCCTCTCCCCTTTCCACACACAAGCCAATAGCGAGCTGATCCCCACAGACGGCCCTGGCGAGCCCAGCCATACCACCCACATACAAGCTTGGGTAATTGGAAACCGAACCAGACTCATATGTGGATGGGCCGCTTAATATACCTTCACTAGAGGGTGTTAATTTTATACATTGAAGAAGGTATAAAAAATGATATAAACGAGCATAAGTGCAAACATTGCATCATTTCACAATTATAAACACATTCTTCCACCCCTGGAAAACAAAATATTCCAAATAATCTAAAATTATTTAATGTGCTTTATAACTTAAATGATAACTAAACAAAGGATTTTTTTCAATTTAACAAACACATAAACACTGCAGTATTAAAACTAATGTAATAGCACAATGATGTGTATAATCCGACTGGGTAATAAGACGTGGCAAAAAAAAAGGCACAATAATCACGAAAATTACCATCAACTACTAACCCACAACTTAAGTAATTTTTGTTTATTTCAATAAACACACATTCTAATAAAATTCTATTTAAAAAAAAGTTGTCAACTAATTTTAATATGAAAAACAAATTTTTTGTATGTTAGCTTGGTTTGTTCTATATGCCATACTACCTTTTTGGCTAATCTATGTTAATCAAGCCGAGAACAAAGGCAAGGCATGTAAGTTTGAAAGAAATACATTACATTATATTGGGTTGAGTTTGTAACTTTACCTCTTGGGTGATTTTTGGGAGGGCAAATTAAAAATTTTTTTATTTAGTACCGCGTCTTACTACCCGTTCAGTTTATATGCTAGGGAGGGCATATTAAAGTGTGACATTATTAAAAAAAATTCTAACCAGCATAAATGGCAAAGAAGTGATTTACAAAAATGAATACAAAATTAGTATGATGTGATTTTTGAGGTCCATTGGAAAACATTTATTTTCATAGATTTAAAATAATAGGATTGTGCTTACTGCTGGATCTATGTCCTATAAATGTATATGTATAAAATATGGTGCCAAAACGAGTTAAACCAATATCAGTAAAAGGCCTAAAAGGGTTCATTCAGCATATTGTAAAAATGAATGTAATTTGTAAAGGGGAATATGAAATTGTACTTAACTTGTTGATTGTTAACTTATCTTATGTGTATAATACTACTCTAGTCTTAATGCTCTTTTGCTAATTTACTAAGCTTTCAAAATAAAAATGGTTTATTACAAATAAAACTTTGGAGTGTTGTTGATAAGGTTTGTGTTTTATTTTATTGATCATCTTCTATGTGTAATCACTGTTTGCTGATGTTTCATGAATTTCGACATTCTTTCTTTGTGTCTATAAATAACTTACCTGCCTCGCTTAGAGCAATCAGCATAACTTGAAAAATCTTGAGAAACCCTCAAACTATGCATTAATTGACAAGTTTAAAACAAGCTGAAAAATATTCTGATAAACTTACAAAGGAGTATTCCTAAGCATTGGTTACAAATTTTCATAACTTATTTACCAAAATACTGCTTTGGCCAAGAAAATATTTAACAAACAAACTAATCCATGCCTTAGTGTGAGTTGAAAAAATTTAAAACAATGCATGCATAGCAAATGGTCACATTTAATGAAATGAATAGAATTACTTACTTTAGAGCACATCAAAAGGTCAACATTTGGATATTGGCTGGATACATTGGATGGGGTTTTTTACATTTGATTTGTGACTGGATTTTCCATCCTAGCATCACGCTGATGTGGTTCATTCTCCTAATCTACCCTCCCAATCACTACCACCCAATAAAGTTGTGAACCCCCAATAGTTAACTTATTAGGGTACACAGTGACTTAGAATTAGTGATATTGGTATTGGTCATTGGCGAAACCAGTGTGGGGGTTTGGTGGTTTTAAACCCACCCCCACCCCCGCCATTGATTTGAAAAAAATAAAACAAACATACACAAGTTTTTAAAAAAAAACCTACTTGTTATTAATAACCACTCAAATTATTCATAATATAATGCAGCATTGTGAGTTGTTCAGTGTTTAAGTAGGGTAAACAAATTTAATAACAATGGTTCTATAGCTGTAAGAGTGTCATGCAAATTGTTATGTGTATTGCTCGCAGACACCTACATACCTCTGGGGCTAGGAAAATGGACTCTTCCTCGTGTGAAACATGAGTCATGCAACACTCACGTGACAATCAGCAGCTGTCTTTAGGCTACCTCTATTCTCTTACAATCAAACGTGCTGTGAATTTTTGAGTGTATATTGCACTGTTTCATAAACTCTGTGAAGACTGTTTCACATTAATGTGTCAGATTAAAATTAGTGCAGATAGTGATAGTAGTAGGAAACAAACCTCAAAGTGCAACACTTTTCATTTTTCAAAAGAATAAAAGATGAAGAATTTAACCAAAGTATTGCTCAGGTTGAGGAAGAACCAACAAATGGCATACAAGTTGAAAAAGGAGAAAATCTACCTACAACTTCATTGGCAGATTTGCCAGGCTGAAATGATAGAGGGCTCGTCATGAAAATTCAAATAAAATCAGAGTTAGTTCATAGACAGGTTTTTATAGTTCTAGACCACAAGAGGCGCTGCAGTAGACATTTCATTACAGCAAACATTCGTTGTGGGTTTTTGAATTTTTTTTATTTTGTACTTGTTCATCTTAAATTTTACATAAAAAGAATGCATATTAAATCTGCTCTCATAAAAAGAGTACCCATTTCCTGTTTTTTTGTTTGTTTTTCAAAAAACACTACGAGTTTTTGCAGATTGGCGATAAATAAAGGAGGAGAATCATGGAGAATCCCTGGAAGCCCGACCCTACCTTTAAATTTTCAGCAATAGGTAAACAAAATCTCAGATTTCAATATCAGTGGATGGTAAGGTGAAAATGGCTGCTCTATTCCAAGCTGGAAGACAGTGCCTTCTGTAGATACCGTTTGCTGTTTTCATCTATTGCAGGAGGAAGAGGTTCCCATACCTTGGGTGTATTGGTGAAGAAACTGTTTAATCAATGGTAAGATGTAGTTGAGCGGTTCAACTATCATGAGAACACTAGTTACCATAAAAGTAGCGTTCTGAAGGCAGAAGACTGGTCAAATGTTGAGAAAGGAAATCAACCTAGCATTGAACTTCTTCAAAATTCAGCACTCCAACCGCAAATACTGGAAAATAGAGCAATTCTACCTATCATCGAGACCGTTATATTTTGTGGCCAGCAGGGAATCGCTCTTCGAGCTCACAGAGACCACGGAGATCTTTATTTAAAAGAGTTTCCTACAGAAAAGGAAGGAAATTTCCAAGCTCTCTTACGATTTCGAGCTTCTTCTGGAGATCTCATTCTAAAGAAACATTTAAAGACAGGTTCAAAAAATGCATTTTACTTGGCACCAAAAACTCAAAATGAGATCATAGCTGTGTGTAATGACATCATGTTAAAAAATCTAGTTGAGATGATTAATTCTTCTAAATGTTTTACAGTCCTAGCGGATGAAACAACTGACATGTCAACACAAGATCAATTATCAATTGGTGACATATACATTTAAAATTACCAAATTAGAGAAAACTTTCTTCAGTTTGTGCATGTATCTGATCTAACTGGTAAAAGTTTGACAACAGTTATTCTCACATCTCTTGAAAAGTTTGGAACTAAAACACAATACTTGAGGGGACAAGGCTACGATGGAGCCTCAGCAATGAGCAGTAAATTCATTGGTGCACAAGCTTGTGTGCAAGAAACACACCTGACAGCTATAAACATACACTGTGCATCTCACAGTTTGAATTTAGCTATTAGCAGTTCATGCTCTGTTACCGATATCAGAAATTGTTGTGGAACAGCTACTAAAGTCTGTATTTTTTAATAGTCCTAAAAGGTCCTAAGTTTTAAAAAGGGTCATCCAAGATAAATGTCCTGAAGCGAAAGCCACAAGGCTAAAGAAGATGTGTCCAACTCATTGGGTAGAGCGTCACGACTCAGTCCTTCTAGAAGAAATGTTGCCAGCTATTCATCATGCCCTAGAAGAAATTTCAACTTGGGAAGATACTGACGCATCATCATCAGCAGCTCACCTCCAGTGTACCATACAAAATTCGTCGTATTTAATTACTCTACAGGTGTTAGCAAAAGTTTTCTCTTCATGCCTACCACTTTGACGAGCATTGCAACTTGAGAATGTAGATCTTCTAGCTGCCATTAACATGGTGAATTGGCTCAAGGAAAAAATTCAAGAAATAAGAACAAATGCCGAAATTGAATTTTCAGCTATTTATGAATCAGCTATAACACTGGCTGAATTGTTTGGTTCGAATCTTGTTACATCAAGACTATCTATCAGACAAACACAGAGGTGTAACATAAAAGTAGACTCCGATGAGGCTTACTTCAGAGTTGTAATTTTTTTGCCATTTTTGGATCATTTTAAGAGTCAATTAAAAACTTGTTTCTTGAACCATCAAGAAGTGCTTTGCAGTTTTATGCGGCTGATGTCAACAGAGGAATTAGTTATCACTGAAGTAGAGAAGAAACAGATATAAAAGCTGGTTTCTTTTTTCAAGCAAGATTTGCAGTGTGGTGATATGGCAGCAATTGCTGAACTTTACACATGTAGCACGAAAGAGTGAATGGATTGAAAATAAGTTCAAGAAAGGCTATGAACCATTATGTTGCCTGCAATCAAGAAATATTCCCATTGATCAATACATTGTTGAAAATCTTAGTAACCATGCCAGTGAACGAGCACCAGTGAAAGATCGTTCTCATCTCTTCGGAGATTAAAAACTTAATTGAGAAATTCAACAGGGCAGCAAAGGCTGAATGGCCTAACAATGTAAAATATACATCGAGAAATAATCATCTCTCCAGACCACGTTCTATATTAACTGGCAAAATCACCTCGTCGATTGGAATTCAGACTAAATTAATGTTGTAATTGGACACTGTCCTTAAGTTAGTTTGCTGTTAAACCAAACATTTCTTTCGTAATCTACAATAAAACAAAATTGTTTTTAAATGAACTTGTATTGTTAGTCTAATCCTGTTTCAGAGTTTTAGTTTTAACTGAATTGCAATCTTCATGATTATTTATTATTATCATCACTTAGGCACTAAAAAATGGGACAGTACAGTAGTGGGCTGCTGACAGTGAACAGTATGGCAGAGGCATGTTGTTTTTAAAGTTTTGCAGATAAATTTTGGAGGTATATTTTTTTAGATCGTTTCGCTGCAATGACATACTACATTGTTCCAAAAATTTTACTTATAAATAAAAGAGTGTGACTAAAATTTGCTAGCTGTAAAATGCTTAATTTTATCAATATACTATGGAAAAAATTAGTTAATGTATTATGTGTTTTATAACATAAAAATTCAAAAATTTCCCAGGAGAAGGAACTGTAGTCCCCTTTCTCCTTTTTACTGGTGTAGAGTCCATATCTCTCAGGGCTGGACCCCCCTGGCCCCCCTCCCTCCCCAATTTATCAATCCTAGTTACGCCTATGGTATTGGTAGTACTCAAATAATCATCACATATCCAAGTCACTTTAACTTTGTTATCAAACTTCCCACTACTTTTTTTTATAAAAAAGACTTTACATAGGTACACTTTTGCTTATATGCCACAAGTAGCCATAGCCAGTCCCTCTATAAAAAAAAAATAGATACTAATTGGTGTGAAGTTTTACTATTATTACTAAAACACTTGTTTGACTGATAGTTGTGGCAGGGTACAGGTTGGATGTTATCTATCAGATACTTTTTAAAATCCATAATGGGTTGAAACAAGGAGATGCACTTTCCCCATTACTTTTTAATCTAGCCCTAGAGTGTGCTATTAAGGTAATGTAAGAGAATTGGGAAGGGTTGACATCAAACGATACAATGCAGCTATTAGGGTACGTAGATTACTTAGCTTTGTTGGGCAATAGTAAGGAATGTGTTGCAAGAAATGAAGAAATTTTACTAGACACCAGTAAAGAAAAAGGTTTAGAAGTGATCACTAAAAAGACTGCATATATAATAACACAGAGTGAAGATAATTTTGTGATTACTGGAAACAACATATCACTTGACAGGGTTAATGAATTTAAATATTTAGGAACAATTTTAACTAGTAATAACAATATTAGTTTGGAAATTAAGAAAAGAATACAGTAAGAAAATGCGTGCTATTACTAGGTCAACAAGTTGTTGACATCTTGCCTGCCATCAAGGAATCTAAAACTCAGCATATACAAAATAATATTACTGGTTGTTTTTAAGGCTGTGAAATGTGGTTTCTTACCCTATATGATGAAAAAAAATTAGGTTTTTCGAAGATATTTGGTTCAAAAATGAATGAGGCTACTGTGGAGCGGAGGAGGTTACATAATTATGTGTTATGTACCTTTAGATCTAAATTTTTAGGCTGACTGACTCAAGGTTTACTGCTGCGTCCCCTTGGGAAGACCCAAACGCAAATGGGAAGATAACATTAGAATGAACCTTAATGAGATAAGGTTTAATGAGATAGACTGGATAAAACTAGCCCAAGATAGGAATAGGTGTTGTACTTTTATAAGTGCAGCAATTAACTTTCGAGTTCTTAATGCCATAGAGTAAGTTAAACACTTGTATCTTCAAATCAAATATCTCACAATGAAAAGAATTAATCAAAATAAAAGATAAATGTTTAATTGGATTTGACACCTATGCTTAGTGGTGGGGGTTAAGGCGTTGTAATTTAACTAAAATATGACTTGCCCAAGAGGTTTAATGGCTTAAGGTATCTCACTTGCAATTGAGAGCTAAGAAATATACATAGTATCAAATATTGTGGAAGTATGATTGAGACGGGTGAGAATAGAGAGTATATAAGAAGAGGGCAGCAGGGGGAATTGTTCCATAAGTGTTTAAGAGACTTACTATAGAGAATAGACGTGATGTATAGGGTGTACTTTGTACCCATTGTTATATAGGCAGAAGAAACATTGGATGTAAGAGAGACTAGAATAGTGGAGGCTATGAGAAAGAAGTTTGTGAGGAGCTTGTTAGCTGTCGCAAAGAGAAACAGAATTAATAATAAAGTTTTGGGAAATAGTGGGGCTACATATAATAGAGGAAGAAAGGCTGAGATGGTATGGTCATGTAAGAAGGATGGAATTAAAGAAAATACCAAAGAGAATGATGGAGATTAAGTATTTAGGGAAAATACCACAAGGGAGATGAAAAAAGAGTAGTGAGGAGCAGATAAAGTGTGCAAGTGAGAGAAGAAGAATGGTTCAAGTACAGAGAAAGATAGTCATTTTACTAAACTGGCCTGGCTATATGCTGGAAATATGTGGTCATGATCATGATGACGACTTGCATCAGAGTGGACTGCAGATGATGAGGTCAGGGTCAAATCTTGGTTGAATGTTCTGATAGGGGGTTTTCCTAAATGGTTTTCCACTCTCCCTCCATGCAAGTACGGGTATACTGCCTCTAAAATTCAACCTTTTTAATGCCTAACACATTAGCATAATTAGTTAATATAAAAGAGAAAAAACTAAACTAGGACATTATAGTTCCAAAATGCCCTATACCAATAGCATGATGTGATTAAAGGATCGACTCTATGGTCTAGTGGTCAGAGCTCCTGGTTACAGGTCCCGAATCTGATTACCGGCGCCTCCAGATTTTCTGTGAAGCAGTGGGCCTGAAACGAAGTCAACTCAGCCTCGTGAGGACAAATAAGGAGCTACTTGAATAAAAAAAAGTGGTGGCTCTGGTCTAGAAAGCATTATTATTGGCTAAAGGGTTTGTTGTGCTGAACACATGACACTTTCTTGCAACAGAAGTTGGCACACAACGGATATTGGCCACTTGGTTGGTATGGTTACTAAGCTTTCTTTGCAATGCTGGTTTCGTCAAGATTTAAAATTCTCTTTCCATCAGAAAAAGCTGTATTCCTACTCATGATATTCCTCAAATTATCAAAAGATGTCTTGATTTTGACAGTGCTTAATCCTCTCAACCATTCAATTCCAGCACATTTATTTATCTCCCATATCTCTGGAAATTTTATTTATTTAAAACATCTATTTCATAGGCGATCTTTTGGCGTTCTATTAATGGAAGACCATTAAACGTTTGCAAACAAGTTATCAAATATTTTGATAGTGATTCTTCTTGCTCTATCATGAACATTTTATTTACTCCATAATTAGGTGCCATGAGAATCAAATTGTCTGGCCAAAACTTTTGTTTATTCCCCATACCTTGTAAGAGTCTAAAATGATGCGTTTAAATCTTTTGCTACAATTTGCAGGGATTTTCCTAACACACGATGCACAGCCTTCTGCATTACGTTATCAGAAAACGTATCAATTTGGGGTTTTCTCTTTGGATTGCAATTCATGTTTCTTAAACACAAAATAATATTCTAAAATTAATTAAGCCAAGAAATATTCACTTTAGTACAGTGACTATAACAAAAACAAAATGTTTAATAAAAACAATCAGCCAAGAAGACTTTAATTTAGATCCCATTGAATTATAAAGAGAAAGATAATTTTCATAAATAGATTTAGATATATATAAATAATAGCTTGTAACTAATTTATACTAATAAAAGGAATTATATTTGAAGAATGAAAATTGGAAAAGTTTATTTGATTGATTTTGAGGAAAACCTGTTTTTTTTTTAAATTAAAAAACCTTAAAATAAGAATTACATACCCAATTAATATAAGCAATTAACTTTCTAAATAATATATATATATATAAAAAATATCAATTTTTCACACAAAATTTCTCTTTATAAATGAAAGGCCTTGGAATTAAATACTACAAAATTCTAGACACTTCACAAAAATTCAAAATAACTTGAAAAATATCGATTTTTCATATAAAATTTATATTTATAAAAGAAAGTCCTTGGAATTACCTACATTAAAAGAATTTACATGTTAAGATCTGATTAAAAATTTATCTGTCCTTGGCTGTCAACGTATATGGTAAGGGGAAGGGCTTGAATTAACGTACATCAAAAAGTTCACAATACCCGTTCAGATAAAATTGTAGATTGAAATGGTGTCTCGTGTATTTCAATACTACAAAATTCTAGACAATTCACTGAAATTCAAAATAACTCGAAAAATATCGATTTTTCTACAAAATTTCTATTTATAAAAGGAAGGCCTTGGAATTGCCTACATAAAGATAGTTCACATGTTACAATCGGATAAAAACTTTAGCTGTACCTGGCTCTTCTGTAGTCAACATATATAGTAAGAGGAAGGGCTCGAATTAACGTAAATAAAAAGGTTAACAAGACCCGATTAAATAAAATGGCGATTTAAATAGTGTCTCATGTACTTCAATGCTAAAGAATTGTTAGAAACTTTACAAAAACTCAAAATAGCTCGAAAAATATCGATTTTTCATACAAAATTTCTCTTCATAAATGAAAGGCCTTGAAATTATCTACCTAAAGAGAGTTTACATGCTACGATTGGATAAAAACTTTAGCTGTCACTTGCAGTGGGACGTATATGGTAAGAAGAAGGGCTCGAATTAACGTACATAAAAAAGTTAACAAGACCCGCTCTGATAAAATTGTAGATTGAAATGGTTTGTCGTGTATTTCAATACTACAAAATTCTAGACATTTCAAAAAATTCAAAATAACTCGAAAAATATCGATTTTTCATACAAAATTTCTCTTTATAAATTAAAGGCCTTGGAATTACCTACCTAAATAGAGTTTATTGTATCAGGGCATACTCAGAATGAAGAAGATGCTGCGCGTGCCCTTATATAAAAGGATAAAAATAGAGCTCTAAAATAAGGTTCAATTTTTATGTGCCATCTCAGTGGTTACCTATTATCCATCTAGAAAAGAAAAGGGGTTCACACCATGAAACGGTTGGGATGGACACGGATGACATGCCTCATATTAAATCCCTGAAAACTGAAAGTGGGAAGATTTTTCAAGTTAATGTTGAAGGTGATAAAGAAATGTGGAGTGACATGTGTGCTATTAAGGTTTAAAAGGCGTTTCGTAACTCCATATTATACTAAACTTGTTTTTCACAAGAAATCTTCAAAATAATAGATATGAGGCTGAAACAACAAGGTCGTCCAAATGTTATGTTCACTTAAGATACAATTTTTGAAGAACCAAGATCTACTTTCTATGTAATACAGCAATTCATTACCAAAACTTTATTATAATTTCTTCGAAAATGTGAAGTCAACTTTTTCAACAAATTCGGATACACAGAAGGGTGTTGAAAATTAATCCAGGTATAGCTAAGAGTAAAAACGTGTCTTAAAATGCTGTACTTATAGTAATAACTTTTATTTACATATTGGAAATTAATAGTAAACTTCTCTAAGAGCTATAGTTATGGTATAGGGGAATTAAAAACCAACCAAAAACTTTAAAATAATTTTGTGATTAATCAAAGTATAATATTTTTAGTTTGAAGGATTGTTTACTGTAATTACTAAGTCCCACAGAGTTTCATAATGTTATTTAGTACAAAATTATTATACTATTTTTATCATGTTGGATTTTTAATAATAAAAAATTATTCATTTAAACAAATTAATAATTGAACACAACAAACTAGAGTTTTAGTTTAAATGCAACTTCTTTATTTTTCCATTTTGTCATAAAATGTTAATTAACCTTTAAGCTTCAAATAATAAAAATGAATTATAAAATAATGCACATGCTCAGTTCAACAAAGAAACAACTAAAAAAATTAATTCAAGGCTAATAATTTCCATAAAGTTATTTCACTGTATAAATATAATATTGTAAATCATGTCCAGAAAGTTTCAAATCCCTGCATTAAAAATGGTATTTTTCCCATTTAGAATAATTTTTCAAACATAAATATTTCTCAACTAGAAATTTGGAGTTGTTGCTGTATTGAAATGGGAGGGTCGACATACTGTGTTCTACCGGACATGCGCTTGCGAGTATCATTCTATTTACTATTCCACATGTGAACTTAACTGCTAGCGCTCCTGCTCACAGCTTTCTCGGCTTGGTCCGTTAAACATCTGAGCATGTGTATTGAAAAGATATGTTGTTGACCTAGACAAATTTCAAGCATCCCTTTAGTATGTTGCCTGGTGCAAACCTCTAGAGAGAACTTAGCGATATATTTTGGAGTATTATTAGTTAAATTAAAGCGTTGCTATCAAGCTAGTATAATTTTTAACGTGCAATTGTTTCTCAATTATAAAAAAATGAATTATGTGCAAACATGAGTAGGTAGATGTAAATAAAAATACGTGTAATGTAACTTGGATTATGCCGCCGACTGGGGTGATTTTGCCCAGTGGGGTAACTTTTCCCACTTTTGAAAGAAAAAAAAAATCCTCAAATAACTGTTACTTTAAAGACCACCAGGTTCGCATAAATACCTATGTGGAACCCTTTGAGGTGTTTGCAAGATACGTAGGAGTTATTACAGATGTACTGTTTTATCATCTCGTTATCTAAACCAGCAATTTTTAGTGACCTTGTACTTTTGTGGTGCAGCCATAATTCCTAAAATTTATGTAGCAACAGAATTTTGTAGAAAAAAATATTAAAAAGACATAAGATAAAATAAATGGTTTAGTTTAACACCCCGTTAGGGTTTCATTGTCCAAAGATGAATTATGTGCTTACAAAAGTAGTTAAACGGGGGATGGGCAAAGTAACCCTTCTATGGTAACTGACTTTGCCCCCTCCCCTTATGAATTTTCTCAAACAGGGTGATTTACAAAAAAATAATAAGTAGCCTCTATGAACTCTCCCACATGTGTAACAATTTTTGGTTCTTCAAAATCCACTTAAGAAGCACATGAATGTGGGACGCAAAGTTGAAAAGTAGGCAAAGTGATCCCGGTCAACGGTACCTTTCAGTTGCTATTGAATTTATAATCATTGTTAACGTGATGTTCTTTCTAATATAATGAATTATTACCAAGACCCACATCTTTTGTTAAAATTATTTTCATATTAAAGTCTTAATTGAAAGGTTTGCAAGAACTAGAGAAAGAAGTGTTTTTATTTAAAATAGTTCCAGACTTTTAAGCTATTATGTTGTAATAATTTTTTCCATACATAAAAAGATTTACTTTAGCTGCATGTTTTGTAAATTAAAAAAAAATTTTACGGTACTTTTGTGTTAGTTTTACTCTAAGGTATTTAATTATTGGTTTTTGCTTTTATTAAGTTGTAAAGTATAGGGTTAAAATTTTAACATACGTAAAATGGTAGCTTATCATTTAAATAAATGATAAAAGATAGTTTATGTGTTACATAGTTTAGAATATTTTGATTTATGCACCACGTGTTTAATAATCACTAGCTGCCACTGCTATCCTCAACAAATTTCACTATGGCACAATCTTATTATTTACGCCAATGTAGAAATGTTCAAGGTAGGCATGCTAACTTTTATAGTAAGCAAAACATACATGTAACAACACTAAATAATAATGGTTTATATAATATTTATTGTATTGTTAGAAAACTATGAACTTAAGAAATAAGAGAAAAATAACGTAAATAAATTATAATTATTTCTTCAAACACTCATGTGATATAAAATATTAAAATCAGTATTTATTTTCAAAACACGTTGCTGGATTTATTTAAAATATTTAAGTAATATTGCTCACTTTAAATAAACGGCATAGTGTATACGATGGCAACGCTCACAAAATGTGTGTGTCATTTTAATGCACTGAATGTAATGTTGATGTTATAGGAAAAAATATGGTTCTATTAGCTACATTCTACAATTTTATTGTGTTTTATTGGAAACTATTAAAGTTACTAACTTACTTTACGCCTGGAATGTAGCTTTACTTTAGTTATACGATATACACGAGAACAGAAATGTAATATTATGGATAACCTTCAATGTCTGAAGATTTTAGATTACTAAAAGCTATTACATAAGATGATGATATGAAATCATAAAGTAATAAACGATACTTAAGTTCAAACTGCAAGTCACATTCAATAAAAATAAGGTTTGTTAAAATAACTGCAAAATTGAACACAACAAATTAGTGATTACATTTGATTCTGTAATTACTTTTTATTTTATAAAGTATATGTAAGACTATTTTTAGTGCTACGATAGAAATAAGTTTTAGCAGTGTGTAATAGAGCGTTTCAGTATTTTGTTTACGCCCTAATCTTGATTAGATTTAAAACGAGACTTCAAGTTGTATTGAAAGATTATGTGACTGCAACCTATAAACTAAAATGTATAATAATTTAGTAGCTACACTAGCATAGATATCGTAAATGTATGCATACAGCTCTTCCTGGATACATTCATTTAGCCATTCATGTTGAGTTATACCTTCTACAAAGTAATGAATAATTGTTTCGTCACTTATTTTGTAGCCTATTTTCAGAATGCTGAAATTGTTGCCTCAATTACTTCTCAAGGGTAGAAAAGACATCTTGCTCCGAGCGCTCTCCCAAGTACCTTTGTCTCAGCCATTAGCTAAAGATGTTCAGGAAATAAGAATCCCAGTTCCTTGGGGCCACATAGCAGGTCAGTGTTTGGGTTTTTATGATGCTAGGATCATGATTAACTTAACATTCAAATAATGTAACGTTCATGTAATACTTACATAATGTAACGAAACTAGTGTGTGATTAGGAGTTCCATCACATAACCTAACAAAACAACTCTAGTAAACAGAGGCAATAGATTTTTTTTTGAGAAAAAAAAAAGTCCACTCAAATGAGACTCACATCTAGGCCTAATTAGGCTGCAAATACTTGCAATAAAAGTTTTATTAGAACTTCAAAATAAAGTATAACCAGATGCTACAATATTTTAGAGTTCACGAGACACTGACAAACTCTACCGATAAAGCTGTATGCACAGACAAATTAATTCATTAAACAAACAGATGAGATATTTGATGTTGCTCGCAGGGCTGTGGAATCGATTTCTGAAGCAATTTTGGGTAGAGTTGGGAGTTGTCTGTAAAAATGCGCCAACTCTAATTCTGGCTTTAAAATAAAAACTTATGATAGGCCTACTATAACAATATGGTAATTATATCTTTTTAATTTATATGACTTTTATATAGGCCTACTTTATGAGTAGAGCCCAAATTTGTATGCACAATCAAATAGTAAAATATGCACAAAAAATGTAAAAAATATGCACCATAATATGCAAAAACAAATGAACAAAAATCAAATAAACTATTTTTGTGGAAAATCATCCTGATGTTTTCTTCTGTGAAGCTCCTTTGTCTGTCACTGAAGTATATTTTATACAACGAAAATGTCCTTTCGACATCACATGATGTCACAGGTGCATGTGAAAAACTCCACAGTTCTTTTTCGGTGAATTCCTCTTGTATTTCAGTTTTTTCATTTAATACCTGACCAAGCCTATCGAATGCAATTTTAGCAACACCGTTAGTTTATGAAGACAATGCTCCTGAAATATGATGCATCAGAGAAGGTGAGTACTGCAAGGAATTACTTCGAGCCTCCAACTATGTTATAATATCAGATAATTTAGAGAAGCGGTTATGGATGTACTGGATCTTTTTCTCAATACCATCGTCAGAACACACACGCGCACGAGTTTCATTTTATTTTACACCCAATTGAGATTTTATTAATTAATTAGTAACCAGCCGATGACAGAAAGGGGACAAGTAGGACAGCTACAAGTAAAATATCCATTTTACCCTAGAATTTTAAAATATGCATGCGAAATCATTTTCCCCTAAAGTATGCATTTATATGCACTATAATAAACCGGCCTATTAAGGTGAAACTTACGAAGTAGGCACTATATCATTTCTGCATAGGCCTACCTTTAAATATGTAAAAAGAACATATGCATTTTGCATACAAATCCGGGCTCTATGACCAATATTTTTAATTTGGATTGACAAATTTATTTAAATATACATTCACAAAGCCAAAGAAGCTCCTCATCAAGTAATCCATATTGGAGCATTTTACTGCAGTAAATTGGTTATTACTAATTAATATACTTTAGCCATTTATGAAGGAGTCAGGCAGTAGAAAAACATAGGAGTCTTGAGTTCATCCCATCTTATAATGGTTGATAAGCCAGCCATATTGTCATCATCTCAAAAATAAGTTCAGTATTCTAGTCTATTTATGTCGGGCATATTGAGGTTGAATCTCGGTCGGGTGTACTGAGGATGGTTTTCCCTAAATGTTTTTCCACTCTCCCTCCACATAATATCGGTACACTTTCTTTAAATGTAACATTCCTAATCTCTCAAACTATTAGCATAATTAGTACATAAGCGTATAACCTGAATGGGTAGTAGGCCTCTAAGACGCAGTGCTATAAAAATGTATATGTAGGCCCTACTCTACTGGAAGTTAACACACTATTTCACTTAATGATTTCTTAAGAAATAAACTTTCGGGCCATTAAACGGAAAAATGGCACAAATAAAAAGAATTTGAGTGAAAATGATGTCAGTGAAGGATTTTATTTGAAGGACAAGGTGAAAGCACAGCACCTCTCATAGTTTATCTTGGTGTCTTTCCGACCCTATCTTGATAAAGTGTGTTTGTGTATATATTCTTTCAGGGAAGTGGTGGGGACGCACTGATGTACAACCTGTGCTTGGACTCCACGGCTGGGAAGAAAATGCCAACACATTCGATACGCTAGTGCCACTTTTAAACTTAGAATCATTCTTGGTCATAGATTTGATAGGCCACGGAATGTCTTCCCATTTACCTCATGGCAGGCTTTATAATTACATGGATTTCATAGCAATGGTCAGGTTTATTCAACGCTACTACAAATGGAATAAATTTTCGATTTTAGGACATTCACTTGGCAGCTCCATAGGTTTCATATATGCGGGTTTGTATCCTGATGCTGTCGAGAAATATGTAAGCATCGATTGTGCTCGGACTCTAATAATGACTACTTTGGATTCGGAACTGGATATGATTAGGCATACTATCGACAGCACTTTAGCACTTGAAAGTAAGTTAGGCAAAGATCCGCCATTCTATGAATTCGAGGAACTTGTTCATCGTGTGTATGAAGGGAGTCTTCATTCTCCAACAATCGAATCTTGTAGAATTATTCTCAAACGAGGAACTTCTGAAGTGAATAAAGAAGGAAAGTCTGGGTATTTTCTATCTCGCGACCCACGTATTCGCTCACAGTGGCTCGGAAAACTTTCGAAAGACGTATACATTGCTTGTGCCTCGACCATCACTTGTGAAGTTTTGAGTATTCGGGGCAAGCAAGGACACCTATATGGCGGAGAGGTGGAAGAAGTTTATCTACAGACCCTCGAGTTGATGAAAGAATCTGCTTTAATATTTGAACATCATGAAGTAGAAGGGACTCATCACTTGCATTTGAACAATCCTGAACGGGTTGCTCCTCTGATTAATGCATTTTTTGACAAAAAAATTCCAGCTAATATCAAAGTTTATTAAATAAATGACTGGGCTACGTCACTCTGTAGCTCATCTAGTAGAAAGATTAGCCAGTACTATTGTACCGTTGCCCAGGGGAAGCTTGAATGTACTAATCATACTTCCTTCCTGTGGATGCTCTTTCCATGTCCCGATGTGATGACGGTGATAGGGAATATGAGTGTGTGAAGCCAATAAAGATTTTAACCTGACTAAAGCCTAATTAACCAAACCCTGGTGCTCCGACCACTCTACTACGAGTCCGCTTAATTGAACAATATATGTAATCAATCTATACAGGACACACCAGAGTGTATTAATGTGATACAATATAGGCAGTTTTTTTTCCATTTCATAATTGCTAGGCAATCAAAGTAAAAATACTAATATGTTAGTAAGTTTAATTTAAATTGTAATACTCCTGAAACATAATTATATAAGTATACATTTATATTTTATGTTAACACACTGTTTAGAGTTGCACCTTTCGCTGTTTTTGACAAAGGGAGACATTATTGGTGAAAAATTTAAACCCGATTCGGTGCCCTCATGGTATAACGTGCTACTCTCTTGTTAATCTAGACTGCCAAAGACAGGAATATTGGGGTTCGATCCCTGTCGGGTGCACTGGGAGTAGATTTTCTCAAATGGTTTTCCACTCTCCCTCTACACAAATGAAACTGCACTTCATCTAAATTAAGCCTTCTTAATCTTTAGCACATTAGTGCAGGGGTTCCCAAATTTTTTGAGACCGCGCCGCCCTTCACATTTCAGATTTTCCTTGCGACACCCTTGGACAAAATAGTGGTATTTCTTTAAAAGAAAATTGTCCTTTAAATTACTAGCTTGTATTCTTTTAAATGTAAAAATAGAAACTTGGGACAAGATTGCAGAACTGTATAAGAAGGAATTAGAGTAGACATATTTTGGTTGTGCATGATCGTATGTGTACAGTTTGTTCATAATGGCGAAACATCACATCCTGTATTTTATGATTTCAGATTAAATTTTTCACTAATATTTAAAAATGAGACTATACATTATAAGTTTTAGTTTTTCTTTAATGCTGAGTCACCCTGGACCACGACCAGCAACGCCCTTGGTCGTCACGACACACAGTTTGATAACCCTTTCATTAGTGTAATTTATACATAGGCCTACAACCCGAATGGGTAGAAATACACGGTGCTAACATATTTTTATTAAAATTGTGCCTGTACAAATTTTTGGAAGGAAGAAGGGGATTAAGAAATATAACAAATGCAACTGATGGATAACTTCAAGCAAGGAAAGAAGATTAAGTTTCAGGATCTAAAAAGGAAGCTGCCGATAGAAAACGCCGGAGGACTTCAAATGGACAAGCCAACATACCTGTAAATACATTTTTTATCACCATTACCACTCGTTCGGGCTATATGCTTATGTACTAATTATACTAATGGGGTTAGGGATTAGGAAGGTTATATTAATAGGAATCATACCCTCATTTGCATGTAGGGAAAGTGAAAAACCATTTTGGAAAAACCACCTTCAGTACACCCGACCGAAATTCAAACCTCGATTTCCTCGTCATCGGCAGTCTAGTCTAGTGCAAGAGTAATGTGTTAAACCATGCTGGCACCAAAGCGAATAAAAGACTGTTACTTAGTAAAAAAAAACTAATTTGTTCCTAATATATCAACATATTTTTTACTTTGAACGTGCTTTTGTCATTAGGATCCATGAACTGATATTAGTGTAATCTTGTATGTGACAAATCTATCACTTATACCCTAAATTAATAGGCTGATCAACATAAAGTTATACATACCCACATCAGTGGTTGAATTGTTCAAGGTGTCCCACTGGAAATAGACCAGGCTGCCAATGACGAGCAGATAACGGATCAAATCCTGGTCAGGTTCAAACAGGGTGGAAGGGGGGGGGGCATTTATGTGAATAGCCTGATTGGATATAAATAATCATAATAAATAAACATGCTATAGAAAGAAAACTGACTTTTTCAAAAATATGTTTGCTACATTTATAATCAACAGGGCCCGGAATTTAATGACCTAAAAATGATCATAAAAACATTGATTATATTTTATTATATTATTAGTAATATTTAATAGAAGTTGATAACAGCTATGAAATATGATGGTGTCACATCACATAACCAGTGCTCACTCCAGATCCTTTTGAACTAATTAATTTTACTGACCGCCAGGCTAGAATCAATGTTTTTTGCACAACTCATCATTGTTTGTAAAGTATTACACTCCCCTGCCCAGCTACTTGATGATGCCAGCCTGCTGGCAAATATGCCTAAATATATGAACTATTTTTATTAACTTTATAACTGTCAAAAAAGTTAATTCCTAACTAAATCTTTCTGTAAGGAAAACCTTAATTGTAAAATATTTGGAAGAATGAACAGGAAAGGTGGATAGAAACATATAAAAGGAAAAGGAATTAACAATGACTTTTACAATGAAAAGAAGAACACAGTTCACACTTTACATTCTTACCATTGGACAAAAAAGTAATGGCTGCCGCTTGAAGAAAATCACTCATTACTGCCCAATCCCTCGACCTGAGTAGTAATATAAATGTGAACTGTGTTCTTATTTTCATTGTAAATACCATATTGTGTTTGTTTTATTTACATGTTTCTATCTATCTTTCCTGTAGTAATGTTTGTAACTGTCGAATACCTACAATCATAATAAGGCAATATGTATGTCACAGTTTTTAGAACAGTACTTTTTATTTTTCATAGCTTGCCTATAAATAATGACAAGTATGTTTACTATAGCCTTGAATACATTTCAAGATGATAAATCCCATGGATATGCAATTTGACACTTTTGTGCAATGTTGGCTTGTCCACTATATTTATTCTTGGAAGTACCAATTCCAAAATAGTTTTATACAATATTTTATGGATATTATTGCTAATAAATATATCAAAAATTTGTTTAAAATTAATGTTAAGGTTGTTACAATATTTTATGAGTTTGATCAAATATTAGGTAAAATAAAATATTTTATGTACATTTTGTTTTGTCTTAGATTTTAAAGCCATATTAAAATTGATATTTAATAAAAAGGTGTGTTAATAATTGTAGTAATGTTTGTGGGTTTAATATCCATTTATACTCCTGTTTTAAATAATGAAGAGTTACTCAAGTGAAATATAATCTTAATCAGCTCAGTGAAAAAACATTTTCTCGCCAAGCCAAAATTCCTCTGTTTGTTAAAAAAATGTTAAACTTGTTATTTATAAAGACACACATACATGTCTATATAGAAAACAAATAACTATATAATGCTTTGTTGTTAGTTAGACTAAAAAATGTAGCCAACTATACGGTTATTTCAATTGGCTGATTTTAAGGGTGCAACTTGGGAGGGTGTTGCAGACGTTTATAAATCCCGGAATATTCAAGAAGTTGTGTGATATTTTAAAATATTGTGTTCAATAAAATGTAGGGGAGAATTATCAGCAGGTTTCTAACCAATAAAGTTTAAGTTTGAGTTTTTTTCCTTATTTTAACAATGCTTTGCTCAAAAAATTGTACTTCCAAAATTAAAGCAAAAGGTTAGAAACCTATATCTACCCTTCCTCTATCAAATAAAGTCATTTGTTTTAGGGTTACAATGTACAATTTTAAGATAATGTGGGATTGTTTTATAATGTTTTATGTAAGCTGTCACACCTTTATTAAAAAAAAACTCTAAACTCAAAATTTAAACTTTTTAACTTGTCAGAACCTTAGCCTACATTTTGGTGAAAACAATATTAAAATTATTAAGCCACTTCATAAAAAATTTAGGATTTCTAAATGTCTGCAACACTTCTCATTGATCCCCATTTAGCATCCTTAATAAACTATTGTTAATAATATATATTAATTCTGATCCTATATGGATGACTTACAAATGTTGTGTACACTGTATTTAGGTAAGTGGTGGGGCCCAATGGATGTTAAACCAATCCTCTGCCTTCACGGTTGGCAAGACAATGCCGGGACATGGGACACGTTAGCACCATTGCTGACACCAGGCATTAGCCTTCTAGCTGTCGACTTTCCAGGACATGGGCTATCTTCCCCTTACCCCCGAGGTCAGCCCTACCATCAGATTGAGTATATCGCGTTCGTCAGAAGGATAGTGAACCACTACAAGTGGGACAAGGTTTCCCTTATGGGACATTCCATGGGGAGTATAATCTCTTTCATGTACTCCTGTACATTCTCCGATGATGTAAATAACTTCATCGGTATCGACGCCTTCAAACCCTACTCTATAGCTCCTGCAAAATTGCTTGGTACTTGGAGTTCGACACTAGATAAGACTTTAGATACAATGAATTGGCATAGTAGAAATACCCCTACATACAGCTACAAGGAAATGATTGATCTGTGGTGTAAAGGCACCAAAAACTCTGTAACAAGAGACTCTTGTGAAATCCTTTTGAAGCGAGGGGCAGTGTCGAAGCTCAATGACGGGAGATATAGTTTCACAAGAGATTCCTTAACCAAACACACGCTCGGCACTGGTTGGACTCATGAACTTCATTTAGAATTTGCCTCCAATATTAAGTGCAATATATTGATTGTGAGGGCCAAGCAGGGGATAATGTATGAGAAAATAGAGTATGAAAAGCAAGCTTTGGATATAATTAAGAATACAGCTGGGAAATTTGAGCATTGTGAAGTTGAAGGTGTTCATCACGTTCATTTAAATAACCCAGAAAGGATTGCACCTCTAATAATTAATTTTCTGAAAGGTAACACAATTTAGTTGGTCTATAAATTTATCTTTCACCTGATGCACTTTGTCTTTTTTTAAAAAATAAATAATTTTTATTAAATAAGCTACCCACACACTACTTTAAAGTTCAATTTTGCAATCAAAATATATAATTTTACAAATATTGCATATTTTGAGAAATTCTGTAATTTTCATCTAGATACAATGATACAATTATTACTAATATTATGTACAGTAGAGGTAATTGGTTCTTTTATTTCTATCAAACACACTATAGATGTCCCTTTAAGGACATGTTATCAATATTTGAAAAAATTTCACGATTTTAACAATTTTTTCATGGACAAATATCTTTTTTTATCATGTTAACCTCCTTTACTATATAATACATTTTAGTTCAAATTCGTTAGTGAATAAACATTTAAAATATTGAAAGTAAAATGTCTGTCATTGTCATTAAATGTGGCATCCCTAAGATTCCTTGTCTTGAATAATTAAGGACTGAGGTTACTTGAAGATTTTGTTATATCTCTTGTCTAAAGTTGACAAAGGAAAGGATACAATATTAATAAAAAATTGTTTCATTTAACAGATGCCTGATTTACATGCTTTTTTTAATAAACAAATTCAGTATACACCATGAATTTTGTTAAACATGAATTTGATTTTAGATCTTTTTTTCACTTAAACATCCAATTTTACTTTTCTACTAATTTTTTTTGGTCAAGCATATTGTTTCAACCAAATAAACTATTTGCTTGGATATTGGTACTGTCTTACCTTGAGACTAAAATCAAGTGCTGATCTACGGCACTAACAGAGAATTATTGACCTCCATGGTCTTGTGGGTAAAGTGGTTGCCTCAGGACCTGATGTTCATGGGTTCAAACCCAGCTGGGGTTGACATATTTTTCTAGAGCAATAAAAATCTGTAACACAACTTCCTTCGGAGGGGAAGTAAAGTCATCGTTCCATGTCGATTGTGGCATGTAAAAGAACCCTGAAAGGTATGCTAAAATACCTTTCCTGGCAAAACTGGTAGGCCTTATGGCTGGCTCTCACTCATAGAAATTATCGTGTATTGATTATAATCAGTCATTTCAGAAAATGCACGTAAGATATCTCAAATAAATAAAATAAATAACAGAGAATTAATTTACTTCTTTCTCATAGAAAGTTGCACTGTTACAGTGTTTATCCGATTTAAAATAAATACAATTAATTATTTGCTATAATTATATCACATTATTTGTCTTTTATTATTTACTTCAAAGTCTTTTGAGCTTCAACCTACACGACTAATATATCATACTATTGTAATTATTATTTATGCCGCAAAAGTGTTCGATAAAATGGGTTCAAATGTTCCTAGGAATTAGTATCTAAACTAAATCACAGTCCACCTTTTATAGAAATGGTCTTATCTAACAGCTAGAAAAGTTACTAGATCTACCTTCTTGTATTCATATGTCAAATCATATGATCTACAGCGGTCACTTTAATAGATAATCATCATCACTATCAGTTTATTGTTCCAGCGAACCGGGTACAATCTGTGAGTCTCTTCCTAGATAATCTCAACACCAACAAAATAACACTCGCTTCTGTGGTCGCATGATCTAAGGCACTACTTTTGCAGTAGTCTAGACTGCCATTGACGTGGAGATCGAGGCTAGAATCACTGTCAGGTGTACTGAGGGTGGTATTTAAAAAAATAATTTTCTAATCTCCCTCCATGCAAATGCAGGTATATTTCCTCTAAATATAGCCTTCCCAATTCCTAAAACAATTAATGTAACTAACCCGCCTCGGTAGCATAGTTGGCTAACACGCTAATTGTGTTGAGCTAGACTGCCGAGGACGGGGAGATCGAGATTCGAATCTCTGTCGGGTGAACTAGGGGTGGTTTTTCCTAAATGGTTTTCCACTCTCCCTCCACACAAATGTAGGTTCACTTCCTATAAATTCAACCTCCCCAATTCCTAATCCATTAGCGTAATTAGTATTTAAGCGTATAATCCGAACAGGTTGTAAGATGCGGTGCTAAATAAAAAGAAATTAACGTAATTAGTACCTAAGTGTATATAACCCGACCGAGTAGTAAGACATTGCTAAAAAAAATATATAACACTAATAATATAGTAGAATGCTATCATTGTTATTTGAAACAAAAAGGTATTTTTTAAATTGTCCTCTCTATTACAATTTGACTATCTTACATCAGGTTCATCTTTTAAGTCGGTGGTTTCCAAACTCAGGGCTATGAGCCAAACGAGGGTTACAATAAGGTTTTAAAAAAATTATGAAATATTACAATTACAAACATTTAATCAAACTGAACTTTTATGAAGAATTACTACAATCCTGTGTTGAAACAGCATTTTGAATCACTTCTGTACTCAACATTTTGGACCCAGCTCAAGGACATGCTCACCCTTAATCGTAAAGTTGAAAAAGCTCTTTTCCCCCTTTTTAAAAAATAGCTTACCTCTGTGAACAAGGATTATCAGGTCTGGTAACAATCAAGACTGAAGCAAGGAATCACCTTTATCCTCAGAATGATTTGTGTTGTACTCTGTCCATTAATACAGGACCTAAACTTGAAGAGCTCACATAAAAAATGAAACATTATCATGGTTGTCACAGAAAAACTGTTTTTTTTTCACTTACTACATTTTCTAATCAAATCATATTTTCACAAGAAAATATTGTGTAATTTTCTACTTCTAGGATTAAATATTTATTGAAATTGATTAACTTTAGCTGATAATATTTTATCTATTCAAAATAAAAACACAAAAGAAATCTCCTCAATAATGAAATCGCATTATAGTAGCCACTGAAATAGTCATTTTTGGTCACTTACCAAATATTGTAACAGTCACATTTTCACTAAAAATTATACCTACATATTTTTATTAAAAAGTTATTGACATTAATCCCATTTTTGCTCATTAAATCAATTCATATAATTTAATTTAGTGCAATAACTATATAGTTATCTCACTAATACCTACACACTATAAAATTTTATCTAAGCTAATTCTAAAGAGATTGACACTACATGCAGAGGAAATAATTGGGGATCATCAGTGTGAATGTTGACGAAATAGATCAACAATGTATCATATTTTTACTATTCGGCAAATATTAGAGAAAAAAGATAGCGCTACTACATGACGTTTCATCAATTATACATATATCATTAAAAAGGCTTACTATTCAGTTAAAAGAAACAAATCATAGTAAACTTGGAGTTATGTTTGGGATATCCAAAAATCTTCTCAAGCCAATTGAGGTATGTTTGATTAATACATTTTGCAGGGTACAGGCTAGATGTCGCTTATCAGAAATCTCCGAAATACATAATGGGTTGAAACAAGGAAATGTACTTTCCCTATTCATTACTTTTTTAATCAAGCCTTAGAGAATGCTATTAGAGTAATGCAAGACAGTAGAGAAGGGTTGACATTAAACAGTACAATGCAGCTATTCGAATATACAGATGATTTAGCTTTGTTGGGCAATACTAAGGAAGCTGTTGCAAGAAATGCAGATTTTTATTAGTGGCTAGTAAGGAAATAGGTTTAGAAATGAACGGGAATGCTGAAGTATATATGATCCCACAAAGAACACAGATAGGGATTGAGAGCTTAAAGATTACTGTGAACAACATATAATTTGAAAGTCAATGAGTTTAAATAGTTAGGAACAATTTAAACCAGCAATAACGCTGTTAGATTGGAAGAGAAGAATACAGTTGGGAAATGCATGCTATTACTCTGTAAGTTGTTGACATCTTGCATGCTTTTAAGTAATGTAAAACTCAAAATATACAAAACATTAATTTTACTGGTTCTCTATGGGTGTAAAATGTGGTCTCTTAGTTACACAACGAAAAAAAAAAATTTGAAAAAAAGTTGTTTAAGAAGATATTTGGTCCAAAAAGGGATGAGGCTATTGAGGAGTGTAAAAAAAGTAATATAATGATGAATTACAAACTCTGTACTTATCACAAGACATTTTTAAGCTAATCAAGTCTTGTAGATTACAATGGACAGGACATGCAGTGCAAATGGGAGAATCTAGAACTGTGTCCAGAGTACTGACTCGCAAACCCAGTGGTCTAGATGCAGGTGGGAGATAGGGTGAAAAAAGGTGGACTGGATAGAACTAGCTCAAAATAATAGGGCTAAATGAAGTGGACTGGTTAGAACTAGCTCAAAATAAAGATAGGTGGCGTACTTCTGTAGGTGCAGCAATGAACTTTTGAGTTCCTAATGAAATAGAGTAAGTAAGTTAATTTAATAAACCCTAATTTGAAAATATTAGACAAATGAAACTACATGTAACAGTACTTTGGGTCGCCAAGCTGAGAAAATGTTATATTTAGGGTCGCAATCAAGAAAGTATGGGATAAACACTGTTTCAAGCTGTACAAAATGGTTGGAAACCAAGTTCCCCCACGAGTATTCTTGTTCGGATTTAGATCCCCCCCTCCCCAAGTAAATGCCATGACCCTTCTACCCCTTAGTCATTAACGACCACACCCTAAACACACCCTCGTTAACAAAACAGAGAAGGTTGTTCATTTCATTAAATTCCAAACGACTTCAAAATATTAAGTCAGTCATAATTTACCAGATACAATAAAACAAGCTAGGGAAAGAGAAAAAAATTATTTAAATATTATTTGAATTATTTCTAAAAACATACAAATACGCTACTTACAAACTTACCTAACCTGATATTAAATACTCAACCGTAGTGTTAGGGATTCTTCAACAATTTGTGATTTCCTAGACTTATTCGAGTGCAACGAAAAATAATAGGGAAGCGTCAGAATTTCGATTTGATACAATAAAATGCTTGTATTTGTTTAGTTAAACATAATTTAGAGGCGAGATTACTATCACAAACATCCACATCAAATAGTCTGTTGTGATGGACATAGATATTGTAACATAAACTTGCGAAACACCAATGTTTTATAATAAAGAAATAGGTTATTACTTTCTAAACAATTAATTAACTACAGTTTATTTTAGCACCAAGTCTTACTACCCGTTCGGGTTATATGCTTATGGTCTAATTACGTTAATGGTTTTAAGGATAAGGAAGGTTATTTTCATAGGAAGTGTACTCGCATTTGCGTGTAAGTAGAGTGGAAAACAATTTTTGAAAACTACCCTCAGTACACCTGACCGAGAATCTAACCTTGATTTCCCCGTCATCGTCAGCCTTAATCTACTGCGAGAGTAGCGCGTTAGACCACCCGACCACTGAAGAGGGTAACTAACTACTTGTTTCAGTGGCCAAACGGTCTAAGGCGTCACTACCGTATTAGACTGACTTGCTGATGACAGGTGATTGAGGGTTGAATCCTGATCGGGTCTACTGAGGCTGGTTTTTCCCTAAATGGTTTACCACTCTCCTTCCACGCAAATGTGGGTAGATCATCTCTAAAATGCTTTCATCCTCATCCCTACTCCATTAGAGTAATCAAATATGTGTATACAATGAATAGATAACAAGACGCAATGATAAAATAAATAATAATTAAATAACGAATTGAGCGGAGTTCTTAGTAAATTTATCTAAAACTTTAATCAATTCAAACCCCGCTTCGGTGGTCGAACGTTCTAAGATGTCACTCTCACAGTAGACTAGACTGCCGATGACGGGGAGATCAAGGTTCGAATCTTGGTCGGGTGTACTGAGGGTGGTTTTCTCAAGATGGTTTTCTACTCTCCCTCCACCCAAATGTGGGTGCATTTCCTATAAATATAACTGTTCTAATTCCTAAAACTATAAATGTAATTAGTACATAAGCGTATACGCCGAACGGGTTGTAAGACGCTGTGCAAAAAAAATATAAATAGGGCCTATATCAACTCAAACATATTGTATTCATAAATACACTTATTAAAAATACTATTTGAAAAATAAATATAGTAATTCATAGTTTTCAGTTCAACAATTAGAACGACCACTATCTGTCCTAATATATATTTATGTAATAATCTTCGCCAACAGACGGCGGCCGCTCGGTCAATATAGCTCAATTGCGGGCTGACGTCATAGGTTTTTTTTGTTTACAATAAAAACAACAACATAGCAGTGCTTTGTATATTGATACAAGACATCGATCGTGGGTAAACATCAATCAACAAACATCAAACCTCCAACATCAACTGATGAAAATCATCGGGGGTGGAAACTTTGATGTCCAATGTCCATATCTAATGGACTGGAATGATGATCACATGGGTCGACTCGCTCTTGTAGAGGTGGGCTTACATCAAAGACCCTAGCCCGCATTACTCTGGTTGCAGAGCTTCAGTGGATCAGTATTCTAATGTGCTTATAGCCTTTCTACGATAGGAGAGACGGTGAGTGACAACTAGGGGAAGTTATCATGTATCCATTCGCCAAAGCACATGATCCGCAAGACCAGATATTGGGCTGCTGTCACTTTATACAGTCAAAACTTTCACCACGAACAATTTTTTTTTCTTTGGACCATTTTTCTTCATTAAAACATGAACTCATAAAAATAACTGCTTGGATTGAGTTTTTTTAGCACCGCATCTTACTAACCGTTCGGGTTATACGCTTTCTTTATTGTTGAAGTGGTTGTGGTTCACTTAAAAATGTTTTTCAAACGAGAGTTTCTAAAATACTGCGTTCTCTTCATTAAATAACGTCAACCAAACCACCTTCGGTTGTGATCATGCGCATCTGTTTACAAAATAAAAAAAAGTTTTATTTTGAAATTACTATTTTGAATGACACTTTCTATAAGTTATAAAAAAACGTTTATTTATTTTAGTGAGCAGTTTTTAAGACGATACAAATGTGAATACAATACTTTATAATTTATTATTTCATGCACTATAATATCTCTTGTTGCCACAATGACAAAACGAAAAACGTAATAGTTTTATTAATAATTTTTGTCCTTTTAATAAGTTACGAAAATGCCAATTATTCATTAATCCTTAGGGAAGTATTATTATAATCGTTTGAAAAACTTTTTATTAATTTTTGCCAAACCCTTTTTTCACCTATGACAAGACGTGTATTAATCACAACTTGTGAGTGTTAAGAATGCCAGGCCTCCACTGTGGTTCGGATTCCACGTTAAACTGTAGGTCCTCCATTTCATCTCACAATCACCCTTCCATTACACATTAGAGTAAGTGCGTATAACCCGAACGTTTAGTAAGACGCAGTGCTATAAATAATATATATATTTATGCTACCTATCCTACCGTGGATAGATAGGGTTTAGCATCACTCGTGGAGCTTTTGACGGATCAGCGCTTCGCCCCAAATATCCTTTCTCCCTTTTCTAACCACCATCACGCCCTTATATTCTGCCACGCGCATTAAGGAATGAGCCAGCACTTTTAACTGTTTGAACAAACGCGCCTCAAATGTTTGATTGTTTAGAGAAACAAGCAAGGACTCTTGTCGCTGGACCGACCAAACGCTCCTATACGGACGACAGTTTGTCGTCATTATTTGTGTGTGTTAATACGGACGACACCACTGCAGTCAATATATACTTATATTTAGCACCGCGTCTTACTACCCGTTCGGGTTATACGCTTAAGTACTAATTACACTAATGGGTTAGGAATTGGGAAGGTTGAATTTAGAGGAAGTGAATCCGCATTTGCGTGGAGGAAGAGTGGAAAACCATTTAGGGAAAACCACCCTCAGTTCATCCGACCGAGATTCGAACTTCGATCTCCCCGTCCTCTGTGGTCTAGCTCAACACGACAGGCACGTTAGCTAACTACGCCACCGAGGAGGGTAACGAATCAATATAGTTGTGTGATTTTACTAGAAAAGAACGTTAAGAAAATACTTTTTTTTTTGCTATTAATATTAATAACATTTTACTATATTATTAGTGAATTTCTATGTTGATATGCATATATTATATTAAATGCATTTTTTTACCCGCTTCAGTGGCCGAATGGTCTAAGGCGTCACTCTCTTATATCAGACTGGCTTTCTGATGGGGAGATCTTGGTTTCAAATCCTGATCGGTTCTATTAAGAGTGAATTTTTTCCTCAGGTTTTTTCACTCTCCTTCCACGCACATGCGGGTAGATTCACTCTAAAATGCTTACTTCCTCATTCATTAGAGTAATTATCATGTAAGTGTAATTACACTTTATGGGCACTTATCTAAAGGTTATATATATTATGGACAAAGTGAATAAAAGGTCACTATGAAAAATGACCTGGCCTTATGCATAGTGACCAAAGCAGTCAAACAAAGTGATAAATATTTGTCAATTTATCATTTTTACCGGGCAGTATACATGATGCTCCACAATCCCCGAGCAATATGATTTTTTAAAATAATCTTTTTATTTTATGATCTGTAATAGTTGGTAGGCCTACTTAATATATAAAAACCAAACACAATAAAACTAGTTAGGATAGATTAGTTAGGTTAGGTTAGTTAGACTTTGATTGGCTGGCACGTGATCGGATGTTCATTGTTCCCACCCTGCCAGTGACGTAGTACTGCATTGTTTTTCACATAGCCCTAAGAGAGTTTGGAGCACTATGCATACTGCCCGGTCTAAATTATAAATTAACAAATGTTTATCACTATGCCCGACTGCTTTGGTCACTATACATAATGCCAGGTCATTTTTCTTAGTGAACTGGTTAATCACTTCGTCCATGGCATATATATTCCATCGAAGCGGGTATTAATCTTATAACATCTATTAAAATTGACATTTGCAGATCACATGACTTGACGTATGCATATATGGTGATCATTTTGATGACCTCGATGATCTTGGAGTAAACTGCTCGCCCTTGGACCCGATATTCTTGGGTTCAAACCCAGTTGGGGCAGACGGATTTTTCTTGAGTGATAAAAATTCGTAGCACAACTTCCTTTGGAGGGGAAATAAAGCCGTCGGTCCCATGTTGATTGTGGCATGTAAAATAACCCTGGAAGGTATGTCAAAATATCTTTCCGGCAAAATTGGTATGCCCTTTCGCTCTCGTTCATAGAAATTCTCGTGTGCTGATGTCATCAATCGGTTGAAAGAGTGTACGTTAAATACTTCAAATTAATAAAAATATATTTTGGTAACTTTTATAATTCAAAGCAAGTGTCTTCCTATCTGAATCAGTTTATATGTTTTAAGGTCTTGACAGGGAATTTAGTATAAATTTGCATTTATACAACAAAGAGAGTAAAATAGAAGATTATTTATCAATCTACCTTTGTTTTTCATATTTACTTTCATCCTCAAAGTTTGGGAGCTTATTCGTTATTACAGCCATTATTTTTTATGTTTTTTTACATGGCTTACTTTATTTAGTACCACATCTCCAGCTGCTTCTATATCTCGCTTCTACATCTACTTCTAAAGCACTAACAATCGTAGACACAAGACTGACAGCTGACTGTTGTGATAAACAACGCTCAAGTGGTCTAATTCCCTGCCGAGGAAGCCAGGGGGTGTCTTTTTGAAACTTTACATTTTTACTGTTCAAAGACACTATTTATTGTCCCAACGATACTTTTACTGCTAATCGACAGTTTTATTGTTCAACAACTTTACTATTCAAAGACACTTTTACTGTTCAACGACACTTTTACAGTTACGTTAAGTTCTCTCCCACCCACCGAGTGATGAACATTTCTAGACTAAAGCCTACCAGCGTATTTATAGAGGGTTGCTACAGTCCAATTTTCATGGGAAGGACCGTTTTGAAAATACGAATATAAACGTTTACTTTTGTGGTCAACAGTGATAACATTTTACTTTATTACTAGTGTTATTTTATATGTATTGATAATATCTATCAAGCATGACAACTGCAGATCACCTGATTTGAAGTATGAACACGTAAAAGTAGATCTAATAAACTTTATAGCTGTCAGAAAATTCCCTTCTTATGAAAATTGGACTGCAATCAACCTGTAATATTAAGAAAATATAAATGTAAACCTATTAGAAAAGTGATCAATAGCTGCTGAGTCGGTTATTTTTTTTAAAGAGACTTTTAAAAGCTTAAGACGCTAGAATAATCGAACATAAATTCATAAACTTCAAAAACCAAGGGGTTTTCTACCGTTATTGGGTGGAGCTTGTCCGTCAGTAGGAGAACAAACAGGGGAGAAGGAAAATACAAATTACAATACCATTTGTGTTGTGACCCTTTCTATTAAATTACATCATTCGATTCCCAAAGACCCATTCTACGCTCCTACCACACATGTTACGTTACACATATTCGAATCCTGGCCGGGTCTCACTGGGGAGCTATTTTACATATAGGATCTATCATTGTAGTTTTCCCCTTTTCTTCTTCAAAACAACTTTCTTCATCTCTACCCCTAGAGTAAATCGTTATTAATCTTTATGTTACCTCTGTCATTGGTCGAATGGTCTAGGGCAGTGGTTCTCAAAGTGGGGTTCGTGGACCCCGGGGGTCTCGGAGACTCGTACAGGGGGTCCGAGAGATTGTCCAGGTAACCACTGGTCTAGGGCATCCCTTTCGTGTTAGACTGGGAGATCGGGGTTCGAATTCCGGTCGGGTCTACTGAGGGTGGTTTTCTACTAATTGGCTTTCCACTCTTTTTCCACTCAAATGCGGTTATATTACCTCTATAATGCTTCCTTCCTTATCCCCATTCCATTATGTTATCATTTATGCGTATAGCCTGAGTGGTAGTAAGACGTGGTTGTAAAAAAAACTTTATAATAAACGTTATAATTACAAACAATATGATAAATATCATGAAAATGTAGGAAAATGACTACAAGAGATGCCAAGAAAGATATGGGATAACATAAAGTTTGCAAGTGAGAAGAGAAGAATGGAAGCAATTAAAGGAGGAAGAATGAAAGAAGGATAGAGGAAGATGGAGGCATTTTACTAAACTGACCCGGGCATATGCTGGAAACAGTTGATAATTATATAAAAAAAGAACAAATAATAAATATTTAATAACTTTTAACTAAGACCGTTAATCAAAGCAGGAGCAACTCAGCTCCCGGCTCACGCGAGGTATGGAAGTAAAAGGGAAAAGAAAACACCTATATGCCAGAAATGTATGTGCATTCGTATTTGAATGGTTACTCGAAATTTTCCGCGGTGACGATGGGGGACAAAGAGATAAAGTTTATTGTTAATAACTACAGTATGTCCCTATTATTACAGAATGAAGATTTATCCGCAGTGCTTATCTGTGAAGCCATTCTAAAATGGTCAAAAAAACGGCCTTTTAAATGCAGTTTCTATACAAATATCATTCAATATTTCAAAATTGTTCAGTATTAGGAACTTCTATTAACTTTTTACCTCCATTATTGTTTAATCAGAAATGATCCACGTTCAATAGTGTTCGTGTAAATTTACGATTTTTAGTCGACTGTATCTCAAAGTTGATTGGCATGTGATACGTGCTTTTAAATCTAAAACCTAAAAATGTTTTAGAAAAATAAATGATAAAAAAGTGTATGTATCTTCTTTTTATTTTTCTTCCGGAACTTTCCAACAAAAGACTCGCAAGTTTCAGACGTTCGGCTGCATTGCTGGATTTGGATGTAGAACACATCTAGAACACATACAGATATAAAATATAGTTACAAAGGCTTTCTTTCGACTATATAGGAGAGGAAGACAGGAACTAGAAACCGACTACTCAACTTTTAAATTGATGTTTTTTCTTATAACATTTCTTTTGTCGATGTGAAAACGTAGGCCTACTTTTTTTTTACTTCTTCGTGACTTCCCGGACAGAGGAAATATTGTGATCGTAAAAGAAAAAGAAAAGATATTTCAATGGATGTCAATGTTTCATGACTCCTTGAACCAGATTTTTTATTTTCTGCGATACCGTTTGTCTGTATCTCGGCCTAAAGCCGAAACAATTTGACCGATCGAACTAAAACTTGGTATCTAGGGTTTTATAAAGGTTTCTAAAATATATTTTTGGAATTATATAGCTAACCATAAAATTAAGGCAATTGGCCCTTTTCATTTGGCGTGGAAATGCATAGTCATGGGAACAAACGGTTATCTTCAAGAATTTTTATTGTTTTGCAATTTTATTTTCGGAAATGGTTTTTTAAAGAATAGGAGCATGTTGATTAAATTATATTTTTATATACACACCTCCTCTATAATTTTAACAGGAATCGAATATCAATAAAATTGATATTTTTCAATAGAAAACTGCTGGTTTTATAATAAAAACTAAGAAAATGTAACAATTAATAAACATCGATACATTATCTTAGAAGAGGTGTTGAAAATATTAACATAAAAACTTCACTCGTTCTCGAGAAAACTGATATTTCCAAACGTATGATTTTCCCGCAAGACCTGTCCGGTAGCTAGCACTACCTACGGTTTCCGTGATTCATCTGTTCTTGTTGACGTGGAAGGATAATTTGGTCGGTTGTGAAGACACGACACGCCTTTCACCCTCCCACCCACCATCCCAAAAAATAAGTTTTAGACCTGCACTCAACAGGGTCAAGGGCCTTAAGGGTAATTTACTTATACGACGTAAAGAGAAAAAAGCGATTTTATAGTAATCGGCTCTATTTTATTTAAATTGAAAAATGTCACCTGGACACGGGAACCAAGCCAAAGACTTTCCGATAGACATCACTGCTCTAACTATTGAGCTATCCAAGAGTCATTCCATACCCATCATGATATGCGCACTCGTACAGTTGTCATTGTACTATTGGCAGTATAAAGCCTCACCGAGTCGATGGTGGCTGCGTTATCTGATAGATCGTGATCACACATTTGTAGCCGACAATTTAAGCACGTCAACCACAGAATATGCCTTAAAATATGAATAATATAAGTATGGGCACGGGAAGATTCCTTGATAGCTCAGTGATTAGAACATTGATGTAATAAGCTAAAGGTCCCGGGCTAGATTCCCGAGTCCAGGCTTCATTTGTCAATTTAAAGAATATTATATTTAGATGCGGCTATAACCATATTTAACACATGTAATCTCTTAGCTATTTTAATTAAAATTCGTATCTAGGAAATATTTAACATTACAGATAAAATGGCGCATCTCATTTTCCAATGAAAATGACTTATAAGCTACTTTACATAGACGTAAATAAACAACTTTTATTTGAAACAATATTTTATAAAATCAATATTTTCAGAGTTATAGGCAAATATACTTTTTTTAAATAGAGCTTTGGAGAAATGGGAGTTGAAAATACACAGAACAAATAATATATTTATGTAACAGTGTATATTATTCTACGCAGCTCTTTGATGAAATGCAATGTTCTTTTTTTTTTTGCCATTAAGTTTTTATAACAATTTATTTTATTTCGTTTGACAAATCTGACAAGCTCTAAGAATAGTTAGTATAAAGAGATAAGCAAGTCTATGCGACGCACATTACCATTTATTGCGGTTTCACTGGGACAAATTCCACCGTCCATCACTGGAAATCTAATATATCCTATCACCACCTATATCACTACCCATTCGGGCTGTACCCATATGTACTGTTTACGCTAATGTGTTTAGAAGGTTGAATTTAGAGGAAGTGTAGCCAAATTTGCGTGTATGGTGAGTGGAAAACCATCGAGGGAATACCATCCTCAGTACACTGGGCTGGGATCAAACCCTGATATTCTCGTCATTGGAAGTCCAGTCTATTGCGAGAGTGACGTCTTAGACCATGTGACCACCTAGGTGGGTTCGTTTAGTATTCTACTAGCCTGACGGGTAGTGGTGAAAATATATAAAAAACTTAATTTTAAGTTGAAATATTTTTTCGCGTTTATTACATTCTGGCACTTTTTTCAAACCAAATATATTTGCATCACTTTTAATTTCGTATGCGGCAGCTGTTGATGATGAAGTTCCTTTTAAATGGGCATGAAAAAATTATGTAATTTTGTTTATTTATAATATGCAAATTACCTAATTATTCCTAAAAAAAAAAGGTTGAACTGAAGGAACACAAATGTTATTATGAATATAAAATGAAAAATTAACTGAAGTGCGTGCACACATAGTAGGTGGTGTATCTTCCCGAGTGAATCTGTTTGGCGGAGGTGCGCCGCTGGAAGGGAGGGAGGGAGGCGGAGGGAAGGACGCGGCAAGGTAAGGGCGTCAGTCTGTATCGAGTAGTAGTAGCTAGTAGTATCTAGACTACAGCCAGCCGCGACAGAGCGCTCGCGCGGCGAAGCGTGTTTGTGTGTGTGTGTGTTTGTGTTAGTGGGGGGAGAAAGAGGGGTGTCAAACACACAACAAACCCTCCCCCCCCCACTCCCTGTTCCTTTCAACGTCGTGGTGCGCCGAAACGCCTGGATGCTGGACGTCCTTCATGTCTCCGCGCCCGTCTAGGATCACCGCCGATACCTCCCGAAGAGCAAGGACATGGCCACAGAGTGGATCACGGCCATCGATAAAAGGTGACGTTATCTTTTTTACTCTTCCCTTTAATCTCACAAACTTTTTCTGATTTTTTTTCACCCAACATTTCTTAGTATCAGTCCGGACTCTACTCATATAAGGACCGCGTCTTACTAACCGTTCGGGTTATACGCTTAGGTACTAAATTCGCTAATAGTTTTAGGGATTAGGGAGATTATATTTATAAGAAGTGCAACCGCATTTGCGTGGAGGGAGAATGGAAAATTAGTTATAAAAAACCACCCTCAGTACACCCGACCTAGACTCGAACCTCGATCTCCCTGTCATCGGCAGTCTAGTCTACTGCGAAAGTTGCGCGTTTGAAAATGCGGCCACCGATGCGAGATCTATTCATATCAACTACGTTAATGACGCAGGGGTGAGAAAGGTAAAATTTAGATAAATGTACCCATGTTTTCATAGAAAAATACTGAAAATAATTCTAGGTAAAAACAATAACCCAGTCCAGATTTGAACCCTGACTCTAGGGGTGTTTATAAGGCACATGGTGATTTTTGGACTTAACCAAACTTATAGTGAAATAGGAATCACTAATATCCCAATCTGGTTTTGCAACACGTAAAGACCTTGAATTTAATTCCACATAGATTTGAATCATTCAAACCCGCTTCGGTGGTGGCGTGGTCTAACGCGCTACTCTCGTGGTAGACTAGACTGCCGATAAAGAGGAGATCAAGGTCCGAGTTTAGGTCGAGTGTATTGAGTGTGGTTTTATTTTTCAAAATTATTTTCCACTCTTCCTCCACGCAAATGCGATTACAATTTCTATAAATATAGCCTTCCTTATAACTAAAACCATAAACTTAATTAGTACATAAGCGTATAGCCTGAACGGTTAGTAAGATGTGGTGCAATTAAGTACTAACAGTTGTTGAATATCTTTTGAAAGTATCTTGAAATTTAATGACAACTTTTTCTCTTAATTTAAATAGTTTCACATCTAATGCCGCTATGATTATTAATGACAGGTATTCAACAACTCTTGATATCACCACGTGAAAGAAATTAAACTCTATTGTTCTACTGGAGCAATATTTGATTTATTTTGAAAAAAAAAAAGTTTTGATACAAAGACGGCAAAAACACTCACCTTTTCTCACGTCCCCTAAACTCCCACCTTGACGAGAGTTGAAGAGAGGCTTTTAAGATAGGGTGTGTGGTATGGGGGTGAGTAAAATCACCGAATGAACGTACAAATTGTCAGAGTGCACCGATGCAGTGGTTGACCATCTTCCCCCCAGTCGGTCATTGTCCGTGCAGTCAACATGTTTGACGTATTTTTCTGACCGTTCTAGAGGTCACCTCTTTATGAGAGTGGGCTCCTAATCACTATTTTCCTGCCTGGGAAGGCGCTCTAATTGGAGTACTTGCTCTTCTAACTTTTTTTTGTTTTATGAAATTTAACAATCATTCTCATAAACATCCTCTCGCTTGTATCGACACAACTTGCGTTTCCACGTCTTACCACCCATCCGAGATATTCACTCTGAATAGTAGGGAAGAGGAAGATAGAATATAGAGTAAATGTACCTGCATTTATATGAAGGGAGAGTAGAATTTTTTTTTAAAAATCACCCTCAGTACACCCGACTGAGATTCGAATCTTGATCTCCCCGTCCTAGTCATTCTAGTCTATTGTGAGAGTAGCGCGTTTCACCATGTGGCCACCGAAATGGGCTTAAATTAATACAGCAACACTTAACACTAAGAATCGAACTCTCTGGCTATGGATCCAGAGGTCACGGGTTTCGATCTTTGAACCAATGGATCTCGAACATGGTAAACTCAGCCTCATGAGGACAAATAAGGAACTGTTTGAATGGAAAAGAAGTGGCTCAGGTTTAGGAAAATGAGATTAACTGTCAGAAGGTCCGTTGTGCTAACCAAATGACATCCTCCATCTGCAAAAGTTGGCACTATCATTGCCAACAGATGGTGGCCACTCTTTGGGTATGGCTCGATTGTGGGTCAACGGCATGGAGTTTTTGTAATGGGATGTATCTATGCATAAATACTTTTAAGTTATTTTTAATACCGCATCTTTATACCCGTTCGATGAAAACCACCTTCAGTACACCCGGCCGGGATCGAACCACGATCTCCCCGCCATCGGCAGTCTATTTTATTGAGAGAGCGCCTTAAGCCATGCAGCCACCGAAGCGGGTGATATAAAGTTTGTTAGTAAATTGTCATATGGTAATTAACAAGCAGGCAAAATATAACATAAAGTGCAATACAGTAATTACGATACTGAGAAGTCATAGAAATGAACATATAAATTAAAGAACGTTTGTTAAACTATAAACTGATTAAAACATGCTAAAACTGTATTTAAAATTTTCTGAGATGTGTGTCTTGTCTTTTTTTATTTTCGGAGAAATTCAATTCAGTAAAAGGTCCAAATCTTCATGAGACACAATTATACAATTCTTGTTTAAACTCGTAACTTCAGCAAATAATTATTCTTTCAATAACTTAGCGTGCACCTTTTCTTGTTCTCCTCTTGAAATTAATTTTTTTATACCTATAATCCTCCTTTTTGTACGCTGTTTCTTCTCTTTCAACAATAAAATCCCTAAAACAAAAGCAGCAACGTGTCTTGCTTGTGACATGACTAAATGCAATGTGTACAGCAGTCTTGTCCAACTTGCGGCCCCCGAGTACTTTCTGTGTGGCCCACCACCTACATTTTATTTTTAACACCGAATCTTACTACCTATTTACGTTATGCGAATATATGATAACTACCATAATAGTGCACGGATGAGGAAGGAAGCATTTTAGAGGTAAATACTCACTTTTGCGTGGAAGTAGAGTGGGAAACCATGTAAGAAAAATCACCCTTAGTAGACCCTACCGGGATCTGAACCCCGATCCCCTCCCATCATCAGCAAGTCAGTCTGACACGATAGTGACGCCTTAGACTATTCGGCCACAGAAGTGTGGGCTAGCTCATGTTGAATTACACTAGAGCCGCGATTATCCGGCCTAAGGTGGCGACATTCCGGGCCGGATTAAAAAACAGAAAAACCAGATATTACGCAATCCAAGTGTAAATAATTTTCAGTATGAGTTCGTCCAATATTTTTTTATTTTTACAGAACATTTAACTTTGTTATAGTTGACCCGCCTCGGTAGCGTAGTTGGCTAACGCGCTGGATGTTGTTGAGCCAGACTGCCGAGGACGGGGAGATCGAGGTTCGAATCTCGGTCGGGTGAACTGGGGGTGGTTTTCCCTGAATGGTTTTCCACTCTATCTCCGCACAATTGTGGGTTCTCTTCCTCTAAATTTAACCTTTCCAATTCCTAAACCATTGGAGTAATTAGTATTTAAGCGTATAACCCGAACGGATAGTAAGACGCGGTGCTATTATTATTATTGTTCTAGTAGAATCTGCCCATTTTCTGATTGCGATGAAAAATACAAATAAAGAAATTATAGGAAAGACAATAAAAACTAAACGAAATATAAAATTTTAAAATCTTTATTTTGGAAATGAAACATCGGCTACAAAGCAAAAACAAGTGAAAGTAGACCACCAAATGGATTATATTATAAATTAAGGAAATGTTTTATAGTGGATATGTACCGGTTTGTTTATTTTAAAACGCACTTGTTAACATCAAGAACCGGGCCGGATAATACGGTGAGCCGGATAATCTCGACTCTATTATACTTAAAATGGCAGAAATAAACAACATATTAGGCTCTTGTAGCTGACGTAAACTGATGCTCGCTAACTTCCATGTAGTTTCCAAAATTGTAAGTTTAATGTTATTTGTGTAATGTATGTAAGTATGGCTGGATGAAGAGGTGTGGGTATGTGTGTATGTGTATGTGTACGTTTACTATATCTGAGCAAAGGTAATATAAATCTTCTATATACTCCGTGAGCAATTCCCCAAGAACTTATGTGGCCCTCTGTCGGGGAAAGGTTGGACATTCCTGGACTACAGAGGATTCACTTCATATAAATTCAACCTTCATCATCCCCAACACACAGCCAGCCAGTGGTGTAATGCTCAGTGCACCTGGCTCCGAGCCTAGGGGTCCCGGGCTCGATTCCCGGCTCCTACCTTGGGTATTTTACCTGAAAGGGGAATTTTCCTAATGGTTACCAGGGTTTGTTTAGTTAGGCTTAAGTGTTCCCATTGGTTTTACACACTCACTATCACCATCACCTCGTCTCACCGGGAAATGTAAAGAGTCTCCATGTAAAAGATGTCCGATTAATATTCTACATTCAGGCATCGCTTGGGTGACAGCACATCAGTATTGACTAATCTTTCTACTACTGGGCTATGATTGATGTGGCCTAGACGCCGCAATATACTTATTCCTAACACATAAGCGTAACTAGTACATAAGCCCATGACCCGATTAAATAGTAAGACGCAGTGCTAAAATTATTATTATTATCACGTCTTACTACCCGTTTAGGTTATACACACGCTAATGTGTAATGGTAGGGCGATTGTGAGATGAAATGGAGGACATGCAGTTTAACGTGGGATCCGAACCAGGGTGGGGGCCTGGCACTCAACACATTCACAAGTTGTGATTGATACACGTCTTGTCAGAGGCAAAGAAAGGGTTTGGCAATCAGATAAATATGTGCCGGGAACGAGGATTTAGCCTATTACCCCCAGCACAGAGGTCTGAGACCCTACCCCTACACCAACAGGTCACCTATCAGTGCTAAACAAAATATATAAACATAAAAACATTACTGTTCACTTGGGAATAAGATGATAGTCTTCTTCGCAGATAACCTATATTCATCCAACCCCAAACGGGATTCAAATCAGAGTTTTATAGATGTCAACAAAAAATGTTCCTTCCTATTTAAATCTGACTATAGTTAATTTCAATACACATCGATTGTTTGTCATCATGGTTTGATTATGCCATCAGAACGAAATGATTTCCTATCGAAAGCGTAACACGAACAACAGTAACCGATTGCACCCTGATCGAACTGATAAAAACAGTAATTATTTTCTCGATCAACGGCTGTCTCCTTACACAAACACAAAACATTATTTATTCAATTTGCCGTTCACAAATTTTGACTCGAACTCAAATACAAATGTTAGTGAGACGAGCCGAAACGCTGCTTGGGGGAATTCACAGCACTGTTTATCCATTGATTATTATTTTAAATATTGCGTTGCCCGACACCTTAGGCCAGTCAGTATTGTGTATGTCTATCAAGTTGAGGGCCCCGGGTTTGATTTATAGCATGGCCTAAAATATATATCATTGGTGTAATGTGGGTTTCCCCCTTCACACTGAAGAATTAACGGGTGGGGGCTGGGTATGGTGTCTGTTATATCTTTTAATTAGTTTATAAGTCATGCACTGATATATTATAGTCAGTCGGTTCATAAAGTGCACGTTAAATACCTTAAATAAATAAAATAATAATTATCATGTTTAATACACGAGCAATTAACAAATGTTTGGCTCATCTAGTTTGATCTGATGGAGAAAGAAAGGTCTCGGTTTGAAATCAGAGCCGGACGTACCGGTTTTTTTTGTTTTTTAAATGGTTTCCAACTCTATCCCAACGCAAATTAGGGTATTTGCTATACACACATCCTTAACTCACTAGCATAATTAAAATACTTACATCCAGGACACCCGCCTCGGTGGCGTAGTTGGCTAACGCGCTAGTCGTGTTGAGCTCGACCACCGAGGACGGGGAGATCGAGGTTCGAATCTCGGTCGGGTGAACTGAGGGTGGTTTTTCCTAAATGGTTTTCCACTCTCCCTCTACGCAAATGCGGGTTCACTTTCTCTTAATTCAACCCACCCAATTCCTAATCCATTAGCGTAACTAGTACTTAAGCGTATAACCCGAACGGGTAGTAAGACGCGGTGCTAAATATATTATTATTATATACATCCAGGACGAGTAGTAAGACGCAGTAGAGGATGTAAACGAAAATCGGAAAAAATAATCCTAAGTGCACCCGATCGGTCCCCGAACCCCGACCTATTTAGATATTTTGTGCAATACGAAACTAGCTTCTTAGACCACGTAATTACCGGTGTGGGTTATTTGTTAAACTTTATAAGCCTACCTCAGATATGATTTTAAATTACACAAAAAAAATTAGAGCTACAATCGTTTAATCATAAGTTATTAATACTACTAATGGAACTAAGTGAGATGTTAAAGTTCAATTTTGATAGGATGTTGACAGCTATAAAAGTTATCAAACCTACTATAGTCAAGTCGTGAGATATGTATTTGTCCCGTTTGATAAATATAATCAATACCTATAAATAATATTATTAATATAGTAACATTTTATCAAATTTTGATCTGAAAAAATATGTTTGTATTATTACACTTCACTTCCTCATTCCATTAAAGGAACATATACAGGAATGGAATGAGGACGGGAAAGAGTTTGAAATGAAATTTAGCATGCAAAGTGTGAAATGATGGTAATGAGAAGGAAGCGTATAAGGCCTAGTAAAACTATAAAGTTGGGTGGAGTATAGCTGAAAAAAGTACAGAACGTAAGATATCTTGGAAGAGTGATCGAGACGAGAGGTGGAAGTGGAGAGGTTCTAATGAGAACAGGGTCTCAAGGAGAGTTGTTATTTAGGTGTGTAAGATACCTACTATGGAGAAGGGAAATACACTTGAAGTGTGAGGAAATGTTGTACAGGGAGTACTTTGTACCCATTGTCACATATGCAGCAGAAACATGGATAATGAATGTAAGAGAGACCAGGAAAATGGAGGCTATGGGAATGAAGTTTGTGAGGAGCATGTCACGAGGAGAAACAAGATTAGGAATGAAGTTACCCGGGAAAGAGTGGGAGTAGAGGAAGTATATGAGATAGTTGAGGAAGCAAGAATGAGATGGTGTGGGCATGCAATTATGATGGAGAAGGGGTGGATCCCAAAGAAAAGGATGAAGATGGGCGCATGTAAGAAAAAGACCACAAGGGAGGCCAATAAAGAGATGGGAGAAGCAGATAACAGAAAGTGTGCAACTGAGAGACGAATATAAGTGATTAAAGGAGTAAGAATGATGGAAGAATGGAGGAAATAGGAGGAATTTTACTAAACTAACCGGGCCACAGTCTGGAAAAAGTTTATGTTGATATATTATTCTAAAAGTAAGTTTCGTTGAAAATTGTACTGTAACACGCCTGACTCAAATATGGAAGGGAGGGAGGGCAGGTATCATTAGTGGATACACTAAAATGAATACTAACATATTAAATTTAACATTAATACTATTTACGAGCGAATTTAAAATACAAGCACACCTATTTGAAGCACATGACGGTTAAAGAACTTTGAACAAAATTGAATCTGATTAGCAGTCACATTTTTTTTAGCACCGCATATTACTACCCGTTCGGGTTATACGCCTATGTACTAACTACTCTAATGGTTTTAAGGATTATTAAGGCTATAATTATGGGAAGTGTATTAGAATTCGCGTGGAGAGAGAGTGTAATTTTTTTTTAAATCCACCCTCAGCACAGCGAATCGAGATTCGAACCTCGATCTCCCCGTCATCAGCAGTATTATCTACTGTGAGAGTAACGCGTTAGACCTTGCGGCCACCGAAGTGGGCTACAGTTTAGCTAATATTTGTTAAAATGATTTAAGTTTACCACAAAATTGATAAAGTACAGTATTATTCTAGTAGGAAGTACCTTTTAGAAAATACAAATGTATATATTTACGGTCAACATTGATAGCATTTTACTATATTATTAGTGTAATTTTTTTTTAGGTATTGATAATACACAGGCGCAATTCACATGACTTGACTTGGATATGTGAAAGTAAATATAGTACCATTTCTAGATGTCAAATAAAGACCTTCCCTTGAAAATCGGCCTATTGTTGCTCTGAGACGCGTTTCAGACATCCAGAAATTCAGTGTATTTAAGAAACGATTAGTTATTTTAAAAACATGTCTCTCACCAAAATTGAGTTGAAAGGTATCGTCCCTACAGAATTACAAACCTTACGTCTTAAGTTGTATATTCATAAAAATATGTATGAAATATAGAACAAGCTCATTTTCCACGACGTTTAACACGAAATGTGACAGTTCTGAGATCAAAGTAAATGTTTAGAGATAATATCTAGTCTATAGATCTTATATTGATACGGGTTTTTATTGCGATATTTTCCTCGCGATTGAGCACCAATTATTATGATATAGGATTTTTTTTATACTGTTGATGATGTCGTGAATGTGGACCAATGTATGCCTTACAGTGAGCAGTAAGTATAACGATACCGGGGTTTATGATGATGACGACGCGCGCATGCCTTACTACGCGCTTGTACACTGTTATTTAATTATTATTCTTATGAAATAAGTAAAACTTTTGATGTTGCACACGATTTATTTATATGATTACAACTTCGGTACTGTAGATTTGATATTAAATGATACAATTTTTGTTAATTTACGGATTGTTTTTCTGTGATATTACATGTTCCGTGTTCTGAGTACTGTGTGCTGTGTAGATTTATGTTATTCTGTGGATTCATACGCACAAGCTGCTTATATATGACCTAACCCCTTGCCTCTTGGACCCCTTGTTACCAGTGTTAAAACTAACTAATGGGAAAACTCCTGGCAAACGGATGTTGTGGAGGCTGGCTTCCTATTGGGTAGAGGAAGCCAGCATGTCACATGATTTTTCTGATACAACGAAGTTGGTTTTTTAAAGAAAAAAAGTTTTTAAAAAGTAGTGTATTGAAATTACTTCTGAAAACGCGTGATTATCCGTTGATGAAGTATCAAAAGGAAACTTTACATACAGTTCTTTAAAGAAACATACACTTCATCCATGACTTTTTGAATATATAAGAGGGGTACAAAACAGTAACATTACAATCTAGTCCTCCTAAAAACAATATAATAGTTTTTAACAGTATCACATAAATTGTTTTTAAAGACAATAGAAGATGGTTTTTATTAGTTCTAAAGTTTCAGAAAGAAATACGGCAGTGTGAGTATATTTATCTTCAAGTAGCCAGCTCAAACGCAACTTGGATCAAATGCCGAATATTTTTTGTTATAATGTAGAATGTACACTTCGTTTAACCTGAAACATATCTGTTTCTCCTTGACGGATTACACTATGGTTTTATAAGTCACGCCTCAGTGGAAACGTGCAAAGTAAGCTTGCTGATACAACCTTTGGGCGTTCTTGTTTGCACTGGGCTGAGTGTGAATAGTGGACCCCTCTGTTTAGCAGTCACTCCACCTCCTCTTTATCTACTAAGCCACGTATAGGCGGGCAACACAGGGGTCTTCAACCCTTTTAAGTTATAAGGGCCAAAGTGTCTTGTTGGCTCGCAATACTGTACCGACAATATTAGTATTGAACACTTTAAAATATATTATTTTTCTTTTGGCGTCCGGAGTGTGTCACTGGTGATGAGCGAACGCGAATACTCCCGACTATGTCCGAATACTCCCGAAATAGTACTCTCTCCCTTGTCTACTAGAATAGTCATGTGCCGGTTCAAGGTACATTTGTATGAAAAAAAGTAATAATTTTCTTCACGTATTAAGCAAAAGTTATTTATAAAATAACTTAAAATACGTATTTATCTTAATATATATAATTCTTATGTACGTGTGTATGTCACTGAACTCCTCCTAAACGGCTGGACCGATTTTGATGAAATGTTTTGTGTGTGTTTGATTGGGTCCATGGATGGTTTAGATTCACAATTGGACCCGGTAGGTGGCGCTACAATCGGNATGTAACCTCAAAATTTCACCCACCACCACCACCACCACCCCCCAATATTCATTGTGATTTTGTAATTGTGATGATCACATAGTATTTGTTTTATTATCGAAATCAATTATGCCACCCAAACGAAAAACCAACGTTCGGGCAGGACGACGTCTGTCGGGTCCGCTAGTTTAATTATGTAAAATATAAATATGTATTTGTCATTTTTCTCTTGAAAGTAATTTTATATTTTCCATGAGCCAGTGGGCCACAAAAAAAGTTACAGAGGGCTGCGGGTTGAATAACCCTAGACTACAACGTAACAGTTGTGGAGAGCTAAGGGGTAAGAGTATTTTGGATTGCCGTCACATAGTCTAGCCACGCTTAGAACAACATCGAGCTCTTGCGGGAAAGTTAGTAAATTATTAATGTACAGGGGGATGTAATGAGGGGTTGGAGGGGACTGTACAATGTTGTAGAACACGTCTTCCAGTATTTTATGTGTGTAAATTGTATTACATAAAGAACTTAACGCATCCTAGGACCAACTTCGGTGGATGCACGGCCTAAGGCTTCACACTCGCAAAATACTGGACTGCCGATGACGGGGAGATTAGGGCTCGAATCCTGATCGGATGTAGTGAGGGTGGGTCTTTCATGAACTCTTTCCCACTCTCCTTCCACGCAAATGCCGGTAGATTACCTGTAAAATACTTCCTTCCTCATCCCAACATATTAGAGTAGATAATTATTATCATAATGTATATAACCTGAATAGGTAGCAGTACGCGGTGACAATACATGTGTACAACGTAAACTGGTGCTAAGACGCAGAGAATAAAAAGTCGGCCAAAGTGAGGGTAAATATCTGCGGGACAGATTAATTCTAAATTGATTTTTTTGGGTAGCTTTTCATATGCCAAAAAAAAAAAGCTTTAAGTAACTCTGAACTGAATATAAATATCCTTTGAGTGTCAACTTAGAAAGGCATAAGGCGAGCTACACTGACAAGAAACATATTTATTTATCTCTTTTGGGAGAAAATCTCGAAGAAAATTTCAAGTTTCTTTGAATGGCTCTGAAGATGACTAGTACTCTAAAAATAAAACAGTTTCCTTTACCGGAGAAAGTGTTTGGACTGAGTCGCAAAAAAATAAATCTCTTCACCATTTATTTCTTACATGTTTCACCAGTGGCTTTGCTTATAAACCTTCCACCTCCCCTCCCTTATTTTTAGAAACGCTTCCAATGTTGTTTTCTTGATTTCCTACCTGTCACTTGACGTAAAATGTTACTCGAATTCTTGGCATAAAAAAATTCTTCAACTCACGAAATGTAATTGTTTCTGCTTATAGGTATATAAGATTTACTTGTGGTTGAAGAATAAAGTTAATATAAACCATACCCTTCACATTTTTAAATTTAATTTAAAATCTAACTTAAATTTTGAAAAATAAAAAGTATCTGCAAGTTAAATAATAAAAAAAAAGCTTGCACATTTCGTTTTAGTAAAATCCAGAGTCAGATTATAAGCAATATGAGAACCTCATAAATAATAATATTTGATTACAGCTATATCAACCTCAGCTAAATATTAGCTTATTCTTCTATCAAAATTATCAATCACTTTAATTTTTATTTTTCACCCACCTCTGTGGCGTAGTTGGCTAACGCACTAGTCGTGTTGAGCTCGACCGCCGAGGACGGGGAGATCGAGGTTCGAATCTCGGTCGGGTGAACTGGGGGTGGTTTTTCCTAAATGGTTTTCCACTCTCCCTCCACGCAAATGCGGGTTCACTTCCTCTAAATTCCTAATCCATTAGCGTGATTAGTACTTAAGCGTATAACCCGTACGGGTAGTAAGACGCGGTGCTAATTATTATTATTATTATTAATTTTTACTTTTCAACTATTGTATCCATACAAAAGGTATAGCAGAACATTCAGACTATTATTTAAATATGTATTTAAATTTAAATATGCATTTAAATTTAAATATATAAACGATATGACTTTAATTTGTAAAAAAAGCTTAACTTTACCGTAGAAACACAGATATTAAAGAAAAAAATTGTGAACTTGTAAAATCTATGGCTATAGCATATATTTAGATGTAATAAAGCAACGCTATACAGTTAATTATATATGAAAGGTGAAACTTGGGGATGAATGATTGGAATTACGGAGTTTAGCTGTGAAAATGACACCTTTACACGCGAATCGAACCCGGAACACGCTAATGTTCAACCACTGAGCTATCCAGGGATCTACACGTTCTCAGGGTCATCTTCAATCATATTTTAAGGCGGAGTCTGTGATAGACGTGTGTATATCATCGGCCATTAACAGCTATAATTGATATCACAGCCACCGTCCACACGGTTGTAACTTTATGCTGCCAAATGTGCCGGTTTCAATTCCCATATCCAGGTGTCATTTTGCAATTTATTTTACTATAGAACATATTGTTTAAAAATCTTAATTTTTCCTACATTTAAAAGTTAAATAAAAGTTATAATGCAATGGAACAGTAGATTGTAGAAATACTTGCGATATTTTTTATTTATTTGAGGTACTTAACGTGGACTTTCTGAACCGACTGGTTATATCAGTACACGAGAATTTCTATGAGCAAGAGAGAAAAGGCCTGCCAATTTTATTGGGATAGGTATTTTAACATAGGTACTTTCCAGGGTTCTTTAACGCGCCACAATCGAAATGGGACCGACGGCTTCACTTCCACTCCTAAGGATGTTGTTCTACGGATTTCTATGACTCAAGAAAAATCCGCCGACCCAGGTTGGGTATGAACTCGCGAACATCAGTTACTAAGGCAAGCACTTTACCCCAAGACCACTGAGGCCTACGATATAGAGATAAGGAAGCTATCATTTTTAGTGAAGGCAGAGGGGGAAGCCATTAAGGGAAATCCATCTCAATACACATCTCTGGGATTCAAAAACCTAAAGAGTCTAATTTCCACCAGAAGAACCATCTGACGTCTAGAAAATAAAACTAATATGATAGACAAATTAATCACTGAAAATGTTTATATTAAAAAAAAATTTCATACCAGGATACTTTTATATTAGGTATTATGTCTTTCAACAGGTGCAATGCCTTGTCCAAATTGAGTCTTATAGCATGAACCATTAACCAATTTATTTTTTTCTAGATTCTAAAACTTCATTTTATTTCCTGGTTTTAGGTCATCAGTCAGTTGCATGCGTTGTCCTATCAACAGCTTTCTTTTTTATAGATCCTGAAATTTCATTTTATTTCCTGGTTTTAGTTCATCAGTCAGTTGCATTCGTTGTTATGTCAACAACTTTATTTTTTCTAGATCCTGAAACTTAATTTTATTTCCTAGTTTTAGGTCATCGATCAGTTGCATTCGTTGTATTCCTGGTTCCCTTTGCCTTTATATGGCATAGGCATATAATATCATTTTATATATGTATAAAATGAAAGTAGATATAGTGAATTTAATAAAATGCCGTAAAGTTTTAAGAAACATCTTGACCTTGCCGTGATAAAGAGCGTTAAAATACGTTTTTTGTCCTTTCTGGACCAAATTTAACGGGACATAACTAAACCAAGTTAAGTGGAGATTAAATTAGACTATAGTAAGGATGTAACAGGCGTTTATAACACGAGTACAGCTTTACGAGGTAATGATTTTTTAAAAAGTGATTCAAACCTATGTCCGATATTGTCATACGCGTCCAAACGTAACACGATATACTATGTTATGTAGTACAAGTAAAAATATAATAATAATAATAATATTTCACGTTGGGGATATAAAAAATCGAGACCGGAACCCTTAAGCTTGATAGCGAGGGGCACTGACCACTACACCACGGGGCCGGTTACAAATAATGATTAAAATAGGTAACTAAATTATATATCACAGTTTACTTCTTATGTATGGATCAGATAGTAACGTATTTTATGTTATTAAAGCACAACTAAGATACCAAGCTTAGTTTTATTTGGTTTCTATGTAGTAGAAAAAGTGTTGGACTTCACAATAAAGTGAAATGTACAAAGTGCTATATTACCATAGCTTGAAATTAACATAATTTTACATGACACAGTCATGCTCCACTCAATCCTTGTATTTTGTTAAATGCAATACGCTACATTGTAATGTTAGAAGAACTGTCAGTAGTTTATTCATTTCACGGGGGCCATTAGAATACTATAGCACAAATGTTTTACTACACCCCTGTGAAATAGTAGATGCAATGTGCTACACAGTACTGTTAGAAGAATTGACAGTAGGTTTTATCTCACGGGGATATTAATATGAACATCAAAACGCTTCTGTTTTCACCCAACCCCTGTATATTTTATTGAATGCAATATGCTTTATAGATATGAAAGAAGAATTGCCTGTTTGTTTTATCTTACGGCGCTATTAGATTTAGCAGTGAGGTGAAAGGGAACGCGAGTTAAAAGTCTTGGTTTTTTTGGTAAAAATAAATAAACTTGTTGCTTTAGCAAATACGTTTAGTTTAATTTTCTAAAAATATGTATTTCTTTAATCATTGCGTCTTACTACTCTTTTAGGATATGCACATATTATATGTTAATTACTCTAATGAGGTAGGGATGAGGAAGGAAGCATTTTAGAGGTAATCTAGCAGCATTTGAGTGGAAGGAGAGTGAGAAAATATTTAGGAAAAAACATCCTAAATATATCCGAACGGGACTCGAACCCTGATCTCCCCGTCATCATCAGGCTAGTCTAACATGCGATTGATGCCTTAGAGCATTTGTCCAGTGAAGCGGGTTGAACGTTAAGTTATTCAACAGTTTTTTAAACACATCTTTCATAGGAATCGCGGAGTTTGGCCAAAACTGGTATCTTCATTTAAAAGGTTTCTGGTCTAACACAACTATGTTAATGACAAATACTTAAGAATACCACCTTTATGGTCTAGTGGTCATAGTTCCAGAGGTCTTGGGTTAGATCCTCGTTGCTTCCAGGTTTTCTGTGAAAGCATTGGGCCTGAATCTTGGTCAAGTTAACGCGACCTCTTGAGGACAAATGAGGAGCTACTTTAATGGAAAATTAGCGGCCTAAGTCGAGAAAACTGAGGTAAACGGTAGGAGGATTTGTTGTGCTGATCACATGACACTCTCTTACTACTCTTTCTTTGGAAATTGGCACTATCTTCACCAGCAAATTGTAGCCTCTTTGTTGGTATGGTGCGATTGCAGGAAGACGTCATGGAGTTGGAGAGAATTAAACTAAACCAAACTTAAGCATTATTATATTTACTTTGGCGATAAAAAAGTGTTTTGCCATAAGAACTGCTAAAATACGGCTCTTAACTCACCCCCTCCCTCCTTCCTCCTCTAAAAGCTCTCAACTTTGTTCTATTCTGCCCCTGTACATATTAGGATGCAATGTGATTCACAGCAATGATTGCCTGGTGTGATTTTTTGCACGCCATGAACATGTAAACAAACTTTATATTAAAATCTAATCTGAAATTACAATACAATTATAGAATTTTCAAATCCATGCGACCAATAATCCTATATTTAAATTGTTTAGATATAGGATAATCAAAAGGAATGTATAGTTTTAGTAAATTCTTCCATTAAAAAAAAACTGTTTCAAACCTATGCTTCAAAGATAAAATATGTCTAGGTACACACCTTTCACTCTGAAAGGTAACGGTATTACCTTGATGGATTATACTATGGCCATATCTTGTAAGGTAAGCTTGCTAACTTTCAGGGTGAACGAAGGGTACATATATAGTTTACATAAATACATTTTAGACCAAAGATAAGGCGCCATTATAACCAAAAAATACATGTTGGAACCCTCATAATATTATTTACACTAATTTTATGAACATTAAATAATACCAGTTAAATTGGCAAAGTATAAAAGTAAAGAACAAACGGAAAACATCACATGTTCTGGCCTCAACTTTGGTAAATGTCCTTTATTCAGATTTGAAAAAATTGGCTATCATAATTACTGATACTATTTAATTGTGGGAAAAACAAATAAATAATATTCTAAAATTGTCTCACCGAGCCTGAAATTGCTATGGTGGGGCCCCAAGGACTCCGCGGAACACAGTTTAACAAACGCTGTTGTAGCGAATCCTTTCAAGGCCAAAATTTAAAAGAATAAATAGTCTAATTCATTATTAACTCCAGGCAATATTTCGGGCCCTCACTTACCCGCTCGAATATTATTATTACTATTATTACTATTACTACTGGGATAAAGTACGTCCACATCCACATGCACAAGCCAATAGGCGTGGACCAAAACGAAATTACATTATAATTTAAATAACGTTAATTGAAGGGGAAACAAACTTTTAAGGTCAACATTTAGTCTCTGTAACTCAATTAAAATATACGTTGTTACTCGTCCATTCAAGTTGGTTAGTCCGTCGTTTTAGTTTAGTTTATACGTATATTTATTAACTACCATATTCAAAGGCTCAATTTAATATACAGGGTGTTTCCAAAATAAGTGCGGTAGTTCACAGGGCAGTTTTGAAGTCTAAATATGTCCAAAAGGTAACTTTTTTTTGATACGCTGAAGGTGGGATGGAAGGTCGAATTAAGAATAGTATTTTGCAGTTTTTATAAAAAAAAATTATTTGTCCAAAATAAATAAAAGCATAAGTAAGCATGGTAATCTCAGTATTTCTTGAATATTTTTCAAAGACATCTTGGAATTTGATAAATTATTCCGTTCGTTTAAAAAGTATTTCAGCAATTCTACAATGCTATAAAAACTGTAAAAAAGACAACTCAACTCACGTACACTCTCCACCCCATTTTAAAGTTAGCTAGTACAATGTCTGAGCTCATAACAGACACGACCGAATACTCACGGAGCGCTAAAAGGTGTGACGAACACAGATACATGGTGGCTACAGGCAGGAAGCACAGGGAAAACCTGTCAAAGTCAGGGATTTTTTAATGTCAGGGAATTGAATTAAAAAGAAGGCAAAATCAGGGCATTGAAATACTTTTTTTATATAAAAACTATTACTTTTACACCTATATACTAAAACAAGTTAAGGATTGTGCTTCTCGCACGTTAACAAAATGCTCTAAGGATGTAAAACTTATACCATTGGTGCAACTGAAAGGAAAAAATTATATGCACTTTAAATGTGGTGCAGCAGAAGAAAGTTGAAAATATCATAAATGGAGATGGTATCAAACCAATACAAACGTGCTAAGAAAATAAAAAAAACTTTGAAAAGGTAGACATACAGCAAAGAAGAGTTAAGACGGTAGGACATATACTGAGTCATGATAGTGTGATGAAAATAATTATAGATGTTGAGGGGAGAAATTTAAGAGGGAGAACAAGACTGGAGTACATGAATTAGATAGCGGACGATGTTGGCAGAAGAAGGAACCAAGATATAAAAAATTTGCCCCAGGAAATAGAAAAGTGGAGAGCTGCAGAAAATGAATAGCAATCTTTATGACTTAATGTTTAACCAAGTGCATTACCTAGAAATGGCATTCTGTTGACGTAAGATGGTTTCAAAGAAGGTTTGTTTTATTCCCCATTCACATAGTGCAGCAATTAATATCTAAAACATTCAGTACTTAAAACTTATAAAAATGTTGATTTGAGCATTAAAAAAGTGATTTAGGCGTATATATATATATACACATAGTAAGGGAAAAATTGTCATTCTCAGAGGAAAACTATAAGAGGGTTAATGAAGTCAATAAAAATGGGTAAATGTTTTCTGTAAAACCTGGAAAGGTCCGGGAAATTTATAAAATAAGTTTTGTGGCAGCCTTACAGGTCGTATAGCTTGTGTAGCCTACCTGATTGTTTTAAAATTTTCCGTATTACTATCCATATGGTGTATTCACATATTTACACTAAAGGGGTAGGAACCAAGAAAGAGCTAAGAGGGGAAAGTAATAAACGGTTTTGAAAAACCAACATCTTTAGTACACCCGGTCGAGAGTCAAGCTCCAGATCTCCCTATCACCGGAAAACCATACGAGATGAACCTGACGCCTTTGTCCACGCTCCCACCATTTCGGATAGATTTGGAGGATGAGCCTTTGAAAAAAAAGGATCTTTGAGAAATTACAAACGTATTTTTTTTTTGTCAACACAGATATAATTTATATTATAATCTATATTAATACCATTTTATCGTCATTGATAGTATCAATCAAAGCGACAGCTGAAGTTCAAGTATGAATATATTAAAACAGTCTTAGTAACTGTCAGATATGGTTCTTCCTATAAAAATCCTACCATAGTGAAGAGTTTTGTATTCCCATGGTGGTTAATCAAGGCTTACTTACTATGATTTACACCTGCAACATTTTTTATAGTTCAGGAGTGTTCGTGTTCCGATAAGGGGCTTAAACATCATATTTGATGTATCTGTTTAATTTAATGATGTCACCAACTTGGTGATTTTGAAGCTATTTTGCGTTGTAGACTGCATCTTAACTTGACCTAAGCACTCTAGACACTATTACTCTTAGAAGCCAAGCTAGTGTAAGAAATAGAGAGAGAGGGGGAAGAAAACGAGTAGTTAACCGTGTGAATACTCTTATCCATGCGATGATAGCCATTTCCCTCTTCCTCTGACGAATATACGCACTCAACCTACTATTGTGCCCGAATAGCACCGACTTGAATTTCAAAATTATGTTTTACTTGTTCATTATAGGTAGACATAAGATTCCATGGACTTTTGCAATCTACATCCTGTCAGGAAGATTCCCACAGGACATTTTCGTGACTAAACAACTAGTCTAAGCTGTAGATGATGTACACAAAGATACGCTTACAAAAAAAAAATCAAGATCCAAAAAATAACTTTTCGACAATGTAATACTATTTTTAGAATTATTTAAGGATTTCTGGTTTTGGTTTCAATATTATATTATCATTAATACTCGCCGAATTAAACGTAGATACATAAGATGGGAAATCCTATCTTGACTTTGCGTGACGTCACAGTAGGCAATTTCCTCTATAATTTCTGCTGCTCTGTTCTTTCAACCTTTTCGATCCAGTCCATTTTGCTCAAAGGCCAAAGCTTCCTTGTGAGCTGATACAAGTATTAAAAAAGAATGCATGTTTATTTTAATTGATCCTAAGCCATCCAGTTGTGTGATTGTGTGTGATGTTAATAAGTGGAATGAGATAAACTGTTTTGCACGCCCGCGGCCACACGGGGGATTCGAACGGGCGAGTGAGTATTCGGACTAACTTATGAATCTGACTTGTTTCATCCGGCTTCAACTGTCAGGAAACTTTACCAGGAACAGCTTCGCCGACACCGGCAGAAACCTAGATAACAGAGCTGAGGGAGTGAGAGTTCCAAGTAGCGCTAGATTTCAAGATTAGATAATTTTGTGCACTTCCAGCCATATGGTATAAACAGCACGCAGCTACCGGGTGTGTTGTCAGGAGTTTCCTCTTTTTGCATTTGATGAAGAGGTACCGGGTGTTTCGTCAGGAGTCTCCTCCTCTTGCATTTTATGAAGAGGCACCGGGTGTTTCGTTGGGAGTCTCCTCTTCTTGCATTTTATGAAGAGGTACCGGGTGTTTTGTCGGGAGTCTCCTCTTCTTGAATTTTATGAAGAGATACCGGGTGTTTCGTCGGGAGTCTCCTCCTCTTGCATTTTATGAAGAGGCACCGGGTGTTTTGTCAGGAGTCTTCTCCTCTTGCATTTTATGAAGAGGTACCGGGTGCTTCGTCGGGAGTTTTATCTTCTTGCATTTTATGAAGAGGCACCGGGTGTTTTGTCAGGAGTTTTATCTTCTTGCATTTTATGAAGAGGCACCGGGTGTTTTGTCAGGAGTTTTATCTTCTTGCATTTTATGAAGAGGTACCGGGTGTTTTGTCAGGAGTTTCCTCTCCATTCGCTTTATTAAGGGGTGTGTGTAAAAAGGGGGGACAAAGGGAAGGACTCTGTACACCCATACGGGAATATGACCCAGAACTTTACATAAACAACAAACCCAACTTGATGAGCTTTGACATCTATTCCCCGCACCCAATAATGCGAGCGTATTAATTTGCTTTTGAATTTAATAATTATTTAAATTCATATTCTTGTGATAAAAAGAGGACAACCACACTAAGAAAGTAGGTTACTTTAGATCCTCAAGGCTTTGACTCGGTAACTCAGAGTTGACATGATTGAATCAAATACAAATTCTAGTTCTGTCTCCCTTTCCTAAAATATTATCAATGTGATACATAATTTAAGTTGTTGACAACCAAAACTGAACTTTGAGCTTATGAATAAACAAAATACTCCTTGTTGTCAGCCCACAACCAAGCCGTACCTACAGAGCGTCCACCTTCTGTTGGCGAAGATATTGTTAACTTCTGCGAATAGAGGGTGTCGTGGTTAGTACAACAAGCCCCCCAGCAGTTAATATTTTCTAGACCAGAGCTGCTATTTTTTCATTCGAGTAGCTCCTCATTTGTCCTCACGAGACTGAGTTGACGCCGTTTCAGACCCGTTGCTTCACAGAAGCGCTGGGGATCGAACTCAGGACAACTGGATCTGTAGTCAGGGTCTTTGACCACTAGAAGACAGTATATAATCATTTATTTTTGAATACATATATGGTGCAGTTGACTTGAATAAATTAACAGGCTATTGATGATCAATTGATCTATCTATGCACTAAAGTTCAGGATTCAACCCCAACAGTCTGCGAACTAAAGGCTTTATAATATATTTTTAGCCCCAAATCCGTGCACAATTATCTAGATATTTAAAACGTGAAACAATTTCTTTTTTGACAATGATTCACAGTGTTTTACCCGACCAATTTTCTTAATTTATTTTAAAATGAAAGCTTATACTCATAGAATGTTCCCAGAAATTTAAAATTTCAAAAATATTCATAGGAGAAGCCACAGTTTAAGATATAGACTTTTTTTCCGGCAGCAATTTATCAAATTACTTTTTAGAGATTTTTCTTTTTTAAAAATTAAAGCATTTAATTTGATGCTATCACTTAAAAATGTATACATTTTAAATAGCGAGGCCAATCTAATTTAAGAAATTGATTTACACAGCTCGGTTTAACTGCTTTAAATCTTATTTTTCAAATTAAAGTTTATAATATATATCAAAGGTGATATCTATATTTTAATAATCTTGAGTTTATATTTCTAAAATTTAAAGGTTACATTTTATAGATGTCACTGCAAATTTAAAGTCTGATACGTCAACGTGCCAGGTTGTTACATTTTAAACGTTGGACAGCCCTGGATCTAAAGTGGTGTCCCGGATAGAGATAACAGAAATATAATCCTAAGGTTTCTCGGTAGGAGTCTATGTGTCTTTTACATTTACTTGAGACTAGTTGAACAGTTGAACAGCTATAATGGGGTCACCCGCCTCGGTGGCGTAGTTGGTTACCGCGCTAGTCGTGTTGAGCTCGACTGCCGAGGACGGGGAGATCGAGGTTCGAATCTCGGTCGGGTGAACTAGGTGGTTTTTCCTAAATGGTTTTCCACTCTCCCTCAACGCAAATGCGTGGTTCACTTCCTCTAAATTCAACCCTCCCAATTCCTAATCCATTAGCGTAGATAGTACTTAAGCGTATAACCCGAACGGGTAGTAAGACGCGGTGCTAATTATTATTATTATTATGGGGTCAGACACACAGACACGGTTATTTCAGTACCCAAAACAATGTAATCTCTTTCTATCTTAATACAAATTAAAACCCGCTTCGGAGGCCACATGGTCTAAGGCGTCGCTCTTGACCTCTATTGACCTGATTGTGACAGGGAGATCCCGGTCAGATATACTGAGGTTTTTCTTAAATGGTTTTCCACTCTCCTTCCACGTTAACGCGGGTACACTTCCTCTAAACATAACCTTTCTAATCTCTGAAACATTAATGTAATTAGTACCTAGGTGTGTAACCCGAACGGGTAGTAAGACGTGGTGATAAAAACAACAAATATCAATTAAATAATAAATAGATGGTTATACTTACTAAAGGATCGACTTTATTTTCTGCGTATAGCATCTTTGACTGGGAGAGATATATATTATCTTGTTTGGTCATCTATGTGTGTAGAATTTTATCCCCTCGTGTGGCACAGAACATTTTCCAGGGTGCACCTATGGAGGCTGTCTACAGGTCATACCCGCAATGAGATGATGTGATGATAATGATTATGAAGGTGTGAAGCCAGTAATGGTCTGAAATCTAGCTTAAGCCTAATCAAGTGAACCCCGGTGACTCCTGGAATAATTCCTCTCTTGGAATATGTGGGAATCGAATCCGGGACACCTAGGCTCGTAGCCAGGTGCACTGACCACTATTATCACGGGGCTAGTTAAGGCATAACTATTTACTGACTAAAAATGACCGATTCTTTTCAGATGTTATATTGTATTGAAGTTGGTTTATTATGAAACTCTTAAGAGAGAAAAAAAAATAAAAAAAATAAGGGAAAGCAAAAATTAATGTTCCAAAATTTCAAATATACTTTTTAGTTAGAATTTGAGGAAGAAATTAATTAATTTACAGTTTAATTACATTTTTATAGTTATTTATATCAACACAAAGTTGTTTTCACTCAAATAACTTTCAAATTATTTGGCATTAATGTAATCTTGTTGGTTTATATTTGGAATTTTATTTAAACTAAACTAGGTACAAGAACGTCACTATCATTACAAAATTAAAACTAAACTTAACTTATTTATAAAAACTAAGCTAATGTAAAATTACACCAAAGACTTACTTCACTCCAGGATAATGAATATTGCTAGTCTATCCATTCTTTTCGAGAAGTTTTAAATCAATTTATTCCAAGGTGGAGGATTTCTATTCAAAATGTTCAAAATAAAAAATGATGAAGTGAACAAATTAAATTTTCTGCAAAAAAAAAAAAAGATAAATTTTATTTTTGCCTCTTGAATTTTACAGTTAAATATTGTTACGATATCTGATCTAATTTTATTCTTTCTAAAACTGATGCACACACTTTCCTTCGAAAATTCTCAACATTAGCTTACAGAATACTATTTTTATTTTTCATACATGAATGCAGCAACAAATTTTTCACAATACTTTAAAAAAAGTAAGTAAATTATATAGATATATTTCATATTTACCTCAAAGAATTTCATTTGAAATAAATATAAATTTGAAATTACTTTTATTTTCCATATTTAATGAACGTGGCACTGTTTAAAACCATTTTGGAATGTCTAAAGTATAAATTTTATTGATAAGATTAATAAAATACCTCCAGCCTCAATGGCCGCATGGTCTAAGACGTCACTCTCGCAATAGACTAAACTGCCGAAGATGGGTAAATCGGGGTTAGATATCGGTCGGGTATAATGAGGGTATTTTTTCATACCCATGCAAACTCGAGTACACGCCCTTTAAATTCAACCTTCCTAATCTCTAACACATTAGTGTAATTTGGTATATAGGCAAGTAATTCGAACAGGTAATAAGACGCGGCGCTAAAAAATAAAATAAAATAAATAAAATACTACCATATGGCCTAGAGTTATGTAAATTAAAGTTTATATAAACATATTACCTTATAGATTATAGATAGGAAATTATTTGTTTTATAAATATATATTTCAATTATATTTTTTCAATATTAATATTCATACTATTTTTAAATAGTTATTTATTTTGGATCTCAAAGGATTTCGGAGATATGATAAAAATTGTAGATATCCATTCATATTAAGTATGATTTAATTCATTTTCCCAGAAATACGAGATGCGCCATTTTTTGTAATGTTAAACAATCCTTGAATATGAATTTTATTCAAAACTATTAGAGTTGATTTTGAGAAAATATCTTTTATCTATTTTCAATCATAAGTAAACTACCCTTACAAAGCTTTACCAATAAAAAATAAATGGTACATTGAACCGCACATACTTTCTCCCGCTTTTCTCTTAAAATATACATTTAGCAAAAACTCGTAATATTTGTGAAACGAAATAATAGGTCTATACATTGTTGTAAACACATTACTCCATAGATCATAAATGAAATAATATACACTGTTACTTATTTATTCTCTGGCATTAGGAACTAGGAACACTGTTACAGAAAAATTGAGAAAAGAGAAATATCTTTGTCCACCAAAGAGCTTAAGAATCAAATCTATTTTCAAAGACTTGAGTTAAAAAGTACATATTTGTTTACAACTCAGAAATGATTGGTTTTATAAAAATATATTTCAAATAAAATATTTTATCTTTAACAATATTACAACCTTACAATAATAAGTTATTTCGTATCGCCAATAGTTGCGAAGAAATTATGAAAATAGGAAAATATCCCCAATCATCAAAATAATTTTTATCAGAAATAAGAACTGCCATCTTATTTATAATGGTAAATAGTGTCTATATAAAATTAAATCAAGATCGTTATAGTGAATTTCGAAAAAATACTTTTTCTTTTTGCCTATCAGTAAATTACCCTTAAATTTGGGGTAAGATATATAACACCAAAAACCTTAAAACCATATATAAAACCTTAAAAGCCCTATATACAAAATTTTAATCCAATCGGTAAAATAGTTTTGGCTTTAGCCCGAGGTACCGACAGACAGAGACGGCATTGCGAAAACCACCTTTTTGGTTTCAGGGGGCCATGAAACGTCAATATTTATTAAAATCTTGAGTTAGATTTTTTTGACGATCACATTACTTTATCTTCGTGGTGTTGAGAGAAAATAAAAAATATCGAAAGCTGAAATATTAAATTTATGAATATTGCAATTTTGAACTGCTAAAAATTAATATGCATGGAAAAAAAATATGAAATTATTGAATTGTAAGCTGTAATAGTAACTGGATTTATCAGAATAAAAAGAGTTATTGCAAAAAAATTGTGCAATAAAGTATTTTACAAGTAATTGTAGGTTTTAAAGATGTATAAATATCAACAATAAAATATTTTTTAAAGCATGAAACAAATAACAAAATTAATTTGAACTTCGATTCAGCTTTGAGAATATTTCATATATTAGATTAGAATTCTCTTAGATTTAAAATAAAGTGGCCTTTGCACACATTTTCCTAATTTTTACCACAAAATAATGTTTATATTTCTTTGAAGTTACAGATCCAAAGGTCCCGGGCTCAATCCTCAGTGCTTCTAAAATTTATCTGTGAAATCAGTGGGTCTAGAACAGGATCAAACTCAGTTTCGCGAGAACAAATGAGGAGCTATTTGAATAAATAAGTAGCATCTCTGGCTTAGAAAACTGAAATTAACGTCCTAAGGGGCTCGTTGTGCTGACCACATAACACCCTCTATCCACAAATGTTGGCACTATAATCGTTAACGCTGGCAGCCGCTCGATCGGTATAGCTGGCTTGCGGGTTCACACCGTGGAAGTTATTTCTACCAGAATCCTACTACACTGGATATCATCGCTGAGGGAACTATTTGGAAACAGCCTTGTCATTTTCTAGTTTTTGTGTGGTCAATCTCCCCTCAAATATAATACAAGTTTCGCAACGCTGGTTAGTCGGGGTTGCCAGTAGCTCCTTCTTACCTCACTACCTTCAGACATAACTGAAAGCGAGGAGATTTGACAACAGTTAACTGAGATATACTGTGGATTCACACGTTCACCGAAAAATCAAACGCAGAATAGAAACGGGGCCACGTGATGAGCTCTAAGCCAATCACAAGATTTCCGCCTCATCGGCGTGAGCCGTTCTGCTAAAGTTCAACTCATCTCTACTTCGTCCGCTTTGCCCGAAATGTTCAAGAAAGCCAATCAAATCTCAAACTCTACCATTTCAAATCAGTGCGCATGCATATTTGACGACGCATGCGCTGTTCACCCAGAAGCAAGCGGACAGCTTTGTTGGCCGTTGTGAGGAGATTTGAAATAACCCGTTAATGTAAAGCGTGTGTATCGATGTATTGGATAGTGCCGCGACACAGCTTTATAATTTGTAAACATCTATCAAGAGAATGATCTAAGAGATATGTGTGTTCACTAGAAAATAAGATATGTTGATAATCATCTGTTTTAAGTTAGCGTTGCATTGCATCATGGGTCAACGTACAGCGTGTGAGTTGCTGCGCCACTCAAGCAGATTATATTCCTTATTTTCTGTGAAAGTGTGAATCAAGCTATAGGGAAGATAACGATTATCTTTATAAGACCTGAAGCTCCCTCAGAGATATTGGTTGTATGACTCACTTTGCCTCATACACTGTATCGATTCATTGTCATAAATCAGTAACATGCAGTATTTCCCCTCACGCACAATCTCCATCATCCGCTGCGTATTCCTGTCGGTAGGATCGAATTATATCTCAGAAGTAATTAACGGGGTCGGTCGTGATGGTTCAAACGTTTTGGCCTCATATTGCGCGCAGGGTGTGTGTGTGTGTGTGTGTGTGTGTGTGTGTG
>CABFWO010000171.1:0-27808 GCA_902155825.1 Timema genevievae | reverse complement strand
TGTACCCATGACAACGTGTACGCGAAATTTCATGATGATCGGTCGAGTAGTTTAGGCGTGAAAGCGTAACAAACAAACAAACAAACAAACTCACATTCGCATTTATAATAGTATAAGGATTTGAATTGGCCCTCCTTCAACAACTTTTTGAAAAATGGTTCACACTAGAAGCTATGAGTGGTCTTCGCCTTGATTTAAAAAAATATATTATTTTATAAGCCATTTACAAGGGTTCACCTAGAAATTTTGAAAATTTGGATGCCACTCAAAGCTATTTAGAGTGATCCTAACCTTAATTTTTTACAATAGTTAGATACCTCTAGAAGATAATTTTTGAAGTGGTCTTCCACTGACAAAATTTTGAAAATTGAATTATTTCCGAAACCAGGCTACTTGGGGTGGTCCGTACCTGAAAATTCTTCAAAATGATATGCATCTAGAAGCTATTTGGAGTTGTCCTCCCTTAGACATTTTTGAAATTTGGATGACCTTAGAAGCTATTCAGAGCTTTCCTTTCTTGACTTTTTCTGCCAGTTAGATGCCTCTAGTATAGTAGCTATTTGAAGCGGTCTTCTCTGGCAAATTTTTGACAATAGAATGCATCTAGAAGTCATTTGGTGTTTGACTTAAGGCCATTTTCAGCTTCATATTCGATAATATCAAATGATTTGAATTATATCTAGGGGGGAACTTATTCCAGGGAGGGGAAAATTATTTTCAGGGGGGCAGAGTCCCCCACAGTTCCATCACTTCTGCTGTCCACACATATTCTATATTCGGTATTCGTGGATGAACTGCTCTCAGGCGATTATTAGTCTTCTTTGATATGTGGTAGTCTATGGTCTCTATGCGGAACAATGTTCGTTACTCGCTATGCACGACAAATATTCGTACACAAAAACGAATATTTTTTCCTCACTTGCGTGAGTCCTATCGAAAATTGGATAAACGTAGACTAATAAGGCACGTGTGGACCCGGCTTAAGATGTGGCTGCACGTAGACAGATAAAAGATTTTATAATTTATCGGTGTTGTATTTTTCTTTCTAAAATTTGAACTTACATTTTGTTTTTTTTATTAATTTTCTAACTTTCACAGGGGGTCAACGGATCCTTTGACCCCCCCCTCCCCCCCTGAATACGTGCCTGGTATAATACGTCACCCTCGTAATATAATGAACTGCGATGATGAAGAGATAAGGGTTTGGATCCCGGTTGGGCGTATTGAGGGTGGTTTTCCCTAAATATTTTTTCACTATATTTCCAGGCAAGTGTGTACACTTCCTTTCAAATCCACCTTCCGCAGCTCTAAAATATTAACATATTTATTACATATGCTTATAATGTGAACAAGTAGAAAGACTTGGTGCTAAAATTAATAAATTATATACCTAGGAATGGCAGTAAGTTTTCTAAATTTATTTAAGGTTTTACCTTACTTAGAAAATCTTTCAAAATATTATGTTTTTGCTCAAATATTTTAGTTTTTGAAGATATATAACTTATTAATAATACAAAAATTGACACTTAAGGGTGTGTATGTTAGTTATTAAATGTTTCTAATTTTTTAGGGGAGTGGGGGGGAATCATTAGTATTTTCTGGATTAATAAAATTTAATATGAGAACAACTTTAATGTATTTATTGAAGATTTTTGAGGTTTTAATGAAACAATATTATTAAAACTTAAATTGTATAGTTTTTAAATATAGCAACAAAAATGCCAGAAAATTTCGGCAGTATTTTTATTTAAAAACAAACGTTTGTTAGTCAAGAGAAAACCAATTGGATTCTCACACAAAAAATTAGGTCTAATATAGCTAACAAATTTGCTTGCTTATAATAATTTCATGTCTAAATATCAAGCATAACTCTTCAATTTTGTTGGCATAACTTACTAGAGAATATGTAACACACACAAGAAAATATCTCTCTGTACTCTATACCAATAATAAGCTATAGTGGGACTATGGTAGGAAGAACCTTCTAGCAAATAGAAAAATGCTTTTTGCGGTCAGCATTGATAGCATCTCTATTTTATTAGTAGTGTTTATTCATATACTCGTATAATATATATTGATACTAATTATAAAAATTACAGCTGTAGATCACATAGTATTACTCATGATCACATGAAAATGGTTTTAGTAGCTTTTATAGCTGTCAGTAAAGTTACTTTATATCTACGGTAAATAGTTCTGCATTAATACATGTATAGCCAAATTTTATGATTTTTTTTTTAATCACCGCGTCTTACTACCTTTTCAGGTCATACGAATATAATTATGATATTTACTCTAATGGGGTTGGGATAAGAAATAAAGCATTTTAGAGATAATTTTCCCGCATCTACTTGAAAGGCGAGTGGGAAACCATTTAAGGAAAATCAACCTCAGTAGACCCACCGGGATTTGAACCATGATCAACCCCCCATCAGTAGTACAGTCCAACATGAGAGTGATGCCTTAGACTATTCGGCCACTGAAGCGGGTGAAATTGTTATTGATTTTACATTTTCGGTCAGTATTGAAACAGGCACTTCCTAAATAAAATTTAACTTTTGGACTTCTAAAATAGATTTTATCTATAGCTTTCCACCATGAATAGAGCCTCCTTCATGGCCAGAAGTTTATTTTAGGATTTGTCATACCTACAGTGACTCGTGGTGAAGTCCATCAACAATAAATCTCTCTCGAAGCGATTTAAAGTTTAAAAAAAACATAATTAGGGTTGCACTTTCTAGTAATTTTACAAGAATCCAATAAGCTACTAGCTTAGGTATTTAGGAAGAATACAGGGTGATTCATTCAGAAATGAACACAATTAAACTACTAAACAACTTAATAGGATCAGATGAAGGTTTAAGAACAGCTTTATAACCTAATTTATTAGGACCTTTATAAATCTGAATGTAAACTAAAACTTTACGTTCTAATAAAGTTAAAAAATTCAACATCTACCAAAATACTTATGTTCATTCCTGAGTTTTTTGAAATCGTATGGCATATATGACAGGGAGGTACATGGCATCCAGGTTCGGTCACCTTATGTGTGGACTATTAACCGCTCTAGTGGCACAGAGCATTTCCCATGATAGGAGACACCATAGGAGGTTGTATATACCTCAGTTTTAGCTTATGTGGTGCTGACTGACAGCTCAAAGCTGACTTCTGACGTCTTTGAAAAGCTACCAGACCAAATTATGTATCCCTACGCCGAACCACATGATCTGCAAAAAACATGTCTCTAGCAGTTGTCACTACTGACAGTCAAAATTTAGGTATATACCTAAATGTTGACTGTCAGTAGTCAGCTGTGAACTGTCAGTCAGCACCAAAGAAGCCATGGGGCTACTGTACATGTCGTACCTATAACGAGATGATGTGGTGATAGTTATTATGAAGTTTTGGATCCAGTGTGAGTTTTCACCTAACTTAAGCCTAATTAACCTAGCCCTGGTGACCGTTGGGATCATTCCCCCTATGGGAAAGATACTCAAGGTACCAGGCGGGAATCGAATGCGGAACCCTTAGATCCATGGTCAGGTGCACTGACCACTACACCATGGGGTTGTTTAGTCCCAAGGGAATCACCCTGTTCTAAAATACATTTATTAAAGAAGTTTCCTACCTCTGACGTCACGGAAGGTAAAGATAGGGTTTCTCATATTTATTAATTTACGTTTTATTGAGCGAGTTTTAAAGATCCATCATTGAAACAAAAACCATATATTCTTAAATAATTCTAACAATAGTATTATCGTGTCAAAACATTATTATTTTTGAGAATTGAAGTAGTTTTTTTTTGCTAACGTATTATTTAAACTCCTCTTCAACTTAGACTATTTGGCCTCGTTACGAAAATGGACTGTAGAAATCGTCCTGCCAGGATGTAGATTAAAATGATACGTAATATCAAATGCCTATCAAGAGTAAAAGACAAGAAAAATGAACATTTAAAAAGCAAGTCGATGTTTTCAGGGTACAAATAGTATCTAATAATAATATCTAGCACCACGTCTTACTACCCGTTCGGGTTATACGCTTAAGTACTAATTACGCTAATGGATTAGAAATTGGGAAGGTTGAATTTAGAGGAAGTGAACCCGCATTTGCGTGGAGGGAGAGTGGAAAACCATTTAGGAAAAACCACACCCAGTTCACCCGACCGAGATTCGAACCTCGATCTCCCCGTCCTCGGCAGTTGGGCTCAACACGACTAGCGTGTTAGCCAACTATACAAATAGTAAAGTGACTGTGTAAACTCGTCAGAGGAAGAGGGAAAGTATTATCCTCAGGTAAACCAGGGACATCACAGGATGACATGTAATTTTTTTTTGCTCCTTCTATTTCGTACATTGGTAAAGTTAAGATGCAACCCGCTTTGCAAAATAGTTTCGAAATCTCCAAGTAGGCAACAACGTTAAATAATAGAAGGGGAAGGGGGGAACGTTGGGGTGATTAACACATAAAAAAACCTCTTGGTATTTCCTTGATAAGGGAATTTCAGCTTTAATAAGTAGAACTAATCTCTATATTACCTAAGCACAAAACATGCAAAAAATAGTTAATTTTTTTTTACAAAACAAAATATGCCCTCGGCGTTCAAACAGCCAGTAAAATTGTTGTTCTTTTGAAGAGCGTACTAAAAAATTGAAATAATACTCGAACAACCCAAGTGGAAAATATATTCTATTCAGAACGTAAATTTTCTCCCGTGACTATAAAACCGCAACAAAAACAACCCCACCACGCTTGTAGTTGATGTCTAAGCGAAAGGAACGATATGTAGGTCATAATATCCGTTTGGTGCGACGGAAGGTATGTTTTTTTTTATTTTTTCATAAAACGGATATGAATTTTCCCCCTCCCTTCCCCTTATCCCTCAAAATCACTATGTGAGGGTGGCTTCAAACATAATATAATATGTACCCATCAACTCACATGCGAGCGAATACAATAGTTTTCTACTTTCTCATCTAAATAGAAAGTACTGTAATCATGAAAAAGTTATATCTCAAGTTTATGTTGAATCTTTACATTTTATGTGTCCCAAAGTCAAAAAAGTGGATTTCACAAGTCTGTCCATCCCTGTACCTGGCCACGGATCTAAAAAGTTTTGATGGATTTTGTACAAAATTGATATTTAGATGTATATGGCTATATCTCAGTAAATATGTTCTAAATTTACCATAGTCATTAATTTAATTGTAGCTTACTGTTGAGTGATGTTTTTGAAATTTCGATTTTTACAATATGACTCTAATGATTTAGTTTGAAATTGACATTTAAGAAGCGTTTGTTTGATCTCCCAAATAAACATTGTATACTTGGTTCGTGAGTAAAAACTTATAATTTACAGATGAGTGATTTCAGAAAATTAGAAATATTTGGAAAATGGCTTCAACGATTTTATTTAAAATCTATATCTGGGGAGTGTTTGGCATTAAAAATACTAGGTTTTTGGAAAAACTTTCGTTTAAGAGTAGTTTACAAATGAGCGTATTTTAAATATTTATAATATCTTAGAAACGGCTTTAGTCATTTGGTTCAAAATTTGCATCTGGTAAGTATTTAGCAATATAAATAGTTTTTTTACATGATAAATACTATTATGTGTTTATTTTTTCAAAAATAAATTTATTTCGTTAAATTTGACAGATTTTAGAAAATTTGAAATTATTTATAAATATAATTTTAAAATTCAGTTCAAAATGCGTACCTTGGAATTAGATTTCTTGATAAAAAAGAATTTATTTTTACATATTTAAAACCATAAATAATTTAAGGATATTATGCATATAATTGATTTTGAATAATAAAATAAAAAAATGGTGTGGTCAATTTTGTCTAAAATTTATATTTGAGGAGTATTTATTGTGATTAATAAGACGATTTGCTTGTTTTTCTAAGAAATATAACTTATCATTATAATAACTGGATTAACAATGGACAAATCTTGCATTTTACTTTGAGGTATTTAACTTACCCTTTGTGAACCGACTGCTGTATTAGAAAAACTTACAAACTAACATATATATAGAAAAGAAACAACATCTAGCCCTAGGCCAATAATTTATCACTGTGAAAAGGGAATTTTACATTTCATAAATTTTAAATATTTTAACCATGTCGGAAATTGAACTCAGGACGTTTAGATCAGTAGGATGACGTGCTATCCACTGAGATAAGGTGTCGGACATTGAGAAAGCTAGATTTTACTTGTCCTAGTTTCGATTCTTGTGTCTATGTGTCATTTTGAAAATGTACGAATATGGTTTAGTAGGCCCTAATATATTATTTCTTACCTCATAAAATTATCCCTTCTTTAAATATTATATATATAAACAATTATTTGAAGAAGGGTGCTTATTATTATGCATACAATATTTAACCTCTTTGTAGATTAGTTTTTAAGAATAACAAATCCTATTCTTTTTATGCACAACTTTACTAATGCATAGTTTATTTTGGTTTAAGTATCCAAGAAGCAAAAGTTGTTTTATTTTATTAAGAGCTCTCAAGACGACTTAAAAATCAGATTTTATTTAACCAAACAAGGGGGAATGTCTTTGTTTAAAATGTTATGCTTGGTATTTTTGTTGGATTGTTATTTAGTTACTTTAATTTGCTGCAGACAAATTTACCTTATGATACCAGAATTGATTTTTTTGTTGTTCTCAAAATTGATTACGAAAACATAATTTAAAAATATTTTGTATATTTGGATGATAAGTGAGCTGCTTGGAAAAAAAATCATGTGGTCAACTATTTATATATTTTTATTTAGTTTCGGAATAATTTTGAAATTATCTTGAAAAGAACATTTTAATACCCATTTCTAAATTTTCTTAAAGTTTATATTGACTTTGAAATTACTGATTAACTCACAATTATACCGTCACTACTTTGAATATGATAAAGACACCCAATAAATAGGTTACAAACATCAACACACTATTCAATTTGCGAAAAGGAACACATTAACTTCCTTTTGTCGTCAAAAAGGGTCTATAGCAAGGTGTACAACCACAAAATAACGAGAGGTCTGTGTCACCTCGTCAAGTTAAGGGATAAAGGGATGTGTTTGAGTGTGTAGGCCTAGGCCAGTCAGTGTGGGTGTGCCGTCAAGAGGTGGTGTGATGTGGGGTGGTCTATATATTCAGCTCCAGGTGCTATTATGTCCCTTCCGAACAAAGGAACGTGAGGCTAGGCTGCGACATTCAGTCGTCTGGTGATAACGTTTTCAATACCTGACTAACCCTTTCTCTCTATCTCTCTCGTACTGTGTCATCGTGTGTGTAGGTATGTTTGGGAAGGAGTGCAAGGTGGGGAAGGAAGGTCTTCACTACGAATGTTCTATCAATGCGACTTCCTTATCGCGGTAGTTCTCAAGAGCGAGGCTGAATAGATAGCAAGGCGCTTGAAGAGAGATCTCAACCAACCACGAGCCCTTATAAATATCTCCTTAGGTCATATATAGATCACTGCATGCACCTTGTTCAGTAGAGCGTCGATAATCGGACGTCAAAAATCCAGATCGCCAAGAAAATATTTATTTATAAATACACGATTTTTTTTAAAGCGTATGGTGTTACTAGGATGGACAAGGCATCCATGTCCGGTATGTAGACTATTAGCGGCTCTATTGGCAAAGAACGTTGCCCAAGGTACGCCTATGAAGGTTGTCTACACGTGCGCGCAATGAGATGATATTTAATATGGAGGTGTGGACCATTGGGAGTTTTTAAACATAACCTAATCCTAATTTATCAAAACCTGGTGACCGTTGGGATGATTCCTCTTAAGAAAACTATATCCAAGGTACAAGCCTGGAATCGAACTCGGGAAACCTAGGTTAGTAGCCAGGTGTACTGACCACTAATCCACGGGGCCGGATATATATCCTGATATTGGTTGGAACACTAGATAAAATACAAACATATTTCTTTGTGAACAACCCTGATAATATTTTACTATATTATTCGTGTTATTTTATAGATATTGATAATATCTATCAAAAGTGACAACCACAGATAACATGACTTGATGTATGAATATATTAAAATTGTTTTAGTAACTTTAGTAACTGACACCTACTTTTATGCCTACCAAAATCATACTAGAATGGTATCAATATTCGAGATTCCAATAGAGCGGGAAACGAAGCCTGGCGTCTATGCATCACCTCCGTAAATGAGGGGGTGACAGTCTATCCCGGATCGAAAGCGGGAAGGGTGGGGAGTCATATGGCCGTCAACAAACACAATGTGTCTAGCAGTCAGTTCCTGTTCAGTTTGAGAATCTGAATAAATCGATAATCCGGACTGGGTCGATCCCCGATTATTCCGAATTATCGACGCTCTACTATTTATTTATTGTGAACCGCCCCCGCACCAGTGGTCACGTGATCTAAATGTAAAGCTCATCTATACCAGGATTTTTGTTGGAAGGATAGTTTAGAAAATGAAAACATATTTATTTACTGTCAACATTGAAAACATTATAATATAATATGTGTTATTTTTATAGTTATTGATAGTATCCATCAAAAGTGACAGATACAGTTAACGAGACTTAATGTATGAATATATTAAAATTGTTTTAGTAACTTTAGTAACAACCAGATACGGTTCTTCCTACCAATATCAGTCTATAGTCTGACTACCCGGTGATGAAGAGGTCGGTGTTTGAATCCAGGATGAAAGTCTGTGAGGATTTTTTTTCCCTCTAAATGAGTTTTACACCAGACCAAACGAGGATTACTCCTTAGCCCACGTGTAAACCATTTCGGGTAGTACTTTATATTAGCTTCCCATTATTTTTCGCGCAAATGTGTACTGTATACGTTTTCTCTGATTTTTAACTTACTCATATCTACCTCAAAAGTTTAACTAAATGCAGATAGTTCTAGTGAGTAATGGAACGTAATGCATTAAGAAAAAATAGTAGGTCTATGCATAAGATATCATCAACTGACAACTGTCGAATTTCAAACTATCCTATATAAAGAAACATGAGAGAAGGGTAGAATTTAAAACATGCACCAGCACTCGTGAGGGTGATACCAAACACATACAAGTGATCATCCAAACAATATTATTAATAGTATGTTTATTATCCAAAGCTATTACTCAAGTAACACTAAAAATAATTACTACCGACCAATTTCTAGTCGGGTAACCACATCGGTGTTCACGTGGTCTCATACACTAGGCTTACTGGATTGTATTTATCGTAATAGGGAGGTCAAGGTTCGTGTCTCGGCCTGGATCACCAGGGGTTGTTTTCTCTATTTAATTTATCATTAACACTAATAAAAACAATGTGATTGCATTTGCTTTTAGCAACCTTCCCCACGCCAACGCTATGCCCTATGGATTAGGCCATTAGTAAAGATATTGGGAAATGTAAAATAAATAAAAATATATACAAAGGTTAGAATCTTACTAAGACAATCCGACACTAATATGTCAATCTTTAACTTGGTGTCTATTTTATTTTCAGCACCGTGTCTTATCACCCGTTCGTGATATGCGCCTATGTCCAAATAACGCTAACGTGTTAGATATGATAAAGGCTTAGTTATAGAAGAATTGTACCTGCATTTGTGTGAAGGAAGCGTGCAAAACAATTTAGGTAAAACCACCCTCAGTACACCCGATAGTAACCCTGATCTCCTCGTCATCGGCAGTCTACTCTACTGAGAGCGTGTCGCCTTAGACCACGCGGCCACCGAAGCGTTGACGAGTTAACAAAGAAAGTCACAAATTGAGGATTATCCTATTTCACATACACACGGGAGATGTTTTCTTACTTAGTCCACTAGAGACACTTATATTTAAATAACTATGGTAACTATCACTAAATAACCAGCTTATTAAATCCAACTAGAACTATAATGGTCATTGTTTTGGTAATAGTTAATGCTATCAACTAAAATATCATATTAAGAAAATGGTTTGTGTATGTATAAATTAAAATTTTAACGTATATTTTAAAATTAACTTATATATACATAATATATTTTAACTATATATATTAAATACATTTAATTAAAGACACTTCTAGCAAACATTTTTTCAAAACAAAGGTATTCCGTTTTTATTTTGTTTGAAAAAAGTGAAGTCGCCGTTGAGTTTGCTAATGGAAGACAACCTGTATGCCTTCTATGTACACGTTTGTAGCTAGAAGTCGCACAAGTTTTCATCATAGTTACTTGTTTTACTAATAATTGCCATGATAGTTGCTTTGTAGGGATTACAATACCGAATTATGTACAAAAACATCGCTTGTTGGCAAGGGCCATTCATCTACACGTTTAAAGTAAATGGTTAAAGTGATATTAAGAACATTGATGGAAAAGTGACGTCACCAGTAATTACAATTTTTTGTTTGTTTCCAGGCCGTGCGATCGAGATCACCGCGATGTGGACGTGATAACGCACAGACTGCGGAGGGTGGAACAGTTGGCACGCCTGCCTTCGACGGTGCTGCAGCAACTCGCCTATTGCGGGTACTACGAAGACTTAGAGCGAGGGGTCACATGTAAGTACTCTTCAAACTACTTGGTTGTTTTAATAAAAAATACCCTTATTAGTGGTAAAAAAAAGATTGGATTTCGTTAAACAAAAAGATGAATTTCGTAATAAAAATAGGTAAATAAAATATTTCGTTTTGGTAAATATGGCAACAAAGCCTCTCTTACATAGATGAATGGTATGGTGCAACAAATAAAATAAAAAGTACGGTGCACCGCATGGACTTCCTCCCTCCTTAATCTTAAAATAGAGACATTTACTATAAACGCGTAAATTTGTTGAACGAAATAATATACACTCTTGCAGAGTCATTTCTTCAAAGAGACTAAACACCGTTAAAGATACATTGAGAAAAGAGGAGCATCACTGTCCACCAAAGAGCATAAGAATCAATTTAATTTTCAAAGACTTGAATAAAAAAAATGTAAATATTGGCTTATAGTTCAGAAACTATTGTTTAAAAGATATATTTAAAACAAAAGAGTTTTATATTTAATATTACTACATCTTTACAACGATAAATTATTTAGTATTTCAAATAGTTGCCGAGATATGATAAAAATTGGGAATTTATGTTTATGTAAATTACCCTTTGTCAATTTCATGGTAAAACGAGAATTGCATTTTATAAACAATGCCTAGGTACAAAATTTAATAAAAATCTTTATAGTGGATTTTGAGAAAATTGATTTTATATCTTTTTATCCTTCAGTAAACTATCCTTAATTTTAGGGTTAAATAACTAATTTAAAATCCTTGGGTGTACCTGATGGAAACGTTAGATAAAAAAGTTTAATCCCGATCGGTGAAATGGTTTCGCTATCGCCCGAGATGGCATTGCAAAAAAACAAACAAAAAAACTTTTTTTGATTGCAGGGGTTCATGAAACGTCGACTTTTATCAAAATTTTTAATTTTTTTTTTGGACGATCACAAACTTCACTCTTCGAGAGGTTGAGAAAAAGTAAGAAACTATGGCTAAAATTTGCATATATCGTACAAAACAAAGATAGGAGTTTAAAAATATTTAGTTTCCATATACATTGTTTCTTTCTATATTCTTCTTCTTCTGCATCTCTAAATATTAGCCTTGGATCCCAATATGGCAGTTCTGTTTGCATAGCACGGCACAAGCAAGCGGTAACTATATTAATAATGAACCTTATTGTTTTGAATAGCTAGCTTTGTGAGCATTATATATTATGACGCATGCAAGGTTGACTATCGATCAGCAACTGAGAACGAATAAATACTTTAGATCAATTGTTCCCAACCGCTGTGCCGCGGTAATTTAGTGTCACCAGAATGTCCAAACCATTTCGTGATAAATCTACCACTAGTTCCGGTTTTAATCCTCCTAAAGTGCTATAGTGATATAACAGTATCTATTTAGCTTTTGGTTTCACTTGTAATGAAGATTGTAACTGATCAGTTTCTATCTGTGTTTTTTGTGGAGATCGCCAGAACAATGAAACAATGATTAAGAACAACATGAAGCGGCATCTAACCAATAAACATCCAGGAGAGTCCCAAAAACCATCAAAATATTATTTTGAACGTATTTTAAAATCATAGCACAAGGCAGCAACTTAAATGAAAAAAAAGTTTTAAAGTTTCAGATAGTGCACTTGAGGCGTCAATAAAAGTTGCTGAATTGATCGCAAAAAACAAAACAAACCAACACGAAACCACGTGTTGTTGGAGAAAATGTAATTGGATTGGGCCAACTTGTAGGACATTGTTGAAACCATGCTTGTGGAAAAATCTAAAGAGAAAATTTAAAAATTTCCCTTGTCCAATAGTACGATAGGCTAATGTATTTATGAAATGTTTAAGGACATCAGTCAAAATATTATTGAAAAAAATAAAGTAAACAGGCAATTTGCTCAGAAAGTAGATGAGTAGAGGAATAAACCTATTGTCAACTGCATCTAGATAATAATAATTTTAATTTTAATCCAAATTTAATATAAACATTTATTATATTACAGCTTTTCATTCAAGTGTGCCGTGAAAAATTATCTTCAACTTAGTGTAGCCTGAAGCCAAAAGGTTTAGGAATTACTGCTTTAGATGGTTCATTTCATTCGAATACAAAATACAAAATGCTCTTGTTGACTATCGAATGAATACTATTGACTTATCATTCGATAGTTTGGAAAAAAGAGTTTTCAAAATTCGATAGTTCAAATCATTCGACAATGCCCATTACTACACGATTGTTGTCCGACATTTTAGCTCAGTCGGTAGCATGTCTGTCCACTGAACTAAACGTCCCGGGATTGACTCGTGGCATGGTCCAAAAATGTATCACAGGTGAAATATGGGTTTCCCATTTCACAGTGATGAATTAACAGCCGGGGACTGAATGTTGTGTCTATTCTGGATTTAAGTTAGTTTATAAGTCATATGTTGATATAATCAGTCGGTTTAGAAAGTGAACGTCAAATAACTTGAATGAATAAATAAACACATGGCTACCTCCCCCAAGACAAGAACCTCTGATCCTCATGCTTGTGACGTCATTTGGATGTGGAGTGACGCCTAGCGTCATGGAAAACTTTTCAAATGTTTAGAACAAGCTTTCCTAAAATTCCAGATATATGTGATCGATAATCAATAACTGTTGAGATTACTAAATGTTGAAAACTAAACTAAACCTATCTACTTAAGCAATAAATTATTTATTGTGTCTCTAAAAATATTTTTACAATAAAAACTGCAAAATTACTGACCTAAGCTTTCTTTCCTTTCCATGCTACCTTAAACGTTCTTAACTTTTACATCCATTACTGTTTCCAGCCCGGGTCAGTTTTTTATTCAAGCCATGTATTTTTTACTACCAGCTTGATAGGCCCGTCGTAGCTTCATATGTATTATAATCTAACTCAAGACTAGGACAGGCACAACATCCAGTCCCCCGGCCGTTAATTCATCATTGTGAGAGGGTAAACCCACATTTCACCAATGATACATTTTTCGGACATGCAAGTAAGCGAACCCGGGACCCTTAGCTCAGTAGACAGACACGCTACCAACTAAGCTAAGGTGTCGGATATTAAACGTACTACAGATAATTAGTAAAAATATCTCTTCAATTTAGTCTTTAAAGTTTGTTTCAATCCCAAGTCCATTTTTTAAAACGACACTTTCGATCATTACATCGTTTAAACTGTGTTGTTAAAGTGTGTTGTGTTAATGACTGCCCTGTGAATTGTCACCCTCATTGAAATAAAGCCTTGCTAGTCTCATTCGCATCGTGTTTGTTTTTAATTACTCAGGCTTGTTTGCCTGTTTCCATTAAGGTCGCTTTCCCGATGGAGCATACGTGGATATGTTTGTCCATATTGAATATCAATTAAGCCTCTCTTGGGATGAAAACATATGTAGCAATAATTATGTGAAGGCCACAGAACTCAAGGGTCGATCGAAAATGTATATATATATGTATATATATATATATACCTATTTTGATAGAAAAAACATTTTTTAACAGTTATGAAATTCGCTCAAAACAATTATTACATTACAATACGTCTGCACATAGCCCGAATGGGTAGTAAGACGTGATTAATACACTTTTAAAAACGACAAGTCTTGTTATTTGCAGCTGTCAATTTATATAGTTAATACCGAAAATGATAAAATAGCATGACAAACAAAGTAAAATATTATCAAATTTGACTGCAAAAAAAGCTTTTAGCCTATATTCTAAAATGTTTTTCCTACCAAAATCCTACCGTATATAAATAAACATAAATATATATGAGTATAGAGAGAAAGAGAGAAAGCTTTTTTAATCACCACGTCTAACTAACCATCCGGGTTATCAGCATATGTACTAATTGCAGTAATGGGGTTAGGGTTGAGGAAGATTGAATTTAGATTAAATGTAACCGCATTTACGTGGATAGATAGTGGAAAATCATTTTGGGGAAGCCACCCTCAATACACCCAACCGGGATTCGAACTCCGATCTCCCCACCATCGGCAGTCCAGTCTATTACGAGAGTAGAAGCCTTAAACTACGCGCCACTGAAGCAAGCTTAGGTAAATTAATAATTTTAAAAAGTTACTTTTTTCTTTTAACTGAAGCGCGTTCTTAGGGAATAAAGATATTGGGGAGGGTGTTGATAATTTTCAAATCTGTCAATGTTTGAGAGGGTACACGGCAGTTGACCTAAAGTATAGAACAAATGGGACTGAAATACTTTAGGCCAACTGACCTGCTGTGAAGTTAATCTTTAGGCAAAATGATCTTAGGTCAATTGACTTTTGATAAACTTAAACAGGTCGATATTTTTATTACAAATTTGACTTTAGTCTAATTGACTTTCTGTTATGTTAGCTTTTGGATAAAGGATTAGAGGCCAAATTATTTCAGTTCAACTATTTTTGGTGAACCTCACAAGTCAACTTTTTTAATTCTGAAATTGTTTGAAGCCAAATATATTTAGGCCCCCTGTCTTTGGGTGAAATTAATTTTTAGGCTAAATGGAAAATAATTTTAGATCAGATTAATTCAGACTAACTGAATTTATGTCTCAATTTTTGACACAAGCCGCGTATCCATTTGATATATTGGGGCCTACAAGAATATATCGAGAACTGAAATTTTAAATGCAATAATTCTAAATTTCTTATTTAGGTTTACTTATTAATTTATTGGCTTTTTAGTTCATGTCAACTTCGTTTGTCTTGGGGTAGAGTGATCTTTTCACGAACCGATGTTCGTGAGTTCAAACCTAGCCAGGGTTGATGGATATATCGTGACCGATAAAAATCCGTAGCTCAATTTCCTCCGGAGGGGAAGTAAAGCCGTCGATTCCATGTCAATTGTGGCATGTAAAAGAGCCCTGGAAAGTATGTGAAAATACCTTTCATAGGTAGGCTCTTTCGCTCTCACTCATAGAAATTCTTGTGTACTTATATGGTCAGTCGGTTCAAAAAAGTGCACGTTAAATACCTCAACTAAACAAATTTACTAATTCAATATGAATTTAATCAAGAATTGTTATGGAATAAGTTAATTAATAAATGTATCGAGCTAGTTTTATTACTTAAAATTATGTAGATACTTAAAAAAAATTATAAACTTAAAGTTTAAGCCTTCTAATTTAAACTTTGCTCATTAATTTTTTCTACCCCCTCAGTCATTTGTTTACCGCTGGAACAAGGTACCAAAACTCCGAAAATACAATACCCTAGTTGTTTTAGCATACCTCCGCCACGGGAATGTTTGTTTTAAGGGAGGATGAACAAGAATCCACTTAACGAAAAGTTGGCAAGCTATCTGCCGAGAACCATGAACTATAATAGTGAGTCTTCACTTGGGGTGGTATCATGTTCGTGGGAAACGTGGAGGAGGCTTTAGAGAGCTCACAAGTACAATGCATGTAAGCCCAATGGCAAGAAAATAGAAAAGTAGTGCCATTTGGAGGAATTTATTTATGTCATTGCTTACATCACTCAGTGCACAACAATTATATTTTAATAATAAAACAGCCACACATACATATTTTTCAAAAATAAGTATAGTAATGACGTTAATTGGACATTAGTGTGGATTTTAAAGTTTTATTTAGTATTTAAATTTCCAAAACATTACTCAATTTCTAACAACTTATTTTATCTTCCATATAGCTTTGTGTGTGTAACACGCTGTCTTGTGTACTGAATGACGTCAAAAGCTCAGCCAACCAGACGTCTTTATCCATCTAACGCTACCTTATATTCTCTTTATATGGGACTACACGAAGCTTAGACATTTTAAGTCTTAATTCAAGGACTCTAATTTTATTCGAAGTTCAGAATTTTATCATTTGAAGTATTCAAATCGGATTCGAAATTTCAAATAAAAGATTCGGATTCGATTGAATGTGTTTCGAAATTCAAATTTAAAAGTCAAACTTTTAATTAATGTAACTCACTTTCTATAGAAACTAACCTAGATCCATTATTAAAATATTATAAACAATTTTAATCATAACACTTTATGTAAGCCATGATTCAAATATTAATAATATATTTTATATTATTAACTCAGGGCTCAAATTCTGTTTTATAGTTTAAGTTTTTTTATTGGACTTGACTAAAAAATTCTTGCTTAGTATTGTATTTTATTTTACTATTTTTTTTAGTAAAATTCTTAATTTGAATTCATTTATTTGCTAAACGTTCTATTTGAATTAGAACAACATTTTTTTAAGCCGTTGCTTGATTAAAGAAATTGATTGGCTTTAGTAAGCTAAGCTATGTTATTAATAATTTTTAATTTGTAGGCCTACAAGTTTAAATGCGACTTAACACGTTAGAACACTTGGACACCGTCAGCCAGAAACTAACGACTAGATATCAGAGTCAGGCACCATCATTATTTATATAACATCACGTGCGCATACGCAACAAATGCAAATTACACTGATAAATAAAAATTAGCTAAAGAAATTCACATATTTCACTGTTGTTTTTTTAACGTGCGAATCTTAAGATGGGGATGTAGGGAAGGTGAGAAAAGGTAAGTGTTTTTGCAGTTTTTATATAAAAACTTTTTTGGCCAAAATAAATAAAATATTGCTCCACTAGAAACACATTGTTTACTTTTCTTCACATGGTGATATCAACAGTTGTTGAATATCTGTAAAGGGTATCCTAGAATTTAATGACAACTTATTCTCTTAATTTAAAAAGTTTCTCATCAAATGCCGCTATGTTCATGGCAGATATTCAGCAAATATTGGTATTAACATGTGAAGGAAATTAAACTCCATGTTTATACTGGAGCACTATTTTGTATATTTTGGTAATATAAAAAAGTTTTAATATAAAAACTACAAAAACATTGGCATTTTATCGTGCCTTAGACGTCCGCCTTAAATAATGGCTCTATAAAACTTTTTACTCAGGAGTTGGGGAACACACACACTGTGAATAATTAAGAATAGAATTAGAGGCATAAAAAAAATTAGAGAGAGAAATATAAGTTTCTCGTTGAAAAGGTGTTGTATTAAAATGAGTACTCACCACCCACTTATTAAAATTCTAGAGCAAACTTATGTCTTTGAATATAACAATTGTAGATGTGTTTTGCTTTTTAGAATACAGGACATTAAAACTCTCACTACCAGCTCTACTCCCAATTTATTTATGTACGTACAATTACTATGGGTGTGAATTTTTTTATTTTTTTTTGTAATTTTTATTTCCTTAGAACTTTCCCGTTTAGTTAACAACAGCCGTTCATTACAGAACAACCAGACGAAAGTCTGTTTTGTTTTTAGCAGAACGAGGACATTAAGGTGGGAGAGTAGGAAATGCAAGTTAAGGGTAGTATTTTGCAGTTTTTATAGCAAAACTTTTTTGGTCAAAATAAATAAATTATTGCTCCAGTAAAAACATAAGAGTTTAATTTTCTTCACACGGTGACATCAACAGTTGTTGAATATCTGTCAAGGGTGTCCTGGAATTTAATGACAACTTTTTCTCTTCGTTTAAAATGTTTCTCATCTAATGCTGGTATGCTCATGACAGATATTCAACAGCTGTTGATATCACCATGTGGAGAAAATTAACCTATATGTTTCTAATGAAGGAATATTTGATTCATTTAGACCAAACAATGTTTTGATATAAAATTGCATAAATACTGATATTTTCTCGCGTCCGCTACACTACCACGAAACGTTCGGATCCATAAAATATTGTATTCTACAAACGTGTGGCCCGCAACACCTCCGAATTTGCGAATCTACATCTTCAACTAAATTTGAGTTTAAGACCACTCGTGTAGAGGATAGCTATGCATGAGATGGGTAGAATGAAGTAAGTTGGACTGAGGCTTACCAGTAATTTTTATTTAAAAAATATATTTCATAATGAGCATTTTAGTAAAGAATAATGCAACCATTTCATCCTTCCCTTTGGTGGTGGATCCAGAAAAAAAGACAAGGACACCATGATACAAATAATTATAATGTTATCTTAAGCATTTCTAAAAGAAAATATACCTCCATGCGAAAATTAATTTAAAAAAAAATGAAAGAAGCTATGTAATATAAAAGCTTTTTTCAGTCTGCTGATAAATAACTAACTATTTAAGTATAAATGATAAGGAACATTTGGTTTTATTAAATGTTATTACCAAATATAATATCAGGTTATTTGAGATGAAAAAAAAAAGATGACAAGCTTACATAAACTCTATTTTAAGTTTTCACGGATGTTTTCTAGCAAATATATTTTAGATTTTCGAGTATCATCTCAATATTTCTTATTTATATTGAGCATGGCCAAAACCATTGAGTCGTTCCTGAACCATTGTTGATCTCAAGTAGGTTTAAATTCTATTCAACGAACTAAAAGATCGCTCTGCTATTGAAGTAATATCAGGTATTACACAAAGAATTTCCAATAGGCTTCTGTGGCCACGTGGTCTAAGGCGCTGCTCTCACAGAAAACTAGACTGCCGATGATGGGGAGATCGAGGTTAGAATCTCGGTCGGGTGTATTTTACATAATGGTTTTCCATTCTTCTTACATGCAGATGTGGGTACACTTCCTCCGAATAAACCCTTCATGATCCCTAAAACCACTAGCGTAATTAGTAGCTACATAGACGTATAGCCCAAACGGGTAGTAAGGCGGGGTGCTAAAAAATATAAGCCCTTGGTGTTTGAAAACACAGACGCAATAACTTATTGACTTTTTCGAATTTTTGTATCAATAATTTCCTCCATAATTTTAATTTCTAAATAGTGGATGGAAAAATCCGTATTCATGTGTTTTTACTGCATCCTGTATCTTTTAATCTGTTTAACATGTTTTATTTTTAGCAGATAGAGGGTATTCAAACGATTGCCGTATATCGGTGGGAGGGGGAAGGGGGAGGGTTAGGGTATGTGCCCCTATCATGAATCTGCCATTGCTCCCCTTTAATATCTATTACATAATCATGATTTAAAACACAGGGGGTGTGGTGCGAGGAAGAACAAAGGACACGAGGATAAAGAGAATAGTAATTGCAATGAAACAGGAAAATAATAGAGTCGAATGGAGGTCATCTGACATTTCCTCTTCCAATTCCTACCACGGACAAAAGAAATCGTGCCAAACAATCTAGCCGAACTTTACTAGGAAACACGTGGTATTTTTAGAAACATTGCTGGATAGAGGTAGGGGGAAAATAAGAGAAAAATAGAAGAGAGGTCAAAAGTAGGAACAGAGATAGTTAAAGGTAATTAGTAAAATTAAGAGAAAGAAATAGGAGCAGACGTATGAGAAAACAAGAGGGAATACGGATGTGGAAAAATTCAATAAGAGAAAACAGTGGGAAAGGAGAAAGTAAGAGAAATGGAGAGAAAACCAATTAAAGGGTAGGACAAAGTAAAAGCTCCCTTCACACGAGGGATGTGTGTATCCCTCCCCCTAACCCCTCATGGTGTTGTTCACTCAGCTAGATGGATTAAAACGGTGAGGAAATACATTCTCAATTCAATTTGGTGAAATAAGTTTTTTGTAAACTACGTTTTTAGTGCTATTTTTCTAACCTAGTTTTTTTTTATAAGCTGAGTGATTAGTACGGTTCTTCTCACTTATTCTTTTAAAATAAGATTTTTGTAAACATATATTTTAGTAAAAATTCTCTTGGTTAGTTCTTTTCAAATAACATTTTTGGTGATTACATGTTTAATGGTAATTTTATTGCTTAGTTTTGCAAAATAATATTTTTTGTAAACTACGATTTTAGTGCCATTTTTCTAGCCTTTTTTTTTACTTTCTCTCAACACCTCGGAGAGAAAGTATTGTACTCGTCAAAAAAATTGAACTCGAGATTTTAATAAATGTTGACGTTTCATGACTCTGAAACAAAAAAAAGTGTTTTTCGCAATGCCGTCTGCTTGTCTGTACCTTGGGCTAGAGCTGAAACTATTTTACCGATTGGGATACAACTTGGTATCTGGGGTTTTCATAAAGTCTTAGATACCCAACCCTAAAATTAAGGGTAGTTTAATGAAGCGCAAAAAGAGCAAAAATTGTTTTTCTCAAAATTCGCTCTGACGAGTTTGACTAAATTTTATATCTGGACATTGTTTATAAACAAGATGGAAACTTTTATTTTCTCCTGAAAATGACTTTGAGGATACTTTACATAAGGTAAACGTTCCAATTTTCATAATTTCTCTGCAACTATTTGAGATACGTGATAATTTACATTGACCTCAAGGAAATACCTTTTTTAACAGTGCACATATAACGTAACACACAACAGCTAAGTATAAAATGTCTATGTTGCAGTGTTTCGCCAGGGAGACCTTGGTTCGAGCTGGTATGCTGTTCTAGGTGGAACCCTAGATGTCCGCTGTCACGACCCTAAAGATCTAGACGAAAAGGTGAGTTCCAGTTGTCCACAACTCACCATTAGTTTTCAACCAAAACATTACATATGATTGTATACAAGAATTTTAAATCACCCGCTTCAGTGGCTGAATTGTCTAAGTTGTCATTATTGTGTTAGAGTTTCCTACTTATGATAGGGAGATTGGGGTTTTAATCCCGTTAATGTCTACTGTGGATGGTTTTTCTAAATCGTTTCCCATTCCTCTTCCACACACATGCGGGTACATTTTTTAAATTAAACCTTCCTCATCCCTTTAGACTTGGATCGAATCTAATATTTTATGAATACAAATCTCGAATCCGAATCTTTATTTTACCTTTGAATCCCGAATTCGAATCTTGATAAAAATTATGTGCATAGATTAATTAAAAACCGTAAATAAATCTAAATTATATTAATTAGTGCATTCATTATAGCTTTCATCCTTTTAGTTAAATGTTAAATTAATGGGCTAATACAAATAATTTATTTTTAATTTTGAATTCACTATTCTCTTGACTCCTCAAATATCGTGAAGGATTTGTGGAATTCAAGGCTTAGAGAATTTGAGGCTCCTTTTCATAAATTTACACCTATTCAATTCCCGTCTGTGCGTAATCCCTTTGGTCCTCGATTACCGTGTCATATCCTAACATATTTCATTAAAATAATTATATAAAATTTGTATTTTATTTTCAAAGTAAGATCATATATTTTTTCTATCTCGTCTTACAAAACAAAAGGGTTTTAGTTACGCCAGTGAAATAGGAATAAAGAAGATAATTCTTAATCCAACAACCTTATCTTTCTCGTCTTGTTTTTCTTGCTGCACATTTACTATGTATGATATCCCGCCTCAAGGCTTTAGACTGGATATCATCTCTGAAGGAACTGCATGTCTTCAATTGGGAAACAGCGTTGTTATTTTCCTGTTTTCGTTTGGTCAAGCTTCCCTTAGTTATTAGACAAGTTTCGCAACGTTGGTTCGTCAATGTTGCCATTAGCTCCTTCTTACCCTACAATACCATCCAAAATAACTACAATCGAGGAGATTTGGCAACAAGGTTGTTTCACACTAAGGGGAAGCTTACGCTCCACTCACACAGTGCTCAGGCTACGCTCAAATATCGTACATTGCGAATCAAATGGGAGTGGTAACACTATAGGGAATTCCACGCTAACGCGCACTCAAAATGACCACCATGATCCTTGTCGAGAATATTTTGAGCGTGGTATTTTGATCGTAGCCCGAATGGAGCGCTACTGTAAACATGACATGCACAGTATAGTCCCAAGCTCCAGTTTGTTTTCAACCCGCCGAACAAACATGGACCCCATGGATGAAAATTTCATTGAACGTGTGCGTACCAAACCTGAACTATACAACTTGGAAAACAAATTTTATAGTGATGATGTTAAAAAAATAAATGGTACTGAACTCCGCACGAACTTTCTTGCTCTATTGTTTATAAATAGAAATATTTACTCAAAATTCGTTATATAAGCACTAGCAAACCCAAGAGAAAATTGCGTTAGACTTACGTAAAGCATACTCATGACTCATAGCTTTAAATTTCATAATTTTATTTTAAAAGAATTAACGTCTTCATTTTTATATTTAGACCAATACAAATTATCGATATTGGGTCCCCGAGGGCCAACATTTCGTATTAAAATTTTGAATTCCATTTAAAATTTTTGTCATTTGACTAGGGGATGCACATCTTATGTTTATCGCATTGCTATTAAATTTCTTTTTTATAAATTTTGACCAATAAAATAGGTAAATATTGACTATTGAGTATAAAATGAAAGAGATTGAATCGTTATAGCCGATTTTGTAAAATTGAATTTTTCTCTTTTCATCCTCTAGTGAACTGCTATTAATTTTATGGTTAGACAAACACACAGACAGACGGCGTTGCAAAAACCACTTTTTAGGGTTTGGGGGGTCATGAGACGTCGACATCCAACAACATTTCTGGCTAGATTTTTTTGACGGTCGTAATACTTTACCTTAAAGTGTTGGCAAAATTAAAAGAAAAATATATTTGTGTATAGCTTGAAAACCTTTGGTTTTAAATAAATATATTTGAAGTAAAAGATGTTTATTATAAATAGATCCACTTGTATTAAATGATAAGCAATTTCATATCTGAAAGACTTACGGAGATAAAATTAAAAATTAGAATTTACGCATCAGACCGGAATTCTTAAAGTCATTTTGACGAAAAGTTGAGAATAGCCATTTGGTTTGTAATATTGATCAAAGCTTGGAAGTGAAATCTAACCAAAATCGTTAGAGCTGATTTTGATAAAATCAATTTTTCCTTTTTCAACCCTTAAGTAAACTACCCTTAATTTTAGGGTTGGATATCCAATTCCAAAAATACCTCGGGTAAACCTTTGAAAACCCTATATAACAAGCTATAGCCCAATCAGTAAAATAGTTTAGGCTCCAGCCCGAAGTACAGACTACCAGACAGATGAACAGATGGCAATGTGAAAACAACTTTTTAGGGTTCTGGGCGTCATGAGACGTCGACATCCATCAAAATCTTGAGTTCAATTTTCTGAAGATCACAATACTTGCTCTATCTGTAAGGTAGCGAGAAAGTAAATATATTAATACTGGGTCCCCAAGGGTCAACACTTTGTATTAAAATGCCAACTTCCGGTTTAAAATTTTCGCCATTTTATTAGGGGTTGCACATCTTATCGTTATTGCATTGCTATTAAATTCCTCATTATTTAAATTTTGACCAATAAAATAGGTAAATATTGACTATTAAATCTAAAATGATAGAGATAGATCATTGTTGTACAAACATTTCTCCTAAGAGGTAGACAGAAAGAGAACATACACTTTTTTGAGAGACCTACTCATTTCTTACTCTATGGCATTAGAGAATTATTACGTTAAAACTTATGTTGTAGTATCTCTTTACAACAAAAGCTCACAAAATTGTGTTAATATAGTTGCTAATATCTCAGAAACAGTTGGTTTTATAGAAATTTATTTCATATAAAAGTTTTTTATTTTTCATAGTACTACAATTTTGCAATTATAAGTTATTTAGTATCTCAAAATAGTTGTGGAGATACGGAAATTTCCACTTCTGTAAAAAGTCATTTTCGTAGGAAAATGAATATAGCCAGTTTATTTATATTCTTAATCAACTCCTAAATATGAATTTTAATCAAAATCGTTAGAACTGATTTTGAGAAAATCGATTTCTTCTCTTTTCGTTTTTTACTAAACTACTCTTAATTTGGGGGTTTAAAAGACACACAGACATACGGAACTACAAAGACCACTTTTTAGGGTTCGGGGGGTCATGAGGCGTCGACATCCATCAACATTTCAGATTACATTTTTTTGTAAGGTCGCAATACTTTATCTTTAGTGTTCGAAAAGTTATATATATATATTTGCGTAGAGCTTGCAAGTTATTGATTTTATAAAAATATATTTCGAATAAAATATTTGTATTATAAAGAGATATACATATTTGTGATGATAAGTAATTTAATATCTTAAATAGTTTCGGAGATATGATTTTTTTAAATGGTAATTTACGCATCAGACTGGAGCCCTTAAAATCATTTTGCCGAAATATTGAGAGTAACCATTTTGTTTAGAATATTTATGAATGCTTTGAAATGAAATGTAATCAAAATCGTTAGAGCCGATTTTGAGAAAATTGACTCTTTCTCTTTTTGCCCTACAGTAAAATACCCTTAATTTAAGGGCTATATATCCAACTCCAAAAACCCCTGGGGCAATCCTATGAAAACCCTAGATACCAAGTTTTAGCCCGATCGGTAAAATAGTTTAGGCCTTAGTCGGAGGTACAGACAGACAGATGGAACTTCAAAAACAACTTTTTCGGATTAGGGGGGTCATGAAACGTCGAGATTCATCAAAATCTCGAGTTCGATTTTTTTGACGTCACAATACTTTCTCTACCTCTAAGATTGCGAGAAAGTAATAAGTTATGGAAGGAAATAGGACAGACTTTAAACCAACCGTGTAAGTTTCAACGTTTATTTTACTATCTTAAAATTTACAATAATTTTAAACCTACAAATTTAAATCATATTGTGTTGCTAGGGAACTGATTCTGTTTCTGATATGAAGAATCTTGAAAATATTTCTCTTACGTGGGCGTCGCAGTGTGAATACCTCGGTGTATCCCATGAGCGTGAGCATGACAAGAATGTGAGTGAGTGTCCCAATAGTGTGAAACATGCTTTAACAGAGAGAGCGAAGACACATTTTCTCCTAAGACCTGATGTTTCCTCAGCGGTGATATTGGGTGTAGTATATTCTCTTTATTTATCTCTATTCTTTTCTACTTTATTTGAAAGCCTTTGAATTCAAACCTCTCGTTATTTTCCTGACATGACCCTCGGTAGATAGATACGCTGCTGATTGTATCTAAAACTTGTTCATTTAAACTAGAAATGGTTTTAATCCGATGGCTAAAATAAACGATGGTAAAATAAGTGGAACCTCCAAGTACTTTTGATTGCATGAACATGATACTTGTCACTAAAATATATATTTTGTCAGCACTGATGGTTTTTTTAGCACCACATCTTTCTACTTTTCCATGTTATACGCATAAATACTAATGACTTTAGTGAACTAAGGATGAGGAAGATTATGTATAGATGAAATGTACCCACATTAGCGTGGTGCGATAGTGGAAAACCATTTTGGAAAAACCATCCTCAGTAGACACGACCGGGATTCAAACCCCTATCTCCTTGTCACAGGCAGTATAGTCTAACACGAGAGTGACACCTTAGACCATGCAGCCACCTAAGCGGGTAACACTGATGATAAAGTTCACACAATCTGAATTGATGGACGCGCGAGCTAAGTGTGTCAATATCTAGTCTGGGTTGGCTTTGATGGGGAGGCTGTGGTTCGAATCCTAGCTGGATGTAGGCTACTTAGGGCTGTTTTTAATTAATGATTTTTCACTTTTCTTGTACACCAATAGGAGTACATTTCTTATCAATTCTACCATCCTCATTTCCAGCTCGCTAATTATTTCTTTCCACCACGTTTAAGTAATCATTCTGGCTATACACATCTGTCAGTTACGCTAATGAAGTAGGAGGAAGAAGGTATCATTTTAAAGAAAGTGTAACTTGCATTTGCGTGGAAGAGTGAGTGGAAAACCCGACTGGGTTTCTAAACCCGATATACCCGTCACCCGTCACAGGAAATCTACTCCAACACGAGAATGAGGTGTTAGACCACGCGACCACCGATGCGGGTATCAGTCCTCAGTAGATCCCCGATCATCTAGACATCGGTTATCCGGATTCGTGTCGCAGCAGCGATTTTAGTTAAATTAGGACAATATCATTTTTTAATAACTTTTTCTAACTTTTCAGAGTTTTTTTATGGTATGTAATTGCTTTTAAGAAGTTCGAAGATTTATTTTTTGTTGTGTTGTATAATATCCATATGTTATTTGTTTTATGATGGGTTTTAAATATATACCAGTACATACGTTGTATGCTTTTTAGTACATTTTTGCTCCTATTTTTATTCATATGATATCAATTATCCAAATTATCGATTATGTGGACTAACATAAGTCCCAATTAGTCCGGATATTATCAATCACATGATTTCCGTCTAATCAGCATGAGCTGTTCTGCTAAAGTTCAACTCATTTCTACCTTGTCCGCTCTGCCTGAAATGTTCGGCACAGGATAACCAATCAAATCTCAGAACCAAACATATCAAATCAGTGCGCATGCGCATTTGACAACGCATGCGCTATACAGCCAGAAGCAAGCAGACAGCTTCGTTGGTGTTTGTGATGAGATTTGAAACAAACCCATTAATGTTAAACGTGTGTATCGATGTATTGGATTGTGCCAAGACACAGCATTATAATTTTAAAACATCCATCGGGAAACTGATCTAAAATATATGTGTATCTACTAGAGAATAAAACATGTTGATAATCAGCTGTCTCTAGTTTGCTTTGCAATGCATCGTGGGTCAACATACAATGTGTGAATTGCTGCGCCACTGGGGCACATTCTGCTTTCTATTTTTGGCAAACATGCATGTAAAAAGTCATTGTTTACTATCGGTGAATTTTTATTTTCTAGTTTTTTAAGGTGACGAGGAACTTACATAAGGTACTACTAATCACTCAAACCCTTACCACCTTGAGAACAAATCATTCTACAAAATTGACCTCACTGGAATCCTAACCAATGATCTTGGTCATATACACGGGAAAGGAAAAAACTAACAAAAAAATCAACAACATAAAACATCGCTCTAACATTTCTCTTCCGAAAGGATTATGTGGGATTTTGTAATGCAAACATCTCTAGTAAAAAAATACGTTTTGTGGTGAAATAAACGAATCGGATGATTAATTGCCTTACCTCCCTTGCACTCAAACAACTTGGGCCTCATTTTCGTCTGGTTTCCCTGGTGTACAATTTAATTAAGTACAATTACTATCATGGTTAAGATTACTGCTGTGTGTGATGGGTGCCAGTACTTAAGTACGCAAACAATTAAACGAGACGGCTTCATTAAAATATGCGGTGGCTGAACGGTCTAAGCCCTGAAGGTTGTTCACAGACTCACATGCACGATGCTTGCATTTTGAGTGTCTGTGGGAGTGATTGATGGCTTTTGGCTTGAGCTCGACAGAAACCAAACTTGTTTGATTTTTCTGTCTTCAAGCAGGAGTGCGCGCAAGAGTGCTTGATAGTGTGCGGTTGTGCTTGTCAAACAAGTCAGTGGCGTGCAGGCAACCATGACGAGCATATGTATGTGTCTCAGAAAGAAACAATTTTTGGAGTATACGCTTTACGTAAAACACATCTGGGGCTTGAAGTACACA
>CABFWO010000170.1:435353-455785 GCA_902155825.1 Timema genevievae | reverse complement strand
GAGCCCATTATTATTGTATATGAATTATTTAAAAATGTTTTAATCAAGTCAGTTGTGGAAAAGTTTAAATGTAATGTAAACTACAGGGGCGAATCTAAATAATTTTCATAAGGAGGGGGGGTCATAATTATAAATAACATAGTTACTTACAATGTTAAGTTTCTGTTTAAAGCCGTTTGATAGTTTCGCATTCATATTTAATCTTATGTATGTTTTAAACAGTGGTCATCCTCCCCAATTTTTAAAAATAAGATAGTTTTTATAAAGCATTTGGAGTGGCCCTCCTTCAACATTTTTTTGAAAAATGGTTCATTCTAGAATCTATGAGTAGTCTTCACCTTAAAATTAGATTATTTTATAAGCCATTTAAAGTGTTCCTCACGCAGCCATTTTTGAAATTTGGATGACCTTGGAAGCTATGTAGAACTTTCCTAACCTGACTTTTTGTGCCAGTTAGATGCCTATAGTCTAGTAATTATTAGGTGACCTGATGGTCTTGGTGTAAGGTGTCAGACTTCTATGCTGGGGGTCCGGGGTTCAATTTTCAGTCCCGGCACAGATTTATCTGATTGCCAAACCCTTCCTTCACCTCTGAAAAGACTGTGTATTAATCACAACTTGTGAATGTGAGGAATGCCAGGCCTCCATCGTGGTTCGGATTCCACGTTAAACTGTAGATCCTCCATTTAATCTCACAATAACCCTACCATTACACATTAGCGTAAGTGCGTATAACCCGAACAGATAGTAAGACGCGCTAATAATAATAATAATAATAATGATAATAATTTTTATTGTATCAGGAGTACATATTTTTAATCATTTAACATGGTCCAGCTAAGCACAATGTGCTTGTCAGCTGGTGCCTCACCATAAATGGCATACATACATTTCATTCCTTTAAGTCTATTCTTAAAACTAACATAATTCTAATACTTAATTTAGTTCCTTAAATCTATTACATTTTATATTTTATTTAATATTCGAAAAACAGTCTCGAGTCCATTTTATAGCTTATTTGTCATATTAGTCACTTTAGTATTATTATTTCATTAAGTTTTTGAGCCAGTTAGCCATTTTTTATTTATATTTTTATGTTTGCTATTTTATCTATTCCCAAAATAATAATAATAATAATAATAATCATCATCATCATCATTTGAAGCGGTCTTCTCTGGCAAATCTTTGCCAAGAGAATACACTTAGAAGTCATTTGAAATTTAATTTAAGGCCATCATTCAGCTTCATATTTGATAATATCAGAGAATTTGAACTATATCTAGGGGGAAATTTATTCCAGGGGGTCAGAGTCCCCCACAGTTCCGCCACTTCTGCCCTCCACATATACTCTATATTCGATATTCGTGGATGACTGCTCTCAGGCAATTATTAGTCTTCTTTGATGTATATGATAGTCTACCATCTCCATGCAGAACAATGATCGTGCTATGCATGACAAATATTAGTACATGGAAACGAATATTTTTTCCACACTTGCGTGAGTCATATCGAACAGTGAATAAACGTGGACGAATTATGCACGTGTGGACCCGGCTCAAGAGGTGTCTGCACGTAAACAGATAAAAAAAAGTGTGTAATTTATATGTGTTGTATTTTCTTTATAAAATTTGAACTTTCATTTTGTTTTTTGTATTAATTTTCTAACGTTCACAGGGGGGTCAACTGACCCTTTGGACCCCTCTCCCCCTGAATCCGCGCCTGGGCTAGAACACTTCTTTCATTATAGCCTACACAGCTACAGCTCAGCAATTTATTGACAATCTCCAATAACACGAATATTAAAAGGAATCTACTTAAGTTGTATTGTATGACACTTAAATAGCAACTACCTTCCCCAGCTCCTACTAGGGATTTTAAAAGTAATTGATTCGAATATAACAATAAACAAACGATCACTTTAGTCTAGAACAGCCACTTCAAACTTTCGGCTCGCGGACCTTTTGATGAACCGACAACCAATGGGCCCAATTCGTATTTGTATAAACGTTGTAGGAGTACATTTGAGATTGTGACATTTTGAAATTGGTCACTATTTGGGGAAATCTAATAGGTGAGGTTGTTTTACCAAATTTTACTCACTACCCCCAAAGATCTATTTCCAAAAATGGTTAAATTTGCGCAAAAAATATGTGTAATATTTGTTAGTACACAAGTCTGTTTCGACTTATGAAAGGAAACAAGCACCTCAACCAGGGCCGCGTCTGGGGATGAGGAGGGGGCAATTGCCCGGGCCTCACACTCCAGGGGGCCACATTATCCCCCAAAAAATTAAATAAATTACCGTTATTATTCTAAATTTAGCATAATAATGTACAGATAATTAACAGAAATAAGTATTCGCTTAGCGATATGATTCCATTCCTGATTCCTGAAAACCCTAACTTTAAGTAATTTAATATTTACTTTATTAGAGTTATAAGCTGCAGTACAGTAGAATACGCCATCATTCTTCTACCGCTGTCAGTCCACAAAAAACTAACAGTGCAATGGTGCAAAGAGGAATTTACTTTTGTTAACTTAATTTGGATTGTTTGCATTTAATAAAGCACAGTTATTTAATGGGTTGATCAATATTCCATAAAATATGAGAAATTATTAAGTAACATAAATTCTGAGTACGTAACAATATATTATAACGGCTTAATACTAAAACTGAAAAAGTGCCGTACAAAGGGGAACTCAGATTTTTTTTTTTTTTTGCGCCGACCCTCACATTTTCTTAAAATGGCCCTGATCCGCGCAATCACATTTACCGAGAGGCATTTGTCATCTATTTTGAACGTGACTTAAATTAAAGATCTAAAGCTACTCACAAATCTTATGGAAACATAAAAAGTTTCCAATTTTTGGTAAAAAAAATATAGGATAAATTTTAACTTTTTATGTAATCTTGATTTTATTTTTGCTTTCCAGGATTTTAAAATTGAGATTTTTAAAAATTTAAGATGGTGGCAATATTGAACTTTCTAAAATGCTGCCTCCTCATTATTTTCAATGTTCAATGTGTCCCTTAAGGTCAAACGAGTTTGACACACCTGGTCTAGAAGATCAATACGCAAAAGTTTATTTAATATTTCTATGTTTTAGATAACATTGGATATAAATTTGTTGTATTGCTTACGTTTGATACAGTCTAGGAATCAGTCAAAGGTGACATTCCACCCTAGTATTGATCTTGTTGATCATACTTAGTACTTGACAAGACAATATGTAATACTCTCCAATTTTGAACCGTTAAGACAGAGTTATTGAATATCAATTTATTAGAGTAGTTTTACTTTGAATAAAAATATTACTATGTCAAGTGATGGTAAATCGTTTACTAAAATCAAATCACAAGATGTGATTTTTTTACTAGCTTTGTATGTAAAAACTAAAGACGAGTCTAATCAAGGGCGTAAAAAGCTCATTTTGCTGAGGGGTCCATTAGAAATTCACGTAATATGTCGAGATAGTTTTTATATAACATACCATATAGGGGTTTAAGGGGGTGGAGTGTGTATATTGTTCAAGTTTTATCTTACAATTGATGATATAATATAATATATGACTCATTTTCTCAAACCCACTAACTAGTTTCATTGATTTTTCTCCGATACCATTTTTTTAGCACTGCATCTTACTACCCGTTCGGTCTATACCCTTATGTTATAATTACGCTAATTGTTTCAAGGATTAGCGAGATTATATTTATAGAAAGTTTACCCACATTTGCATATAGGGAGAGTGGAAAACCCTGTTGGGAAAACCACCCAAAGTAATGCAACCATTCAAGGTGAGAGTTATAACCTGGTTAATTTTACTATGGTGGAAATTATAAGATATCAACCTGGTAGCAAGTATAATGCATCAATATAGTTCTATATATCATTGACTGAAACCATTAATCATTTCTTGATTGCTTTCATCAAGATGAAACCTATAAGCTAAACACTTAGTGAATAAGAGGTTGCATCATCACTGTTTTAAGTATTAATGTCTGTGACCATTTGTCCTGCCTTGGTTGATTTTTTACTAAGGTGAAACTTAGACGATATTAACTTATTGAGTACAGGGAATCATTATGAATCAAGCAATCAATGACTTGTATCTTCCAAGGTTAAGAGTCATATTAAGATTGATTTCATAAATGGTGAAGAGGATAACATAACAATTCTAACTGTTATTGACTGGGAACATTAGCCATACCATGATTGATTTCCCCATGGTGAAACTTATTCTAGGTCCAGTTTTAGCTTAGTGGACAAGTACAGTAGCCCCATGGCTTCTTTGGTGCTGACTGACAGCTGACGGCTTTGAAAAGCTACCAGGCCAAATTATATATCCCTACGCTGAACCAGATGATCTGCAAAAAACATGTGTTTAGCAGCTGTCACTTCTGACAGTCAAAATTTAGGTATATTACCTAAATGTTGACTGTCATAAGTGAGTTATGAACTGTCAGTCAGCATCAAAGAAGCCATGGGGCTACTGTAGGTGCATTATCACTGCTCTAATGACATAAAGAGCCAGTAATATGATCCTTTTGAGGTGAATCATGCCCGCATATTATTTTTCAGAGTTTCTAAAAACCTAACCTAGCTGCAACCAAAGTTAAACCTAAATAATAGATCATTTTATAAGCTATTAAAGATGATAAGTTATAAACATTGAACTTGGTAGTTGTTATATATATTTATATATATATATACACACGCACAAGTAAACTATACTAATATTACAAACTATTTTAAGATCTGGAGTAATACATAATGAGCTTGGTAGCAATTTTACATACACAGGTAAATGAAAACACTTAAACATAGTGATAATCCCATTTATAAACGGTATGACCGTCTATTCTCTTTTGTCATTTTACATATTGGTTAGTTATTATTCACTTTATTTAAATATCAGTCTTTCATACATCATGCATAAACATGAACGGATGAATTTGTCAAATCTATATTTAACACGATGCATTTGGGAGAACTCATTGATTTTACAAAAATTGTTTTTAAAAACATTGACAAAGACATACGTAATTGAGGGCGTGATTGTATACAAACGGTAAGCAATAGAATCTTGGTTTGAATCCCCTTTTACCCACTATTTCAAACTATTACAGTCGAACGTGCGTGTAGGCTTGAAAGTTGTCATTATCGACAAGTAGTTGTTACCACAGTCACACGCCAAGAAATCAGGATCCTCCACATGATGTAGTCCTTCAAAGTCCGATAATAGGTTGAGGCACATTATGCATACTTTTTTTTCCCCAACAGGTGAAATCATATATCGCTTACGTTTAGGAGAGATACGATGTGCTCAACCGGTATCTTCTTAGCACCAGGATTAGGAGTAGGCTCTCGCTCTTTAGCATCCAGGAGTCCAGGTTTGTCAATGGGTTCAGCACTCTCAACAATATCTTCTTAGCTCCAGGATTAGGAGAGTTGCTATTCACTCCGACAGATCGGCGTTTATACCTTTACATAACTCTTCAGACGGAAGGGTTGGTCAGGTTAAGTCCAGCATCCACTTCGTCTTTTCCGGCACAGAAACATGATAAATGTTCGAAATCAATATGAAATCTACACTTATTGACTAGAAAGACGAAGTGGAAGAGAGAAATAATCACTGCACCCGTGTCATATTGTACAGCCCTCTTAGATAAATCGCAAACTTTCTGACCTATCAAACGTAAAAAAAACTTGAATCATTCATGAAGAAGTCAGACATTTTTCTGATGCACACGCATATAAGTACCGGAACGATTGGAACACTTTGCTACATAGCGTTAGGTTTTAAGAGTTCTCGGTGAAGGACAACCGAGAACTTCCAATTTGTAAAAGATGTAATCTTCACTATTGGTAACTACACTTTAAAGCCAAATTAACTTCTCTAAGCCTTTAATGAGAATCTCGGGTCGTTCTCCATACAGTCGCTCTCGTTCAGGGTGATAATTGATTATGATCCAATTTCAATGTAGAGCACGTCACCGCTATCACAGTCTAGTTCATGATGCTGTGTAGTAACTCAATCAACATTATTCTTAGTTAGTGATAAGAACCGCTCCATCCTAAATGGTGGTAGAAACTTGTAGTTGACTAGAACGGGCATGTTATTTTTCAACAAATTAATATATGATGGCATCTTCCTTAAATACCCCATTATCTCCTATGAGCCCTTGCACGTCAATAAACATTGCACTGGCTAAGGAAACAAAGCTTTCAGACTATTTATGAAGATAGCTTGGTGACGTCACTGTTGGAAAGGTTGTAGCGAAAGGTGTGATAATGTATGGCTAGAAAAATGTCTTTGTCTCTACAGGAATATTTTCCTCAGACTCGAACGTCCTTGAGAGTATCTTCCTGTGTTGAGTTGCGTCGAACACGATGATAGGAGCGATAGATTTGAAGCCTGACGTATTAATTAATGTTAGAGGAGTGCTCGCTCCGTATTGTGAGGTTTAAAAAGAAGCATAGTACTCGTACAATTCGGAGAATAAATCTTGTTCAAAAACTAGATGCATATCTTCGTAAGGCTACATGACTGAATTCAAATAAAGTTTGGCTGATTGTAAAAGACAATGATCAAAAAGACATATCTGTAACTGTCGTATTGTTTCGACCCATCTGTAGAACAAAACTCACATAACGAGGTTTTTTTCCAGAATCATATCCAATCGTATTGTGTAGATCTAGAAACATCAGGGTAGACATACTCGTACAGATCCCAAGTACAAAATGGTAGCTGGATTATTCTCCCCCTCTTGATTTAATTGAGCAGATTTAATCGATTGATATAATAAGTCTTGATTTGAGGTACAAGACATAAGATTTTACTCAGTGGGAATCTAGACGGTGTGTCTATAGCAGAAGGTGCTAGGCTGTATAAAGCATTATTGTATGCCTTTGATCGGACTAGTCCTAGCTCCTGTGTTGCATTTCTCAGAATACGAGAATAGTCATTGGCGAATCTCAATATGAGTTTTAGAGGGGGGATGCATACATCAAATATATCTGAAGCAACATGAACATGCACACCTTCTAACCTCCATTCAGCATTTCCAAGGTATGGCTTTCTCAATACCATATAGATATATAGTTCTTGAGCTGCATTTAAATAACCACATTTCTCCATAGAACTCGTAGGCTATTCTTGAGAAGAGATGAAGTATCCCTTTGTTGCTGATTCTTGAAGTACTTCCAACATCTTTATTCAGTGGAAGTCTTCCCTTGATATGCAGGAGAGAACGATGATGTGGCTTGTATAATCCTTCTTGTTGAATAGATACCCTGAGCTCGTTCCGTTATTAATGGTCCAAGGATATACGAAGCTTATGAAAGATACTGGAAGCTGTTTAAATAGCCACGTTGAAAACTGCAGAGTCTTCAATATTCAATATATCGATATAGTCCTCCATTATTTTCTTTAAAGAATATCCCAAATGACTTAAAAACAGTTTACTACTAGATGTTAACTCTTTCACCGATATTCTTTAAATGTAACAAGCTGGAGAGCGCTATCTTGGTTTTTTAATCTAGTACTTGTACCCTCACTTATACGTTTCAGATTATTGTAATGATATAGTCTAGTCCATAAAGTTGACAATAGCTCCTTACTATCGACTAGCCGCACAGCTACAGAGTGTACTACACGTTTCGTGACTGGAAGATAAATGTTATTTATTGGCGCTTCCGCAACATTTTAGCCTAGAAGGAGTTTCATGCTGAACTCGTGCAGACTCGTTTCTCCGCTGCCGTAAGCTCCACAGACAGGACTACATTATACCCTAGTCATGTTTACGTGTAGGATATTCACAGTTTTTATCTCGATTTGTGTCTTTCTACCATCCACCACGATTGTGTCGAACCCGAGCAGAGAGGCAAAAAGTATTAGTTTAGATAAAGTCGACATCCTCATAACAGACGATGTAACTCTTTAAGTGTGGTCGGATCACTGATGTATGAGAGTTTTACGTCTACATCCATTTCTCTTCTTAGATATTGGTGGAGAGAACCCAGATAATAAGTGCCTATCGGAATGGTATATACTCCTTCTCTCCACAGCAGAGTTTTTGATTACGTTCATAAATGTTCGCTTTAGAATTGAATGTAGTGAGATTTATCAGTCCAATAGCCCATTATTATTCAAAGTTTTCTTCTCTCAATATGCAAATAATGGGTACACCAGCTAATTTAGGTATATACATTCCAAAACTATTAATAAATTAGTCTTAAAAACTAAACAGAATGTTTCACCATTTATTTTTATTTATAAGTGAACGAAATACTAGTCTAGTAGACAAACTATGGTCGACATTGATTATTTCCTTAAAACAAAGTACAGTAATATAACCTTTGTTGATATCATGAGTTTCACTTCTATAGTGGAAAAATATTGTGATATTTGAAGCTGACAGGAAAATTCGTTACAACAGAAATTAGGCTAATTATTTTGTGTTTAAGGAGGCCCTCAGAATGGCATTGCCATGGGCCCCATAAATAATCTGCGTGGCCTTGTGATAGGGAATACTATGAACCTACCATATAAGCTAAACCATAGTGGAATAAAGCAAAGTAATCTTGCTACCATCAAGGGTAAATGGAAGATGCACAGTAAAGACGGATTCACACTGAGAGGGCTGTGCGCCGACTGTGCATCGACCGTGCTCCAACTGAGTCGTCTTGGATTGATCCAAAAGTGTTCTCTCAAGGTCACGGTCTAGCACGGTTGGCGCGTGGCCCTGTCAGTGTGAATTGATATGCGAGGAGCTCCCTATGGTCGACCATTTGTGTTGTTTCTCTTTGTTCAGCTTCTTCCTGCAAATGCGAACTTTCACGATGGTACCTATTTACAACCTAAAAATGCCTGGAGAATATTCCAACACAACTATCGTGTGCAATTATTATAGCCAAAGGAAACTTAATAATTTTGGTACAAATATATCATTTGCAACATAAAGAATACAATAATAATCTCATAAGTTATTTGGAAGGAAATAGCGGGAAAAACTTAATGTCAAATGTAACTAGGGTGACTAAAGAGTCAGACATGGTAACGACACGACACAGTTGGTGCACAGCACGGTCTGCGCACAGTCCTGTGAGTGTGAATGGTAGCAACACGACACAGTTGGTGCACAGCACGGTCTGCGCACAGTCCTGTGAGTGTGAATGGTAGCGACACGACACAGTTGGTGCATAGCACGGTCTGCGCACAGTCCTGTGAGTGTGAATGGTAGCGACACGACACAGCTGGTGCACAGCCCTTTTAGTGTGAATCCGTCTTTATGTTATAAGTTGTAAATAAAGGTGCTTTTTCTCAAATATGAAATGAGGGAAGCGAATTAAAAACTATATTTGACAGAATTAGCCCTGTTCTGCCAGAAAAGACCTCCCAGAGAATACAGGTTAATATTAAAAGTACGTTACTTACCTCAGAGATGAGTGATTTGCAGAATGCCGTCAACCAAAGGAACTTGAATAAGTAGACAAAGGACCACAAGGTCCAAGAAAGAAACCATTTTTGGTCTTCTTTTTGCATTGTTATGCTGAGAAGGTTCACCACTGCCCCATAAGAATAGCTTAACAATATGACATAGTCACATGCCACATACAGCAACACGACAAAGGAATATGTGGAGTTTAACAATGTCACAGTGTCGGTCAACAATGAGTGGGCGACTACAAAGCGTTTCAATCTGAAGTGATCCAATGTTGACTGGATTACCGAAGCAGGCTTAGTCACAAGATGTGAAACCTTGACAGTTATAAATCTGATTGATTTGGTGTGACCTTGAGAATGAGGAAATAGTTTCTCACCCCTTATACATTCGTTTATTTCTAAGTTCAAGAAATAATAGCAACGTTGTACCGCATACACCAATGTTAAGAAGGATATCTCCCAAAGAAGGATGGTAAAATAGCTACTGATCTTAATTGCAAAGTTGACATAAGATTCAAAAACGTAGTTGACGTTTATTACATCCACAATATTTACAATGATAATATTTAATGAGCCAATTAATACTTGCAACAAAAACGCTTTGCGTACGTTACTGTGTATTTTTTTGGCATGCTTCGAGACTGTCACTATGTTCTGTATCCCATGAATAATACTGAACATTTTATCTTGGCTGAAAATAACAAACAAAGTTGATCCAGAGTAAGAGACAATTGTGACAATTATTTCCAGAATGACGGACAAGTCGGTGACGAAGGAATCAGGGTTTAAAGGAAACCTCCGGATTATTACTGAAATGGTGACAACCATGATTAAAATCGTGTAGAGAGTTGCTGCTTTAGATTTTTGGAAAGCAAAGAAGTGATTTTTTAATCTTATACCAAATGGAGCTAGTCCCAGTAGCTTGTAGAGATAAAAAGTTATTTCAGTAGCGTATGTCTTCATGGTCGCCACTATTGTTCTTGTGATACTAAGGAACTATTCCAAAGAGTCAAGCGTAAATGTGTCTTATTCAAACGATATTTTATGAAAACTATACATCCATTAGCCGGTCGAAGAATGAATTCACTTGAAGGCTTCAATATCTTAAATAACCCATTCCGAGCGATGCCGTTTTGTGGGAAATACCCTTTAATTTAATCGATTGATTTAAGTATATTGATGTCCGTTCAGTGCACTGACATTCAGATATAAAATAAATGTATGGACATTATATATTCTTTTAACTAATCAAACTTCAATCACATTTGTTTATTATTTTGAAATATTTCCAAAAGTTAAAACGTAATATAGTTTTATTATCTCTCAGACAAGTCATTTAGATTTAAAGATAACATTAGTATATTATTGTAAATTAGCATTTGCCCGCAGATTCGCTCCCATTAAACAATACATCAACACATCAATAACTTCAAATGACATAAACGAATAAAACTTAGTCGAGAGCAGTGTGTCCTACGAGTAATAATATTAAAAAATAAACACAAACTTGGCCTCCTCCCCCTCCTCCATATCCCAGCTCATTTCATGTACCATCTTATGTACTCGCAACACGAGCCGCGACGTATGTTCACTGCTTACGCCTGGTTTTCTCGACCCTACTTCGCTCGCCGATAAGATAGCGTGATGGTATATAGCTTACCATGGTTACCTGATAAATGAATACAAGAGAAGAAGACCCATCGTGGGAGGTATAGGGGGCAGTTGCCCCAGGCCTCACATTCCAGGGGGCCACACTCTCCCCCAAAAAATTAAATAAATTACAATTGTTATTCTAAATTTAGCATAATAATGTACAGATAATTAACAGAAATAAGTATTCGCTTAGTGATAGGCATTCCATTCAAGATTCCTGAAAACCCTAACTTTATGTAATTTAATATTTACATTATTAGAGTTATAAGCTGCAGTATAGTAGAATAGGCCATCATTCTTCTACCGCTGTCAGTCCACAGAAAACTAGCAGTGCAATGGTACAAAGAGGAATTTACTTTTGTTAACTTAATTGGATTGTTTGCATTTAATAAAGCACAGTTATTTAATGGGTTGATCAATATTCCATTAAACATGATAAATTATTAAGTAACATAAGTACCGACTACCGAGTACGTATCAACATATTATAACGGCTTATACTAAAACTGAAAAAGCGCCGTAAAAAGGGGGCTTTCAGATTTGTTTTGTCCCGGGCATCACATTTTCTTAAAACGACCCTGTTCGTCTCGATCCTATGAGTGATTTGTAAGTTAACTGGCTACAAACAAACAGACAATTGAATGTACAAATAGGCCTTAAGAGTTTTATTATATGTATACTGTATAGACATATATCCAAACATCCATTGAATAATTGATTTAACAAAAGTGTAAATGTAATCGTTACTCTAGAACTCGCCAATCCAAGCTGGTCCCCCTAAAAGTATTATTTTACTGTAGACTATAGCTAGTATGCACAGTAGGATTCTGGTAGGAGGAACACCATATTTGGCATGATAAAAGAAATCCCTGGTAGTCTGGATTGCACCACGTCCACCATATTGGAAAAAGCAACCCCCTTTTTTTTACTTTGCCTCAATCGCATTCCCAATCCTGTAACTTCTAAGCTGCAACTCCTAGGAAAATAAAATGTAGAATTTAAATTTGTTTAGCGTTTATTCTTTTAAAAAAGAGGTTGTATAATATATTTTCTTTTTTCAAATATACAAAACTAATGCAATGAATTATAGTTTAGGCAAACAATAATAAAGGAGGATCGACCATTACCAATCACGTGACATGGAAGTATATAATTTATGTATTTCTGCACTGCAAGGTGTTGACGTTTTGATACATAATACATTTGACTCCTGAGAATGTATTGATATTTAATCAAATATAAGTTTCAGTACTGTGCATCTTATAAAGAAATTCCATTCGAAATGTCAACATTAAATCCTCCACCACAAACCATCGCTCCAGATTCATTCAGTCAATTCATATTTTTATGTTGACTATAATACCAATATGGTAAATTAATTTAATACTTTACAGTTTGTCATCTTGTTTAGTTAAGGTGGGGTGGAAGGGAACGAAAGGAGAGTCAGGGTGTTTTCCGATTTTATAGCAAAACTTTTTTTTTTGGCCAAAATAAATAAAATATTTCTCCGGTAGAAACACAAGGTGATATCAACAGTTGATGAATATCTGTCATTAAAAAAAACAGCATTAGATGGCAAACTTTTTAAATGAAGAGAAAAAGCTGCCAGTAAATTCCTGGAAACCCTTGACAGATATTCAAGGACTGATAAACCCACCATGTGTAGAAAATTATAGTATATGCTTCTGGAGAATTATTTTATTTATTTTGACCAAAAAAAGTTTTGCTATAAAAACTGCAAAAAATAATGATATCTTCCCGCGTCTCCTTGCACCCCACCTTAATGTCTGCCTCGGGCAATCAAACTGAAAGGTTGTGTTGGCGCTGAAGTAAGCGATGAGACCTTGACTGACAAGCCAGCGTGTAGGTCCACTTTCTTTTGTGTAGTCAGTCCACGCTTAATAAATTACAACCATTAACCTTGACTCTGTGTTCATAAATGTTATTACGCGGGATCCATAACGAGCGTGGCACAAAGAAGAACAGAGCCATGGATGGTTACACCTCACTTAATTATTAAATACTAACAATAAACGAATAAAGATGATAAAAGAACTAGAATGGAAGTGTATCCAAACAATGGCACAAAATATTAGCGCCGCCATTAATTCCGCTAATCGACGATCCAGGAGAGAGAACGGAACGCCGCGCCGGGATATGTTTGCTGAAGGCGTTCCTCCTCGCAGTACCTAGATCAAAGTCAGGCACAACTAGGAGGAGTCTTCGGGCGCCACGACGGGTTGGTTTGGGCCAGACATGCTACAAACCTTGCTGGGCGGTGGATGGAGGGCACCAGCCAGGATTCAAACTTTGCTACATAGCGAGACTCAAACCCGTGCTCACCGACGCATGGGCTAGTATAACAATAATAATAATACTTAGCAGCGCGTCTTACTACCCGTTCGGTTTATACGCTTAAGTAATAATTACGCTAATGTGTTAGGAATTGGGAAGGTTGAATTTAGAGGAAGTGAACGCGCATTTGCGTGGAAAAACCATTTAAGAAAAACCACCCCCTGTTCACCCGGGCGAGATTCGAACCTTGATCTCCCCCTCCTCGGCAGTCTAGCTCAACACGAAATTAGCGCGTTAGATAATTACACCACCTAGGTGGGTCACATGGGCTAGTGATACATTCGTAGTTCTACAAGTCACCGTCATCATTGAAAGCTCAGTCATTGTATCGATCAGGAACCTTTTGACCGTGTAAACCAGTCCTTGGTTAGGACAATGTACTTACCCAAGTTCTGGCTTACTAATTTTGTTTATCCCAGCAATATATAATATTTTCAGAAGTAGCTTTTTCAATTGAATAAAATAATAGTGTTAATAATGTTGCATATATTTAAAGGGGAAAAGCATTTAATTCAGTGTAGCGTCCAAAGGTTTATTTAAGAGTGGTCCAGGAGCGGCTCAAGGGCCGTGCGGCTGCCCGGGGCGCTGGCTCGAGGGGGCACCAAACAAAGCTAAGCCTAACCTAACGTAGCCTGGGCGTGGTTTGAAAATGGTCCCCAAACCTAACATAACCTAGGTGTAATAGTGGATTTGCTGAGCATGACAATCGTTCAATTTTTGACACTAACATGACATTTTACATTTTAATATAATTTTGTGGTGAGTAAATTAGAATTTAGTGCTACTCTCAAAAATTTAGAAAAAAATAGCGTCCTAAAAATTTTTTTTTCAATTATAACATAAGCCGTTTATATTGTCAAAGAGTTTGTTAATCTTATAGTAAAAAATAGAAGATAGCATTGTTTACCAAATAGGCTTATAGTTTTATTATTTTGTAATCCTAACAATTTTTGTACAATCTTGAAGTGAAACGTTTAGCGTATAATTAATATTTGTGAGTTTCCCCTTCAGATTATTTTCCTAGCACGCCCAGCCTATGTTAGGTTTGGAGCTGTTAGGTTTGGGGATTATTTTAATATTTTCCCAGAGTCCAATCACCATGGTAAATGTGGTAGCTGACCACTAGCAGAAGATTTAAAGAATGGTCAAGAGAAAAACAAAATTAAAAATAGATGGTTTTTGTCAACGTTTTGACTACCAAAAGTGACAACAAATCGACATATTATGGTTTTGTGGATCAGATGGTCTGGCGAATGACTTCATGAGAGTATATCTAGTAGCTTTTGCTAGTTGTCTGTTAACACCACTCCTGTGGTGAATGGACTATATTATCCACCGGTTATATAGGGGAGCGCCACAAATCAATCCCGCCCGGGCACGAAATTTACCTTGGGCCGGCCCTGGCGTGGTCAATATGCACAAGTTCAAAGCTAAGCTATATTCTTGTTAAATTGAAGTGCCAAAAGAACCTTATTTAAACACCAGAAGTGAAGAGAAATTATTATTACGAACTAGTTTAAAACTCCTTTTATAGGTACATTATCAGACTGTAAATAAATAAACAAAAGGTGTCAACAATTGCAACCAAAGACATAGACAATCAAGTTATATAATCAAAGACATAATGAAAACGGATATTTTTACAAATTGAATTACTATTATTTTTTAAACGATACATATATGTATACTTATTTATATACTGTCACTCCCCCCTCGTGGGCCTAATATATCAGGATGTGTTGTGGCCGAGGATAAGGGGGTGACTGGAAATATGACTATGTGGGTTCCCAATTGATGTACGGCTTTGGTTTTTTCAGGGTTTTATTGTACCACTTTGCATTACTACAAAATATGATGGTGTTGAGAAGTTACTAAAAAGATATAAAAAGGATTTGAAAAGACTTACTCAGGAGCTAGTTAGAGAATGACGTATATAGTAAGGAATGCTTAACCAATGGCCTAACTGACACTCTAGGTGGTACACAGTTATGAACCCTAGTACTTTTGGCACGGCGGTAGCACCCAAGCACACGTACTCGACGATCCAGCGTCCTATTAGGCCTAGCCTCCAAAATGGGCAGAGTGACCCCCCTAGAACCAATGGTGATTTCTCAGCCCTGTTAGCTCGAAAAATAGTACTATTTATAAAACAACTTGGCCTCATTGCCAAAAGGAATGCAAACAAGACATTATGCCCGTCAGCAATTTTTGTCCTATTGTTTACTCACTCATCAAAACACGTTGCTATAGTAATTCTATCACTTGAAATTCACAATGTTACAATGTTAAAATAAACAAACACCCCAATTTAGGGCATGTCGATGACACTATATATATATACTTATATATATGTTGTTTAGTACTATAAACCGATAACCTGATTACATGCGAATAAGTGATGGGTAGACAAGGTTCAACCAAAAGTAAATATTTCGTTTGACGCTGTTGGGGATACCAAGTGGAACGCCGTTTGTCGCTTCTGTTTACGGAGGTGAGCTTAATAATAAAAACCAATCCTTTTGTTCTGAGCAAAATTAAGCAAAATTAATGTCGACCATAACTAGAATAAAGGTTGTAAATTAAATGTTTTAAATAGTACATTTTAGTTCGGAAACTTTTCGAGTACAGATAATAAATAAATGATTGAAACGAGTGCACACCAGGGTCAATATTGTTTAGTAGTCAATCGGGCAATCAATAGTAGAGTCAACTTGGATTTAGACTCGGCCAGATTGAATAAATACGAACTTAAGTATGTACATTGTACAGTACTTAATATTTGCGGAGCCCAGTTAGACACAGTTGATGAGCTACGTGGCCAACTCCTCCCATTATTAGATAAAGCTAGAGACACAAACTCTTAAATAATTAAGGCCTCTTTGATTTCCTCCCTATCGGAAAAAGTTCCAATTATAAAACCGAAACTACACAACTTAAGGAAGGACAAAGCTCAGACCTAGCCAAATAAAAAACTTCAACACTTCTTTATTACATCTTTCCTTGAGGCTAGAAAGGGCGATTATAGACGATGAAAACTTGACAGAAAAGAAAGCTAAATATCTAAAACTAAGTGAGCAAAATAAAGTAAGAATGAAAAGAGCGTAAGTATTTCTATAGGATAAGGAACCAGCCAGCCCTTCCAGCAGCTGAGGATGGGCCATCCCGACGTCCACAAGGAGATTCTCAGGCTTTGACAGAAACGTCGCCAGATACCAAAGGAACCCATAGCCTTAATGGACGTGATATAATTAATCTTATTCCTACAGTCTCCCAGAACAATTTTGTTAAAACTAGACTCTTAACCATTTTAAGTAGAGTGAGGAAATGGGGCGTAAGTTTTGGTTAGTATACGGACCCAGTAATTGTTTAGAGGTGTTAAATGAATTTAAAGCTGTTTACCACCTATCAGATTGTGAGTTATTGAAAACCCTAACAGAAATTTTTAAAGTATATACATAGATTATGGTGGCTTATTAACAACCAAAGTAACTGGAGTAATTGGGAACATTTTTTAGAATCCTTCAAAGTTAGTTTCTTTAAGACTAAGAACCGATTGAAGAGGATATAAAGAAAAACTATCAAGAACCGATTGAAGAGGATATACATGATAGGATATAAAAACCCATGGAATCAGTGCATGAATACGTAACGGAACTACAGACTCTGATCAGGTGACACGGCTGGTTTACGGGAGAACAGGAGCTGGGCCGTACGTTTCAAAAATATCCAGATATCAATATAAACTTAACTAGAACATGGGTACGTTTTTCCCCACAACTCATAAAGGAGGCCGCGCGGTTCGACCTAACCCAACAAGAGATTAAAAATGACAAGAGAAATTTTGAGGGCAGACATAAACTCAAGAGTAACCACCAGGGGAACTAGAGACACGGAGGATATTTTAATCAAGAAGCCAGACAAGGACTTGGAGTGGTGTCTTATTCGGTAAGTGCTAGGGAAACCATCATCCCTCCACCCAAAGACCAAATACGATAACAGAAGAGGAAACAACCCTTTGGCAAGGACGCGGAGATGTTTTAATTGTGCCTCAACCACATATTTGATTTGCGAATGACCTTATAGATTTAAGAGCGGTAGAGCGCGGGAAAAGGAAGTCATATTTTTAGTGAGGCGTGGTACGAACAATAGACCTCCGCGATTGCTTTAAAGAGAGTACCCATAAATATACGCTCTTTTGGATACGGGCTCTGTTAATAATATTATATCTAGAGTGTTACGAGAGTATATTAATGAAAATACTCGTCAAGTAGCCGATACCATGCAAAGTTCAATGCGTCACAGCCGATACTAGAATGCTTGGATGTAAAACTAGCAAAATTAAGCATTAAAATAATATTTGAGTGAACCTGTTGGTTTTTGATTGTGAGAAACTATATTTTGAATTAATACCCGTACCTAGCAGATGAAAAGTAGCCGTAATGGTCGGGGCGAAATCCTCGGGACGCTTTGACATTGCGTTGAGTGGGTATTCTGACAAATTGAGTGAAAGTATAGGGCGAACCATCGTACTTGCCTTAAATATTGAACTCCTTGACAAAGTCCAGGTACATTCCAAACACTCCCACTACACGCCGCCTGAATTGTTAGTACTTAGTGACACATCTCTGACTTCATGGAAGAACGGCATAGTCCGCCCCTCTACGAGTCCCTATGTACACGCAGCCTTTCTAATAACTAAGGAAACTAATGGCTGTTGACGATAGAAAGAAATTGAAGGCCAAGGTTAAATCCGAAGCGACGCCCTTACCAACTGTTGAAATAACCTTTCAATATCTAGGCAAGGCGAAGGTATTTTCAGTGGTGGATCCAAATAAAGCCTTCTATAAACTTCCATTATCAGAGACATCCAAGGCCTCTATTGCGCTCATTACGCCCGTGGGGTTATTTGAATTTAATTACCCTTCGGGGTGTGTAATGGAGCCCAATTGCTTAGCCGATTGATGAATAACATCTTCGGAGATATTCAGTTTGAGTACGTGTTCGCTTACTTAAGACGACCTAGTTATTTACTCTGGAAATTACAAAGACTATGAAAAACATCTTTGACACGTGTTAAGGAGACTACAAGAGGCTACGGTGAATCCCAGTAAGTTGAAGGCAGCGGTGAGCCCAGAACGTACTCGGGTGGTGCACGAGTTCTCTACCTCTGACACAGCCATAAAAATCACCCGCTTTTTAGAAATAGTTAATTGTTATAGTAGATTCATACCTAACCTTGCTTAAGCAGCTTTCCCACCTCACAAAAAAATAATTAAGGGCATATTTCAGTGGAGTCCACAAGCCCAAGAAGAGTTAGGAAAGTTTAGTCTTCAAATTTTTGAAACTCCCTGGTTGAAAATGGTGGATTTTCAGAAGATATTTGTTCTCCAGACGGACGCATCTTCTACTGGACTTGGAGCAGTGTTGTACCAACGCAGCGAGGAGGAATTGCAACAGGTGGCCTAGGCCAGCCACACAGTGCACGCCCACGAGAATAACCATGCTACTTTTGGACTGGAAGCCTTAGCTATCATTTACGGGGTTTATAAATTCAGACAATATTTAGAACATGACAGGTTCAAGCTTTAGATTGACAACCCCACCCCATCTTGGATATTAAACCACCCTCAACAAATAGAATTGGCGTGGTGGATAACCCAACTACAAGCATTAATTGTATTCACTGTGTCATATCTCAGGAAAATACAACTTGCTGTCTCAGATGTATGAAGAGCAAGGAGGGAATCCTGGACCGTCGCCGTTCTCTGAAGGACAAGGAATAAATAACGGGCTAGCGCCGCCACCGGAGGAGCCTACAGCGATAGGCGTGCTAGTCAGGTTGCCGCAACTTTTTACACCCATTAAAACTAATCAACAGGGAGATCCCAAACTACTATAAACAATCTGACACAGGGTGAGGTTATAAAAGTTATAAGATTAAAGACTCCTACACAAACCATCACGGAAGTCCAGTTGGCAAGTATATGCACCAGATTATCACACCTCCGTACTTTTCAAGTATTTCCACGTGTCGTCCATAAGAGCCCAACTAGGGGTGGCTAAAACGGTATCCAAGGTCAAGGGTCAATTCTTTTGGTCCTGCATGGAATGAGACATACGCGACCAAGTACGGTCGTGTTAAGGTATGTTCACGTTCGAAACTGGATCAAAATCGCAAGCATGGATTTCAGTCTTCAGATGTGGCCCAATTCCCGACGTAGAGATTATTGCCAAGATCTAGCGAAGGTATTGTTATTTTACTGATAGCATTAGATGCTTTCTCCAAATGCGTTTGGCTTTTAGCCTTGAGGACCCCACAGCCTCAGCGTGGTCAAAGCCCTGAATAGTAAATTAATTTCTTCAGCAGAAACAATAAATAAAATGGGAGAATATTCAATAGTGATATTTTACAAAACTGCCACTAGATGAAACGGGTAAATACACATGATTTGAAAGACTTATCGACAAAATTAGGTGTACTGCTCTTTACTTCCTTGGTGGTATTGAAATGATAACTTACCATGGATATTGTAAAATGATAGTTTATCCACTTAGTTCTGCATGTATCAAAAAGGAAATACGATTCCACTATATAACATTTCATAACCTTTGAATCTGTACTGTAACTTATGCCATAGTAGGAATGATGGTTTAGAAGTTGTTAATTTAATTTAAAGTCGGAATATGATTGCCCCTTTCTATGCAACTGGGATCGTTTGGGGACTTTAAGAATGTTAATAAGCATTCTTTTCTCAACATATTTACCAAATATAATTTCTCTTGCAATTATTTCCACTATTACTTTCTCTCTATCTTACAGGTAGAGAAAGTATGGTGATCATAAAAAAAAATCGAACTCGAGATTTTGATGAATCTTGACGTTTCATGACTCCCTGAATCCGAAAAAGTGGTTTTTGAATTTCCGTCTGTCTGTCTGTACCTCCAACTAGAGCCTAAACTATTTTACCGATTGAGCT
>CABFWO010000170.1:382925-433328 GCA_902155825.1 Timema genevievae | reverse complement strand
TCTTAGGTGGACAAAGATGCGCCTCTTTTCTCATTGATTCTATATCATTGTATATTATTTTATGCGTGTTCTTATGTGGAGTGGTGATGATACAATGTACATTATTCCGTTCAGAAATCTTACGAGTTTATAGAAAGAGAGAGAAAGTCTGTGCGGTGCGCCGTACCATTTATTTTTTCTGGTGTTCCTGGACTAAAAAAAGAATTCAACCAATAAATATAAAGGCGTTACCATCAATAGACAATAATTATGTCAGGGATTTTGGGTGTAAAGGGGTGGGGGAGAGACCCAATTAAGATAAAAACACTCACTCTGAAGAATTAAGATTCGGTGCAATTTTCCGGCAGATACCGCTAATAATTGCCCCACCCCCAAAAATGTAATATTTTGACAAAAGGTAGTCATTAGCTTATTGTACTCATCATTACACCGAAGAATATAGCACACAAAACAGAAACAAATACGTACTTGAAACCATTCCACAGTGTACGGTTAATTCACACTTAGGGAATGGTCGGACTGTATAGACCATGGATTGACAACATGAATCAAACCGACATACGTCACTATTATGTATCATCGTGGAGCAAATTGACATGTCACACATATTATCATGTAGCAAACCAACATATGTCACCATTACACATCATTATATATATATATACACATTTTTTTTTAACATTGCCTTGATTTAAGAGGATATATTAAATTTTAAAAAGATACATACTTACTTCTTTCACAAGTTGATTGCACACAGAAGTTAACCATAGGAACTTAAGTGAGTAAAACAGAAACCACATAAAAAATAAAATGTCCAGCTTTCCGTCAATTAGGTGAGACACTGTGTCATACAAGTATTTGACAAAAAAAACAAAGTTACAACCCACAAAGAGCAGAATTAGAAAGGAGTATGTGTTGTTTAACAATGTCACAGTGTCAGTCAATGTAGTGTGAGTGAATATTATTTTGTTCAATTTGGTAAGATCAAATCTAGATTTGATCTTAATAATCGGTCGAAGTATTGATATTTTAGAAGATGAGAAAATATTTTTGATGCTGGAGTCAGGCGTATATTCATCTAACAACATGTTCAAGAAACTAAAACTTTGTTGCAATGAATATATCATTGTTATAAATTGAATTTCCCATAAACACAATGAAAAGGTTATGTAAAAAAAAAAGCATACATCAATAAATAAATCATAAAGCATTGTGGTAGACAAACATAAAGCGATCAAAGTTAGCACCCCAATTGAGAGTTGTGTAATAAAAACATAATATATGTTGGTGAAAATTGTTATAGAATATTTTGATAAGGTGATGATAAAATGCAACTTGTTTATAATATGGACAAGACTAAATTGATTCAAAATATTTGATAGAATAGTTGCCCCGTAGTAAAGGAACAAGCCATAAAAAGTGATAAAATATATCAAACTAACCGCAGACCCATCAAGAGATGGAAAATTCATTAGCAGATACACCAATGAAATGATGACAGTTACTAAAAGCACAACATATAGAATTGCTGTTTTTGATTTTCTAAAAATTATCGGTGACTGAGCAGTATCAATATTAAATTGAATCAATCCCATAACTTTGTAAATGAACAAGATTGACCTGACAACAAGAATATGATGCATTGGAAACTACAAAAGATTAATGTAATACTGGTAGATGACATGTGATGCCTGTAAAAGATAGCTGTAATGCTGGCAGATGGCAGATGACAGTTGTAATTCTAGTAAAAGAGAGCTGTAATGTTGGCAGATGACAATTGTAATTCTAGTAAAAGAGAGCGGTAATGCTGGCAGATGACAGTTGTAATTCTAGTAAAAGAGAGTGGTAATGCTGGCAGATGACAGTTGTAATTCTTAGTAAAAGAGAGCGGTAATGCTGGCAGATGACAGTTGTAATTCTAGTAAAAGAGAGCGGTAATGCTGGCAGATGACAGTTGTAATTTTAGTAAAAGAGAGCGGTAATGGTGGCAGATGACAGTTGTAATTCTAGTAAAAGAGAGCTGTAATGCTGGCAGATGACAGTTGTAATGTTGGCAGATGACAATTGTAATTCTAGTAAAAGAGAGCGGTAATGCTGGCAGATGAGTTGTAATTCTAGTAAAAGAGAGCGGTAATGCTGGCAGATGACAGTTGTAATTTTAGTAAAAGAGAGCGGTAATGGTGGCAGACGACATTTGTAATACTAGTAAAAGATAGCTTTAATGCTGGTAGATTAAAGTATAAGTGTTAGTAAAACTGGATGTAATGCTGGTATATGAGAGTGGTTGTGGTGCTAGTAAACAGGTGCACTGCTAGTTAGTAAATAAATGTTGTAACGTTAGTAAAATTTATATATTGATTTAGATAATATCTTACAGTGAGAGAGGAAGGGAAGGGGGTGGAAACAGACCGATAGTGTCAAAATAATCTATATTAATTAATTATGTTTCTAGTTTGTGGCTTTGTAACTATTAAAAGAAAATGAAAATTTGATGATCTAATTTGTTAAAGTAGTTCATTGTTCTATATGGCTAATTGATCTTGGTGAAGTAATGGTTTTCATTGTCTCCGTGTAATTTAACTAATTGGTTGTGAAAAGGTCTAATTTGCCACTAGGCCTACTAATTGCGGCAATTATGTTAATGATAATACATGTTATATTTTCATAATGTTAAACCAATTAGTTAATTTGGTTGAATGAAGGAAGGGCTTTTTAATACATTTTGAATACTATTTAAATATTCAAAGGTCAAAGCTCCAGTTTACTGTAGATTAAAAAAACCTATAAACATACTTTAGCATAATGATGTAGATATAGTGAACACACATCACAAAATAAAAAATGACACCTTCCCAAATAAGCAGGCAAGGGTTGAAGTGAAGAAACAAAAATAAAGACAAACATAAAAATCGTGAAGAGAGATGAAAATATTTTCTTTAAGTAAAATCAGGTAATTATAATCAAGATAAATATAATTCTAGAAGATAAACACCTTAAAGTGAATAAGGTGCATTCAAAGTTGTTCCCCTAATGCCAACAACATAACTTAACTATATTAAATGAAGTGTTTTATTAACAATGTTAGAGTTATTTGTTTATCAATATATGTTTAAAATCTTAAGTAATTATAAAACAAACGAGTAAATATTTCTTAGGAGTTGTATGCTTGGTATTATAAATTTATAAAATGTAACTTTTATTGGTGATTATAAATAAACTTAGGATGTTGGTTGCTTGGCAGTTCAAACTAATAATTTATTACAAAAGTTCTAATAATATGAAATGCAAAACCACTCTAAGAACAAATAATAGTAGTAGACCCCTAGAATACTTTAAAACACTTATCAAATTGAACCATAAAATCAACAGTAAATGTCCTAAGCATTGGGCAAATTTTGTTTTTTAATCATTGCAATGGATCCATTTGGACATCACCATTTTAAATTTAGACACACAAAAAACATATATATATATTATGTTTTCAATTAGATATTTAAACAGTACCGTACTGTCGAAAACAAGTTAAAAATAAGAAAAATTCAAGTAATTGAAAATTGAGTGAACAAGTAATAACTTCATTTTTTGTATTAAAAAGAAATTTCATTTTAAATGCTTAACTTATTAATTAAAGATCCAACGTCTCTGCTTTCGAGCCTTAATTTCTGCAAAATGATGAATGACATCATAATTCACCTTCTTTACATATTCATGTTCAAATAAAAGTAAAGCCAGATTTGTCAATCTTGTCTGGCTCATGGTGGAGCATATGAAATTCTTTATTTAAATTTCAATTCAGAAAAACTTATTTCATGTGAAAAAATAGACACACAGACAATAAAAAAGAATCTTAAATACTGTGATATGCTGGGCACAGATTCATAAAATTTACATTTCACAATAAACTCTAAAAACTGCAATTTTATCCATTTCTTTGCCTCTTCAACGATGATTTTGGCAGCCTTCAAATGCTTTCACAGTTGTCCAATTTCCAACAGAGAATTCACCGAAAAACTGAGTTAAATTTGGGATACGTTTCCTTAGTTCTTTTGTTGCAACTACCAAAGTGTTTGGTTGAATAATATCAAAGTTTGATAGAATTTTATCCAGTGCTTTAGAACAAATCTCCAATTATTGACTAAAGCAATCATGACATTCGAGCATTGGCCTTTTTAAATTCCTCTGTCAGTGTGAGGCTAGTATCCTTTGCCATCTCTCCTGGCATCCTTTTTTGGAGCGTTACTCTACCTCTTCTCTCCACAATTTTATTTTGGTGATCTTTAAGAAACAGTTTTAGAGCTTGGAACTTTAGAGTGCACATTTCCAGACTGATTCCAACCATTCAAAAATACTTATGTGTGATCGCTTTCAACAATTTTACAGTGTCATAATGAGCACTCTATCTTGTCTGAGAAAATCTTTTGAAAAGTCATTCCTACACTTAACCTCAGAATTTCCCATCAATGAGGTGAGACTGAAAATAAGGTATAGACCAGAGGTGGCCAAACAGTCGATCACAATCTACCGGTCTATAGCAGCCAATAGTTTGGTCAATCGATTAAAAATATTAAGAGAAAGAAAATGAAAGAGAGGGTTTGCAGATTTTTCCCAAATCAACATAAGAAAGTCTAAATACACTGGTCAACAAATTGAAACTTTTTTCTGTATCTGGTTTGTAAATGGGTGGATATAACTAATTTTTGGGTGCTGAATTCTGTGGAAAAATCAGATTCTCTCTATTATGTCACATTTCCAAGATACACAGCACTAATACAAAAACAATAATACGACATTAGCAACTATTTACCATTTTAAATACAAACGAAACATAACTTTCAGAATTCACCTGTTTTCTTGATAGCGTAAAAAACTAATTTAAACCAACAAAAAGCACTAAAATAATCCACATTAAGCCATGATATTAATATTTAAAAAGTTTAATTTTGTTTTTCTTTGAGAAAATGGGATGATGATGTTTTCTTTTGTTTCATCAGTCTCCCTAAAAAGAAACCAACAGTAATCGCCCATTATCGAAGGGTTCCAGTGTCCATGGTAACAATTTCCATGGTCAGGATATCTTGGTGAAAGCGTTCACCCTGTTTGTCACTAACAGCACCACAATTTTCTGGGAAAAATTCAAGATGCGAGTGTAAAAAGTGAATTTTTAGTGACATTCTACACCCCATGTTCTTGTAACTGTCCAATAGACCACTCGCTACGGAAACATATTTATCGTCTCTTTTGTTCCCCAAAAAACCGTAAACAATGGCTTTGAAAGAGGACCAAGCAGCAGGTTGCAGGTTATGCAAGCAATATGAGGTGCAAATGGTTTAACCTGATCTCCAAGAGCACAATAAAAGTACAGTTTATAAGCCTTCTTAACTAAGTCAGTGATTAGCTTTCTTTGGGATTTTGGAGTAAGCTTGCAACATACATAGCAAAACGAAGTGTTTCAGTTGCTATTAAGTTAAGAACACTGTACTAACTATAATCTAAAAATATCAGAACGTCTCACTAGTTCACACAGGAAAAACAAAAACACACAATAACACAAACTAAGGTATCAATAAAGAGAAATATACAAAGTGACTAACATCATCCAAGTTTCAACACACACTTAAGAACAGGGCTAACGTGGCTAGCTGAGTCATCTCTAACGGCCAATGGCAGTACCATTCCCTCTCAACTAAATTGCCCTGCCATCGAGTGACTATTTTTAGAACTTCTTCCATCATATATTGCATCCAAATACAGAGTGCAACCAGCGTAGTCAGTGATAATTCATGGAAAAAAAAAGAACACAAACACAAAAATCTAAAAAAATAAATAATAAAAAATAGTAAAAATCTCAAATATCTTAAAAACCTTACATGTCAGGTTTTCTGAAGGCAGATATGGCTTCTACAACCAAAAATACATGTTAATTTATGTTCCACACACCAGATGCAAAATGGCTGTTAACGAGTGCTATCGAAGCTATCTGACTGATGAACATTTACATTTCTGCCTTCATTTATGACAGAGTAATAAAGAACTCTCATTCAACAAACTATCCAATCAAACTTCAAAGTTAAGTATTTAGTGAGAAAATACTTTTTTCAGGAAAATTATGTATCATGAAGTTTGATGAAAAACTCAGTTTAAGTGTGTGAAAGGAATATAAGTTTTTACATGCAATATAGTTTTACTATTAAAGCATAAAATGAGTTATCAATTTGAAACAAACAATAAAAGCCTGTGGTTTCATAGTAGATCACATAGGATTTTCCTTCTCTAGTGTAGATACTTAGATCAAAAAGTCTGATATCCCTCCATTTCTCACCTTGTCAATCACTGCGAGTTTTTATTATAGTTTGATGTGTACTAGTATTTCAACTCTCTTGATGGTCCCGCTATTGGCTGTCACCCAAGGCAGACCACCCACTTTGCCCCCCACTCTTAGTACGCCACTGACTTAACTTACTTAGCCCATGGGTCGTGACCTTAACATAAGGTTGTGTATTTCAAGATGGGTTGCCATGGTTACCTGAAGTTAAAAAAAAATTGTTTAACTAAAGCAATTAATTAAAAAGTAAATACCTTTTCAGAATGACATTTTTCACACAATAATAAAAACCCAATAATATGTGCAGATTAAAGAGTACCGGTAGTAATTGTTTTTAATGAAGAGAGAAGAGATTCATCGATAAATTGCTCCTTCCCGCCATTAGTTCACTCCTCCACTCCTCGCCAATCAGTAGAATAACTGGGTTGGACACTGTTGTATTCATTTTAGTTATCTGCCTGTGATGTGGTAATAAACACAGGCTGTCAATGTTGTGCTTCTTGCTATTGCATGAAAATTAACTATTGTGGTTTTGGTATGTGATATTTTCTGTGTTGAACTTTTATTTATTAGAGTACCAATTGCAATTTACAATTTTGTGAGCCGTCAGTATAGAGACAATGTCTTAAAGGTGGGTTTCACTTTTCTCATGGATCGAGTAATAATAAAGTGTGTGTTGTCTGTGGTAAAGTACTCAGAAATGAATTACTAAAGGAGAACAAGCTAAAGAAACACCTTGAAACTAAGCATAGTGCTTTAATTACTAAAGAACGGAGTTTCTTTGAAAGAAAAGAACAGCATCTGAAGCGACAATGTTTCAACACTGGAAATGAGGCTGTCCAACCGGCCACTTTAGCTTATTACCATGTTTGGCGTATTACAAAACAGAAGAAACCACATCCAAATGGAGAGGATTTTGTAAAACCGGCAGCAATAAACATGGTTCGCATGACCTGTGGTGATGAATCTATAAAATAAGTCAAACAAATACCACTGTTAAATGATACTATTTGTAAATGTATATATGATAATATGTTGATTGATATTAAAAGACAAGGATTTCAGACATCAAAACTAGTGGGCAGTTTAGTCTACAACTGGATGAAACAACTGATGTAAGTGACAATGCTCAATTCATGGCCTACATACTTTCTACTGGACTTACCAAAATGAAAGAATTTTTGTTTTGATGTCCATCCCCACCCCCCAACTACTAAAGCAGGGTGTCGAATGAGTTAAAGAAACAAAAATTAGTGACTTTTTGGTGACCTTTGTTGACCACAAAATTCCTGTCTGTAAGCGGCCGGCCATTATATAATGCATATATAGGCATAGCGCACTCACACGCGAGATTAAACTTTAGCTAGATGGGGAACGTTAACTTTGTCCTGGTATCACGGTAAAAACAATCTGGTAACTTGCGGCTAGCACATGGCATCATGGGTAGTGGGTTGCACGACTTTCGACGCGTTCACGCTGTTACAATGTGTGGGAAATTCAAACAAATATATTATTTTCGTGACTTTATGACAAAAATATTGAAAATTCATGACTTTTCAGGGACGTTTGCGACTTTTTTTGGCAATTAGTCACTTTTTCGTGACTTTCGTGACCCAGGAGACACCCTGTAAGGGAGAAGATATTTTCTATTTAACAAGGAAGTGTGAAAGTTTCTCTTGGGATCAATGACACAGCATCTGCACTGACGGTGCACCAGCAATGCTTGGAGCACGCCAGGGCCTCTGTGGCAGAAAAGTAAAGGAAGTTAATCTGCGGGTAAAAGTGGTTCATTGTCTTCTTCATAGGGAAAATCTTGCTTCTAAGAAACTCTCAGAGGATTTGTATATTCATATGAAAGAGATTGTTAAGGTTGTCAATTTTATAAAAGCAAGTCACTTAACAACAGGATGCCGATGTGCAATTATTCCCCCTTTAATAATGTTAGTTCCCTTACCTATCAAAGTTTGTATTTATGCACATAGAGCAATATATTTAGTGAAACTTTACGTTTTTTTCTCATTTTGTGTAAATTATTAACTAACATAATGTTTCTAAACAGAAAAAGAACAGAAATAAATCAAGTGCAAATTGTTTTTTAAGCTTAGGAATGTCAAATTCAATACCTTATTGTCATTACCATAAATTTTTACACATGTCAATATAAAAATAATTGATAATCAAACTATGTTTTAAACCAAACATGATCACTTATAGCAAGGTCCATAGTATATATTAATGGCCTTGCTTGAATCTAGCGTACAAACTTTTAAAGGTAAAAAACAAATAAGAGATTTATCAAAATAGAAATTTAAGTATTTTAATGGATAAAAGAAGGAATCATGATTTTTAACAAAATCTGAGAAAAAAGCTTGAATATCTGTGAAAATACTCAAATATTCTTTGATTTGATTTATGTCTTTAAAATTTGCAAAAAGTGATAAATCTCTAAAAACTGCAGACCTAGGCTTGTGTGAGTGAAAGAGTGGGTGAAACCAGAAATGAACTTTGTATTTTTAAATAATACTTGTAGAATTTATATGAAATATTGTACTTTATGAATAAGATTATTAATTTTGCAATACTTATATTGCACTTGTACAGTCTTTAAACTAGTTTTATCCGAATATAAAAGTTAAGTTTAATACAACAGAACCAAAAATACAAAATGATTTGGACAAAAAAATACATAATATGATCTCTCTAATATGAAACCTTACATTTACATTTATATGGAATACAAGGTTACACTTAGTTGATGATGAACAATATCACAACACTTAAAGGTAAATAAGTATAGAAATTTAATATTTAGATAAGTCTTTTTAACAATGCCCCATTTGATACTGTCTTTCCAATTTAATTGATTTAGAGTGTAATATGAATTATTATTTTTAGTGATTTAAGATGTCTAAGATATTTTACAGGCTATATATTTACTTTAAGAATTCCAAGATTGAATCTGCCAGGCCAATATTTCACAAATGATCACCAAAATTGAAGGCTATCCTTAAACTAGTGGATTGTGTTATGAGCCTTAAACTAGTGGATTGTGTTATGAGCCAGGAGGCGACAGTGCTTGTGCATAGTTGACCAGCTGATCTTCTCGACCGGCCTGAGCGTTCAACAACGTGGTGTAGTGCTGCTGATTGTCTTGGTCGTCTTCCTCATCCAACATGTCCTGCATGCGCTGCTTGTATCTGTGGCAATAAAGGTGCATATTAAGAACATGTAGTGGTCATGGACTCTACTTGTCAACCTCAGATTTTAATAACTGTTTATTTGAGCTTCACGTAAATCTTATAAGACCTGAAATAAGAGCTTCATGTTACTCATACATGACCTGAAATAAGAGCTTCATGTTACTCATACATGACCTGAAATAAGAGCTTCATGTTACTCATACATGACCTGAAATAAGTGATTCATGTTACTCATACATGACCTGAAATAAGTGATTCATGTTACTCATACATGACCTGAAATAAGTGATTCATGTTACTCATACATGACCTGAAATAAGTGATTCATGTTACTCATACATGACCTGAAATAAGTGATTCATGTTACTCATACATGACCTGAAATAAGAGCTTCATGTTACTCATACATGACCTGAAATAAGTGATTCATGTTACTCATACAGGACTTAATGTTAATCTTACAGCACCTGAAATAAAAGCTTTGTTATTCTTACAGGACCTGATACAAGCGACTCATTTTTATTTCCATGTCTTGACTTGAAACAAATTTTATAATTCATGTTAATTTGTTTATAGTTAATACAATAATGAGGTACCCTTCACTTACCTTGTAAAATAGCATGCTTACATTGAACTATTTCACCATAATAGAGAGCAGATTTTGCCCTATTCCTGTTTCTAAAAATAAGCTTTTGAGGAACAGGTTCATTTTAGGTGATTAGAAAGATGTGATAATTTTATATAAGTATATAATATATTGTACAAGAAATACTGTATCAATTTATGGATTTACAGTGAAAATGCCAGTTGTAAATAAATTATTTTTTTGTTTGTTTTAGTTGTCCTTTGGCCATCTAAAAACAACGATGAAAGGTTTTTGTTGTTGCTGACAGACAGTGTCTCGTACATGATAAAAGCAGTTGCAACTTAATTTGAGTTGAAATTAGACTTTCGCCTTTTTCACCCTCTACCCTTCAAATGTTAATGCTACTATTTATGAAGTCAAGAAAGTGTTTTATGAAGACTTCATCACAGCTCTGCCCAAATACCCTTGCCGCCACAGCCAATGTTAAGGTGATGGGGTACATCTACATGAATTCATGCTGCGGCGTATTACACATATTACCTGGGCGACATTAAAATGTAACCTACAAGACACTATTTTTAGGTGCGTTCACAAATTAATCTTGCAGAAAGCGCTTACCACTAGTTTCATTAAGTCTGCCTGTCCATCCGCATTATTGATGAATTGTAAATGTTATGCTTGTAGGTAATACAAACACTAGACAAGGAACAAACTGTCATCATTACAGAAGCTAAGGCTGCTATCTCCTGCTCAAGTGTCCAACCTGATCTGGTATACGTAAAACACAATTTTGGGAACCGTGCTAGAGCGATCCAAGATTTAGAGGTGAGGGACTTGCCTCTTGTGTAAACTGTGCACATCATGCAGAGAATATATGGAACCATGAAGCAGGCTTCCGACCCAGTCGGCACAGGCATCATTGTCAAATTTCTCCGAGTATTACAGCAAAACCCTGGCTAGAAAACAATGGCAAGTATTGCAGACATCCTAGAAGGACACATTACATTCCTCCCAGAAGTCAAGCTTAATTCAGCTGAGCTTGTTTGAAATTTTGCTCGATGACTTCATGTGATGTTGAGAGAAGCTTCTCGCAAGATGTTGTCAGACAAAAGAACCAAATTTACACATAAAAATCTTGAAAAGTATTAAGTAAATAATTGTAATGGTAATGGTAATTAATGCGAGTTTATGGAACGTGTATGTTGGAATTTAAGAATAAATAAAAGGGGATTTTATTGAGTATTTTGGTGCCTATGTTTACTTTAAAAGGCTTATGTATGTGGCTATTTTTGTTCTTTTTAGTGCCTATTTGCCTGTTTTTTTTTTATTTCTAGTGCCTTTAAGTCTGCCTCCTACTTGTAAGATAGGGTCTTAGTGTATTCCATCAAGGTAAGACTGCTACCATTCAGAATGGACTAAGTGTACATTTTTAAACATGCGTAAATACATTAATACAGGCTCTTGAATCAACTCACATCTGACTGTCTGGGTTATTCTCCTGGTTGCGACATTTATCTAATTTCTTTTCCAGCTGGACCATAGATTCTCTAGGAGGCGGATCCACAGATTTAATCATGGTCCTGATCTCTGAAATAATCAAACAAACATTCAACTGCTCTACAAACTAGCTACTTACTATTTTTTTAAATACTAGAACTTACTGACTTTTTTAGAACAGTTCACCTTCAAACTAAGGGTCCTGGATTTGATTCCGCCAGTGTCGAAAAATGTATCATTAGTGAAATGTGGGTTTACTCTTCCACAGTGATGAATGAGCATTGTGTGCTGATATAATCAGTCAGTTCAGAAAGTGAATATTAAATAACTATAAAAAATTCGAAGCTCGACCATTCAACCACCAATACAGGTTATAAATCTGCTAAAAATATTTTAGCTTCTAATTTTTTTTAATGAAATAATTAAGAGCAAAATTTCCTAAGTCTGAAAAGCCAACATTTATCAACTGAACTATTGTAATCATCAAATAATTGACTGGCTGTAAGAAGTAAATTAAATGGCTAAAGTTCAAATAATTCATTCAGATAGTAATAATAAATGTATGAAGTTTACTTACTCCTGACACATTCTATAAGGTTGGGCAACTTGTCTGCCCCATGTTGGCCAAAGAGTGTGCCGGTTACATATGAGTCCAAGTTCTCTTGTAATCTACTTGCAGAGTGTAAAATGGCTGCCAAAGCAATTTGTGAAGGTGCATATAGCAAGCAAGCGTCTGTTTGAAATGTGCGCTCTAATAGTTCCTCCACAGAGCACCTTAATCTTTCTGGGTCCTTAAGAGAAGACCGGGTCTGTACAAGGATTCATATTATACATTTCACAACTGTATTATGAAAACATGGAGAATATTGTACCTTTGGTCAAATCTTACTAATGATTTTTTTTTCTAATATGTATTTTAAAAGATCCATATAACATAAGAAACATTTTAAATGTCATAGTTTTGGAACCTTTTCGAAATTTTATCACAAACCCACATAAGTTAATCCCTTTTTTAAATTTATTTTAGGTACACAGGTCAAACTGTCCATTCATGGATACAGCTTAAAATTGTATCCCCAAATCAAAAAGCTTTATTAACAACATAATTAATTAAGATTACATTCAGACCGAACATTTAGAATTAAGTTATAAAAAAAATTGACAGTATACATAACATACAACACTCTTTTAGCCCTTACACATAATTAAAACAAAATCTCCTTTCTGAATTTGTGCATCTTGTTTTATTGTAATATTTTTTAAATTTCTTATAGAAGTCCTAATGTTTCAAAAGTATTGTCTTCCAACGATGATAATGCTTTTCCATCTTCTTCATACTCTAAGTAGACCACCAAGCACGACTTCTTTAGTTTTGAAAATCAAATAGCTGAAGCTATTATTTATGCTTTTTAGTGAAGAATTTTCCATCTAGATCTCATATTCTGAAAATTGAAAAATTACACCTGGACACGAGAATCGAACCCGGGACCTTTGGCTTAGTACGCCAATGCTCTGACCACTGAGCCATCCAGGAATCTTTACTTTTAGTTTAATAAGCTTATTTTTTACTTTAGAATTTTCTATTTCTATTTTTTCAGGGGTATCTTGATTGTCCTCTCCTGTTTCCACCCTGTGCTTTATGCGGTGCAGCTTTATGAAAAGGCCAAATCATTTCAGGGGAAACTTTATGACTATGAGCCAATTGTATAGGTATGTTAATTGATGTGCTTGTTTAAGAATTGACAATATTCTAAAGTTGGTTGGTGTGCTTGTTGAAGGATTTACAATATCTTGATCATGTAGATATTTCAAAGGTCGATTTGTTACATAAAAGGAAAGATACTCATCATCTCCAAAAATATGTTCATTCACTAGATTCCTGATTCCTGCCATTCCATAAATGGTTATGGGTCTGCCTGGATTTGCAAACATCCATTTTGATACAATATTGTTGTAAAAAGTTTTGTACGGACCAAATAAAGTTCTGTATAATGGCAGAAATTTAAGAGAGATGTGTGTGATAAGTGAAATTAAAATCATCCCATCATTTTTCACATTCTTAATAAAAAGGAAGTGAAATATGACTGTCATGGTTATCATTATCAAAATAACCTAGTCATCTTTGGATGGCTTCACAAAATTAATGAAGTGATTCAAATACTGCTAAGGTGGAGAATCATTCAACCAAGCAGATATTTGCTCCATCAGTTACTCCAGGTGGGGCATCCCTTAGCATGTGAGTTTTAAAGTGCACGTTAGGAAATATAAGTGTAGGAGACACATGATTACCTGCTGCATTTATTGCTGAGATCATTGTGACATTTAATCCTAGTTCACATAACTTTGGGTGCAAAAAATCTTTGGAAGGATATGAACTGTTGAATTACCTGTTTGATTAAGGTTGTATATTTGGTTTGGCAAGAATTTTTTTTCCCCCAAAAGCTCTTTGTAAATATTTATAAAGCTTTAACATTAATTTTACTAAGCCTTGTAGACCTGGACAAGCTTGTTGCCTCTGGTTTACGAAGTGACAAAGCAGGCCACCATTTTAAAATATCCCACTAAGCCATTATTTTCCTGCCAACTGATCATATTTATATTTATCTGGACACATAATTTTATTCATGTCTGCCAATTTAAATCAAGAATTTTAGTCTCCTTTGTTAAGCCATAGTGTAGTTAACATAATGTAATCAGCTAGTTGGTTTTCTTGTTCTTTTGAAAACACTTTTACCACATAATACCTATGTGGTGTACTAACGATATATGACATAGTTAGAAAATGTAGATTTGCTGATAGAAAATTGAGATGCTGCGTTTCTTAGAGACATTCCACTTAAGGGCCACCACACATTGGGCGACCAGCCATGCTATCCGTAACCAGCGAGAGTGATAATTGCCAGAATACAAGTTCAACAGCAATCCTTCGGAACTCTTCTATTTGTTTGGAACAGGGTTGCCACTAATTTATAGCATTGAAATTCTCTGATATTTCCTGGTTTTCCAGACCAAAATATAATAGTTCCAACAACGCAATATAATGTGGCAGGAATGAGAAGGTAGCTTAGAATAAATGCACACACATTAGCATGGAGAGAATGGGTAAACCACCTAAGTGCAACAAGCCAGGATTCAAACCTCAACCTTATTGTCATTACATGCAATGCGAGTGGTCTATGCTCCAAATACCATGAACAAATAAATTTATTTTTTACTTGTTTATTTGAAGCTTTTTTCTGGAGTATGGATGCACTGCTTTTCACACATTTATAAAAAAAAAATATTTATAGTTATAAATAGTGGATGGTTGAGAGGCAACGATTTGGACTAACAAATACTGTACGCATGTCATTTTAGAATTGAGAAACACTGAAAGAAATCTTTATTTGAGCATGTGCAAAGGGTCACTAGACTGAAAAAGAAAATTTGCAACGCGTTTGATGAGTTAAATACAAATTTTTGCTATAACACCAACATAATAATTAATTAAAACATTATTAAAAAAAAATTAAGTTACAAACGATATAGAAAATAATGATAAAGCACCATTTTATTAACATTTTGGAACTAAGAATACAAAAGATCAAATACCCGCATGCGTATTACATGTCATATTGAAGGCTGTGCAGACGCTATTTCACAACTAAAACGGTGATCACAGCGCATACGCTGATGTTTACACATGCACAGATGTTCTTGGATTACGTAATGCCATATTATAGCAATAATCTTTATTTTGAAGTTCATAAATTATAATCGCCATTTTAATAAATTATTAAGCAAAAAGACATTAATGTAAAAATAGGTTGTTAGCAAAATAGTTTAACATTTTCAAAAATTTGAATTTATATTTTAAAATTCCAGTAATTTTTAGGAAATTGGAGAAATTCCCTGATTTTTCCAGGTCAAACCAAATTCCCTGACATTTCCCTGTTTTCCAGTTTTTCCAGGTTATCCAGCTGGGTGGCAGCCCTGTTGGAAGCCTGGTTAATATATGGCAAAAAAAAAAAATTATTGAAATATATTCCCAGATGGTAGCATGGAGAAGCTACAAGCCAGAAAACTCACACAAGAATAATTTCAAACTATAAAAATTTAGTAGCACTCGCCTCATCCCTAAATATGTACACTCATGTCAATTTACCAACCTTAATATCTATGAGGAGACCTTCCATAGGTCTAAAAGGGTTGTGAATGGTGAGGTTATAGTTGAGCTGCTGCATAAGTAGCAACTCATTGTTAAGGATGATGTTTGATGCTTTCTCTCTGTCTCCTCGGATGTTCGACACAAACTGGGCTATAGATACGTTGAACTCTTCCACCTTACATGCTAGGTAGACACACGTCACTCTGTGACAATAGATCAACAATTTTAGTTTCTGTGACATAAATTATAGTTTGTTTTAAAAGCAAACATGTGTTTATAATGTTGGAAGCCTAAAGGTGACCAAAACTTATTCAAAAGTGTTTACTTTAAAAAAATTATAATGTACATAAACACATAATTATGACTAAGAATATAGTGAACTGTGACTCACCCAAGAGGGGAAGGAACGAATTGGGACTTCTTCCCCAACCCAGACCCCAAATAATTTAAATATAAACTTATCATATTAAGTAGTCTAGAACTAAATCAAGAACTGAAGCTGAATCAAATATAGACTACATTTTAAAACCAGGCTTAAATATTGATATTCAAAAGGTATACCCCAATTTACATAAAAGACTCCCTAGAATCACCAATTGAAAAAAAGCACAACAATCATACCATTTATCTCAAACTTTTCGAGAATCACTTAACCCTTTCACTAGCACTAGCACTAGCACTAGCACTAGCACTATGAACAACACCTTTGTTTTCCCGAGCATCTCCTGGTGCAGATGTGAATTGACATTTCATTGCAATAAGTTATTGTGATGCCATGTATCAATGAACTACTATACTTTTAGCCAGTTCAAATACTTAATATTGAAGCTGATATATGTAGCTACCAGTACCAAGCCGTGCCCGATCTACCTGTCAAAAGTAGTTTGGTCTATTGTGATAGTGAAGCTTTAGAGTCTTGGACCATTCAGGCACAAAAGTTAGTTGAATAATTAGTTCATCAAAAGTTCTGTATGTTATTAATTCAAGTGAAAATTTGGTGTTCAAATATATGAGGGGTGTTTTTTTAGGTAAGGACCGGTTTGCAATAAAATAAAAAATACCAATTATTTTTGGGTGATTTTAAAAAAAAATCTGATTATACATATCTTCAGCTACTTTTCAACATAGTTTCCGGGTTTATTAAAATATTTGTTGTATCATCAGATAAGTTTTTGTAGACCTTTGTCATAGAAGTCTGCCGCCAGCGAGGAAAGCCATTCCTGAACCATGTTTTGGGACAGAAATGGTGTTCAGCTGCTGGACTTCATGCAACGAGGCACAACAATAAACGCAGGTGTGTATCGTCTGACCTTGATGAAACTTCAGTGCGCAATCCAGAATAAACGCCGCAACCTGCTGTATGCCGGAGTGTTGTTGCTTCATGACAATGTGAGGACCCACTTTGCTGCTCAAACACAAGCGCTCATCGAATCATTTGGCTGGCAGTAAGTGGATCACCCTCCCTACAGCCCTGACCTTGGGCCTAGTGACCATATTTTCCTGCATCTGAAAAGGTTCCTCACCGGCAAGCATTTCTACACCAATGTCGAAGCGAAAACGATGGTTCAGGAATGGCTTTCCTTGCTGGCGGCAGACTTCTATGACGAGAGACTACAAAAACTTATCTCACGATACGAAAAATGTCTAAATAGCAACGGAAAATATGTTGAAAAGTAGCCAAAGGTATGTAGAATTGGATGAAAAAACCCCCCTCGAACCAATAGTGGCTTGATAAAGGTATATGCTTACAATATTTCCTTGGGATGATAATCCATGACAGAGTTGTGAATATAAAACCTCTTGAAATAATGGAAAGCAGTGCCAAGAACTGATCTTGGCATCGGTGGAGAAAAGCGACGACAAAAGTCTTTCAAGTGTGACTCGTGCTGCCGTAGCAACAACTTTTCTTCAGCTGCATCCAGGAAAGTTTGTTCAATCTCTTCTTCCTGAGTGTTAATAAAATGATCAATTTAATTTGCAATTAATTTATTTATATTATAGAGGTAAAATTGGAAAATAAGGTTTATTGGATGGTAGTCCTATTACTTGGTCTGAATTAAATTTTATTATCTATATCCAGGCTAACATAAATCGGGTGTTTTGTGTATTTGATAAGTATTTACAAATTAAATATGAGATAAGGCTTTCAGAACTCCAGCTGATCCCTTTAAAATTGTTAGAATTTATTGATTAGATTGGTAAATATAAATAAGAATTGAGACGGAAGAGATTTGGGTGTGATGAGGGCTGGATAGAGCTAGCTCAAGCTAGGAATAGGGTGTAATGAGGTGGACTAGAAATAATAATATTTAGCACCGCGTCTTACTACCCGTTCGAGTTATACGCCTAAGTACTAATTACGCTAATGGATTAGGAATTGGGAGGGTTGAATTTATAGGAAGTGAACCCGCATTTGCGTGGAGGTAGAGTGGAAAACCATTTAGGAAAAACCACTCCCAGTTCACCCGACCGAGATTCGAACCTCAATCTCCCCGTCCTCGGCGGTCGAGCTCAACACGACTAGCGCGTTAGCCAACTACGCCACCGAGGCGGGTTAGGTGGACTAGAAAATAGAGAAAGGTTGTAATGGGGTGACTGGATAGAACTTGCTCAAGATAGAGATAGTGTGTAATGAGGTAAATTAGATTAAAACATATAAGTTTATGTGGATGACCTTCAACTCGAGTTCTAAAATCAACGCTTTTCAAGTATTTTGCATTAGTCGAACTATAAATTATTGCCATAATATAATGAATATAATATGAATAGATTAAGTCTAGTATTCTCGTTGTTTGTTTTAAAAATTAAAAATTAGGGCCTAAACTTTGATACCGTTGTGTGGCAAAGAAAAAAGAATCTAAGTAGATCACAACCCCACCTTGAAAATCAACAAATACTCAGCATCACTATTTAGTGTCAAATTTACAATGTATCCAAAGTAAATACATTTGACAATACTATTTAAGAGTTAATTGTTATTGTTACACTCCCTAAATTCATATTTCATTCTTGAATTCTAATTGATCGAAAGTGAATGAGTGACTGTGTCACCGGTGTCATGGTGTTAGATTTAAGCCCTGTCTACAGAGTCCGTAAGCTCCATATAAGTCCTTCAGTCCATAGAAATGGAAATTACATCCACATTAAATATTCTTAATCACATGTCTGTTCCAACCAATGATAAAGCCAGAGACTACATACAATTAAGCTCTTCAAAAGAAAAGTGTTTGGAGCAAAGCGCAAGCAGATGTGATTTGTGAAGCAGAGGTTATTAGTAATACTAATGGGAAGTTTAAAACACCAAAGCGATGCCAATATTTCTGAGAATTTGGTATTTCTCAGAAAACTGTTTCTGAGACGCCATTCTTCCCGGGTTTTTACATTTTCAGAAATATATTTCTCTTATTGCTCTGTTAATAAAACTTAATGTTATTAGTGTTTTCATTTCAATGCATGTGCATATATTTACTTTGCTGAAATTGGAAGTCCTAGGCAGTCTGTATCAACTCGTCCTTACTTACTCTATGGCATTATGAACTTAAAAGTTCATTGGTGTACTTACAAAAGTCAAACCTATCCTCATCTTGAGCTAGTTCTATCCACCATTACACACTATCTCACTCAGGACCATTCTAATGCTATCCTCCTATCTGTGCCTTGGTTTTCCCAATGGTCTATTCCTATCTTGGGTTTGCCAGTTAACACCCCGAGCATGGTTCTAGATTCTTCTATTTGTGCTGGATGTTCTGCCTACTATAAACCTAATCTATGAAACTTGATTATCCTAACAATGTTGAGTTATGTAACTCATCATTATGTAGCCTCAGCCCTTTTTGGACCAAATATCTTCTTAAGCACTACTTTATGTTTTCCAATGGGGCGTTCAAGTATTATGTAAGCACCTTAGGGAGTTTGAGCTTTGCTTATTTTTGTTGACAAGGGGGTGGGGGGATTCAGAGCAATGCTAATGTAAGACCAAGAAAGATGGGCATAATTGAGGTAGGACGCATCGCAAGCCGCGAGGTTCGGGCAGCAATGAAGATGCTGAGTGGCTAAACAAGGAAGAAGTGAAGAAACCTATAAGAGTAAGCCAAAACTTGATTGACCTAGCCCCCCTGAATAGAAATATAGTAATTGAAAGTGTCAAGACGTGAAGTCAAGGACCTTGGTCATCAGATTTAATAAAGTTTAGGAGTGTTTTTTTTATAAATATTATATTCGTGCATTCACTAATAACAATATTTTATAACTTCAATTAAAAGCAAATTAAAATTTTAAACTTTTATGTTATAACTTGCTTTAATTTTACCTGTTCAGTAAATTAAATTCAGTGTTAATTGTCAAGTATTTTGCAATATTAGTTTACACCTCTATGTTAATAGTTACCAGCAGTTTATAAATTGCATGAATTTTTTTTATTATCGCGTTTTACTACCTGTTCAAGCTATAAGCAAAATTGCTTGAAAAAGAGAAGGGTTATTCCTGTGAACTAATGAAAAAAGTCTTCAAAACTTACGTAAGCAAGGGGGAGGGGGGACAGGCATTTACTTATTTTTGCTTACAAAGGAGGGTGGGAGGGATTAAAAATGGCCAAAAATGTGCTTGAACGTCCCCTATCAATCAATTTTTTTTTTCATCATATAAGGTAAGAGATCACATTTAACATCCATAGAGGACAACCGGTAAAATTATTGTTTTGTATACGGTATTCTGAGTTCTACATTCATTTAAACCAGGCGAGATGACAATAATTTAATGGCCGAGTAATATTAGCATTAATTTCCCTAACTGTATTCTTTTCTTCCTTTTGGGTAGGTCTATAGTGTGCTTTATATCCATCCTATGCTCGGCCTTTTAATTCTTAAAATTGCTAAAATAGTGTAAACAACCGACAACCGTACATTTTTCCAAACATAAAAACATGTAGTGTTGATTTAAAAGCAAAACATGGCAAAAAAAAACACTTTTAAACTAAATTAGAAAAAGTTCCATTGACCTAGGCGATGGAGTATCTTTCGGTCGTTCTAGAACAATTTAGACATATATTAGAATAAGCCCCAAACAGAATTTAGGCCTACCGTCTTTACAAAAGTGTAAAAAACGCCTACAATGACCACAATTGACTTTGGCTACTTTATGTTTATATATAGGCGAGCCCATTTTGGCTCTTTTTATAAACAAATTCTGAATAAATAAATAAAACCTAACCTTATATTATTACACAATTTCCCAACCCAGATGAAACTAACCCTTCATGTGTTCATAAATTAAATAATTATAAATAAAATAAACTAGCCTATTCAATATAAAAATTAAATGTGTGTGGCACACATCATAGAATGACATCATATCTTTAAGTGTGCAGAATCACAGGTGTAACGCAAAGCATCATGGGATGATGTTATCTGTTCAGTGCACAGGATCACGGGAATATTACACATTATTGTCTATATTTACAATTCAAAAATGATTTGGACAATGTCTTGTTTAACTTAATTTTGTTTGGATGGAGGCCTAGTATTTATTTAAAGTTTTAAGAATTTCTAAATCTTGGTTTCATTCGATTCGGAGTACGGTGCTCTTGTGAGCATAAGGTGAATTTTAAATATCTAAACATTGTAGGTACCTTAGCAATGAAACAAAGCCTAAAATAGGAGGGATAAAATGTACTAGGCTTACACCCTTAATTTCCAATTTAATACCATTATTGCTAGTTGAAAGTGTTCCTAAACATTTAAACTCACTAGCCATGTCAAATGATATGTTATTCAGATCTCAAAATTATCATCCCCAACCTGTGCTCTATGTGTTCTCATTTAGGGGAGTCTTTAGCATTCACTCCTAAACCTATTTCCTTACTTTTTTAGCCTCTAATACAACTTCTGTATTTCTTGCAAAAGCTTCCTTCCTATTTCCCAACACATCCAAATCATCTAGGCTATATCCAAAGTCTATGTGGTGGCGCCTTGACTCGTACCCTTGATATCTCCAATGGCAATCACGTGACCAAGTGTAGATCTGTCTGAATAGTTGCAAAGGATACCTTTAGTCTTCTTGAGGTCTTGATCACCATGGATACGAAGGCTACCAACCGTGCGCTGTTCTTGCGGTGTTTGGCTGGCAATTGTTTTAGTATTATCGTTTCATCTGCTAGAGCACAGACATAAGTTTTCTGCCATTTTAAATAAGGTTGTTGCTGTTCGAATAGTTTGATGCAGTCTTCGCTATGAACAGCATATTATGTGTAAAATAATCAAGACTGTATCAAATCTAAAACTCAAGGGTCCGACTAGGGAGCCTTGGACTATTTGGATACAGCTCATCTGTGTAGCCTAATAGGCTAGTTGTATTGTATCATTTGATGTCCACCCATCCCTATGCTATTGCATTAACCTAATAAGTTAGTCCCTAATAAGTTAAAGTTAAGTCAACTTCTACGGAGGGGTAAGAACAATGCATTAAGGATATGAATTCTGTAGATAGAGCAATCTGTTAGTGTGGAGTTGATCGCCTATGCACCTTATGAACAAGAAGTCTGAAGACAGGGCTTTACTCCTTTTTGAATCTGAAATGTCGCTCAGAACTTAACTCCTTTTTGAATTTCAAACTGTGGTAATCCTACGTAGCTGTAAAAATTGAGTAAAGAAATGACTTAATTATTACCCAGTTTTCATGGACATATGCGTTTATCTGATTTCTGAAAGGATTAATTTAAATTATAAACACTTACAGACATGTTACTCCCATGTTTCAATACAAAGCGTCTGTTAGTGTCATATCTCAAACGCATTAAATCAGCTTCATCACAAAATGTCCAATTTTTCTTTTGAGAACTTGTAGGAAACATTTTGATTCACAGTTTAAAGTAGTAGCTTATGGCTAAAACATCAAATATCAAATTGAAAGAAAATACAAAACATGTCTTAAAAGTTTTAAAACAAAATTCTTCACTTTATAAAAGGCACTCATTTAAAGAAATCATTAGCTTTTAATGAAATTTCACTTTTAAATTGAATTGCTCTAACCTTAAAAAACAAAATTGTTCTTTACTCCAATCACGGTCTAAGATAAAGATAAATGATATACGGATCTGGATACTCTGTAGTTCCTGTAATAATAAATTAAAGTAAAACTACGCTACTATCGTTTCAGAATAGTGAGATTTTTCCATTATCTCTATAATATAAATGGATTGACATACACATAAACATACACATTGCCAAGGACCAAAGCATGACGCTCAAGTTTATCGTCTGCTGCTACATTGTGGGGGGACAGATTTAACGGTTTCTTTCAATGTTCTTATGCGAAAACCTGTGTCTGATGAATAAAAATATTATTCTTTGAAAATATTTAAATATTATACCATACTTTCCTGAAGAAACGTTTATATTAAAGGATATACAATTCACTTTTACAGGTAATACTGTACAAATACGAATAAAATCTTTAACATATTTAAATATGTAGGTATAATCAATGTTGTTTACAGTCTGCCAAGACTACACTTATATTTAAATTTGGTTATTAGCTTGTATGTTGATTTCAGAAATCATATTATATTGAAAGTTAGATAAATATAATGAATAAGGTATCTTAAAACTTACATTTGTTTGAATGACAAACTTTGTGTAGTTGTCATACATTCAAACTATCACTTAGGTTATAGGCTTGTAGAAAGTATTATTATATTACAATTTTTTTAAAGTTGGCTCATATCTTGTATATTGCTTTCAGAAACCATATTATGTTGAAAGTTCGAAAACTATAATGAAACAAGTTAGCTAAAAACTGTATTACATTTGTTTGAATGACATACTTTGTGTAGAAGTCTTACATTCAAATGATAATTTAGGTTATAGGCTTTTAGGAAGTACGATGTGGACTAAACTCTGATTTTAGTAATAATCCCAATCTGAAAGGCTTTATTTTGTCCCAGACAAGATAAAGCCTAACAAGTGAGCTTCCTTCAAAACTCATCGTATATAATAGACTACATCAACTTATTTAAATAAAAAACTAAACAGTTTCAAATTTTGTTATGCTCTTCAAAGCTTTTACTAACATATTTATTTAATTTAACTAACAACACATTGATGTATCTCATATATTCAATCAAATTAATGAACGATGTCAAAATGCCACATTGCCTTGCGTGGGTGTAAGAGAGAAGGAATACCCGAAGGTTTTTCTTTCTTACACAATGGAATGCAGAGGACAGCTCGAAAATTTCGGCCACAGCCCACAGTTGTCCATCCAGTTATATTATAGAGATCAATGGATTTTTCATAGCCACATGATCTTGATTCTAGTGGTAAACAAGCAAGGCGCGGGAGCACAACATAAGAAATTACTAACTAAATAAAAACCTTAGTTTAAATATTTCCCTAAAGAGGGCATAACATGCACACCTATAAGAATAAGTTCAATGTTTTGCCAGAGATGGTGGGGAGATTATTTATTTAATCATATAAAAGTTAATGAAAGATAACGGGAATTCAGAAAATAAATTAATTTTTCACAAATAATATCAATAGTTCTTGAATATTTATCATGGGCATAGCAGAATTTGATGATAACTTATTTTCGCCAATTAAAATGTTTCTAAACTAATCCAAGGATACTAAACGTTTCTAATAGAACAGTAATTTATTTAACGTTTAAATACAATATTACAAAAACATGCAAAGATACTGTTTGAAACTAGTGTTACCTTCAATCGCAACTTAAGGTAACACTTAATGTATGCTAGCAAGACTTGTAAATATAATTAATTTTTCTGTTATAATCAAGTGTGTTTGAGAATAATGAGATGGACTACAGCACTTGCTAAAACCTTTAGGAATCTTGAAAAAAGTAGATCATTTACGACTAAACTATAATCAATTTATTCGCATTTGATATCTTAGGAGGTGCATTTTAATTTAATATAAAATTAGTTTACATTTCTTGGAGAAGAAGGAACCTTGATTATTAACCCGTTTCTGAGTTTAGTATAATCTGGTAAAATTACTGGGAGGCTGGCTGGGCGGCCGACAAACAATTTATGCTACGTAGGCTATAACGATGCCCCGATTTAGGTTAGTTTTTAGACATAATATCTAGCGTCCCCTGGCCAACCGTACATTATTACTGGCTAATCTTTCCACAAACCATGATACGAATGATGTAACCCCGATGCGCAATATTATATTAGACCTGTGAGAATTGAATTGCTCTTATTTTAAACCAGAGAAATATTTTATTTACCGATATACAACCATACACAAATTATGGTTTCCATGGTGACGTAAACAAGTAATTATTGTGCAGATTAGCCACTGCCCACACAGAAGGAAAATATGTAAAAATCGCTAGAAAAATTGGGTTTTAAATTAAACGGTTAAAGAAAAATTAAAAAAGTTAGTATGGAAGGTAATTTCATAGTGAGAATTGAAAGGTCCTTACTACTATGATATATATATATATATATATATTAATCTTCTTACTTCACTTTAGTGTGAATTTCGCAACTGATCGTAGTCACTGTCGTCGCTGGAACTGGCGGCTGTATAGCTCTCATATGAATCGATATCTTAAAAAAAAAGTCAAATTATAAGCAAAAAATATTTATAAATTACACTTTATAAGCAATATTAGTAAAATGTATGCCTACCGGAGGCATCAACTGGATCCTCTTCTTTGTCCTGGCATTCTTCATCTTCTTCTTCTTCATTTTCTACCACCTCAGGTTGGAATATAATTTTTTTATTGGCAAAAATTTTGCAATTTCGAAATATTACTACTGGAGCTTTGAACCAACCAAAGTGGCTTCCTTCGATTTTTCGCTGAATTTCATTAAATTACTAAAAAATTTTAGGCTGTTACTATTATTTTTAACATATCCAGATTTTTAACAATTCTCGGGTCTGGCCCCAAAGTTGGGACCCACTCCAGTAGTATTCCGAGACTGGTTATGGGCTCTGGGGCATGAAGATAACCAATTGTCACAGGTTCCCAGCTGTTACGCATGATTTGTCTTTTTCGTAAGGCCGGCTTTCGGTATATAGGATATGAGAAGTGAAACAAATTATTAATAAACTACATTATGAAACTGAAAGAAAAAACACCCCAGCACTTATCACATTTAAGAAAGAAAAACAGGTACATTACCACACAGTAAAATTTCTGAGTGGAGTGTAAGAATAACGGTTAAAAGATGGAGATCCATACGCCTCAAAGGGGCTGGAGTGATGGTGAAGGGGGCTGGGGAAGGGGGGCAGGACGAGTTTAAGTGCAAATGCGACAACAAAAATAAACAACAAATAGGGAACGGGATACATGAGACTTCACAAGTCAATAGAACGTGAAACCAATCCAAGATTACGTGGTCTTGGCGCGCACCAATAACAAGAGAATCAAAACGATTTGGCACGGAGATGGGTTTACTTAGCAACATATTACAAAAGCTGTGTCTACATATAAATTACAAAAACAAGCAATAAAGTACCATTGAAATTCTTTAGCTTTCTTCACGAGATTAAACCACCAATCAGCAACAGTATCTGCAAACTTTCTTAGTAAAAATTAAAACAACGTTCCTCCACAAAATATATGGACAGGCACAATTTTTCATAAAACTCTGTTCGTCAATATAAAGATAAATAGATAAAAAGTATAAAATGCTGTCACTGAGAATAACGTGTTTAGAATTTCCCTGTGCTAAAAGAACTAACATCTTACCTGTAAAACTGAATTGTATATCCTTTAATGTAAATTTATAATATAAGGAACGTACTTAGATGTTAAACATAATTAAATTGAATGGTATAACTTCTTGGTAAATTAAATCAAGATAAAAATGAGAAACATAGCATTCAAGATAATTTATTTAGGAAAAACCTAATTATCATGACTTATGAAGTCAATTAAAACAGGTACAATAACATCTCTAAAGATCATAAGTGAGATTGTTACAATAATATGTTCTGAAATTATTAAATTAGCAGAAAACAAGGAAAGAATAATAATCTGTGATGATAACATATTTTAAGTAATAACAGATTATAGGATTGGCTGATAAACAAATGACAGTGTAAAAATTGACAATTTGACTAGATTGGAGTTAATAATACCTTAAAAACGTTAACAAAGACCATTAATAAATTGGATAACTTGAAATAAAATTATTTAAAGGCTGTATAAGAGGTATCACTTATCAAAAGTAATAGGTAAATTGGTATGCCATCAATAATAAACTTATTAGATGAATATTATATATATCAGTAAATTGTTTGAAACCAGTAAACGAGGAAACCATATTCTGTAATAGTTAAAATATTTTAAGCAGTATACAAATGATAAATGGCAAGGTTAATTAGTTTGACTATATTATTCATGTACCTTATATATGTGAAAAAGACAATTAACATTGTAAAATATCAACACGAAACCTATTAAAATTAAAGCTATAACATAAAAAGTAACTTCTTTCACAAAATTACTAAAATATGTATGAACGATCTAATGGTACAAACTTGTTATTCGAGTCAATAGTTTGTAAAATTTGCCTGTGTTAAATATCGAGATAATAGCTTAATTTAGGAGATTTAATGAAAATCAACGGATGTGTGTCATCAAGTTATACTTGTACTCTGTTTTGATTTATTACAAAAACATGATAATATAAATAAGTATAAATGGATTAGTAGGAAATAATTATAGCAATAAATAAGATTTGATGTTTCGAAAAGTTTGTAATAAAGTGATGTTCCTTATCTGTATGGTTTTTAATTCTTCTCCTTATATAGTGATGTTAATCTTGGCTGGGTAACAACATGTTTCGGCGATTACGCCATCATCAGGTTTGAGACCAAACCATTGCAAAAATAATAAATATTTAAGCCATGATAAAGAAACAATCTAAATAGATTCCGATGATAAATAAACTAACTTAAATATTAGGATATAGAGAGATATTAACCAAAAACTGACATAAGAAGGTTGATTAAGCTACAAAAATAAAAATGAGAGATTGAAAGTAGATGTATACAAAGATAAATATTAGGAAAAACACCTCAACTATCAAGCTTACTTTCAAGTTGGGACTAAAATGTTATTTCCAATGTTAGCACAGTGCAATAGATTTGCGCGCAGGAAAGTATTTATTATATAACCTTTGTGATGAGTATTCTAGAATGGATTAAGAGACCAACGTAACACTTCTTGGGAAAGTTAAGGGTTAATATATGAGATGTCGCTAGTGTGTCTGTTGGTTTAAAAGCTATTGAATACAGATAGACGAAAAAATGAAATAAATGGTGTTAGTCTAGAATGAAGATATAGGAGAAAGGGAGAATGAACTTAGGTTCTAGTTTTATCGACACTGGCACGAACAGGTCTTAACTACTATGGTAGGAGGGCAGGGTTTTCAGGAAGGGAATTATTTGGGTTTTTGATTTTGACATGTTGTGGGAGGTTCTTGAATGTATTGATAAAGGAATGGTTCTCAAATTTTGTTTGTTCATTAAAAATAATATTGTGATGAAAAGTAGCATTAAAAATATGAAGGTTTTCAGCAATATTCATTTTTTGACCTTTGGTGGAGGGGTGGAGAAGTTTAATGCATGGGTTGATGGGTGTTGGTTAATGATCTGAGGTTTTTAGGTTTTCGGCAAATTTAGATTTGGTTCTATTGTATTTAAAGTCACTTAAGTGCTCAGTATAACGTTTAGAATGTGCCCTTCCCATTAGCCTATATAATTTATGCAGCATTACATTCACAAGTTAGTTTTTAAATCCCACTTTTGTTGTATTTATTTTGGATATTGAAATAAGAGTTGGTCAGATGTTTTTTATTGTATTGTTGGTTCCAAATGCTATTTTTATATTATTAATTTTTTAATTATAGTGATTTTATTGGATTCGTGGCCTGTGTAATTAAATTTTATCCATTTAGGTTGATTAAGTTTGTTTGAAATAATTGTGAGTTTAGATTTTTTTATTCATTTGGGATTTTTATTTCTGAAGAAATTTATAACTTATATTATGGAGTGAGAATTTTCATTAGTAGTAGCGATTTGTCAGCCTTTTTATTCTTTGTTTACATCACCCTGGAAATTCTAATTTGTGCATTTTTAGTACCTATAAATAAAATATTTTTCCTTGGTTAAAAATATTAACTCATTTTGCAAATAAAATATTCTCTTTGGTTAAAAATAATAACTAGACTCTTATTTAAGTTTTACGGTGCAACAAATATAAAAATTATGACAAAAATGTTTTTATGGTAAACAGATCAATGATAGGTTAGAAATGTATCATTTTGTTTTTATTGATACTTTTCCTTCTTTATTTTTGAAACCACTGATCACAAAATGTCCATTATAATAACCGGTCCTAACACATCTTTTACCTTCATTCTTTGATTGAAGGAATTAATTTTCAAGACCGGGGAAACATTTATTGTTATTGAAATGTTGTTATCGTTAATTAGCGTTTAAATCAACAATATTGACTATACTTCGCAGATTAGAAGGTTAAGTATTCAATAGAGAGAAAATATTTTCTAAGGTTTCGTTTCGAGAATTATTATAAATTAAAAACGATACACTTATGTTTAAATATATTTGATATGTATTATAATTTCAAAGGTTTATTAAATGGTCTTGAAATGTGTTTAGATAGCCGTTTTAATGGTTTGAGTATGGGTTTTGGTAATGTGTGGAATGCCAGGCCTCCACTGTGGTTCGGATTCCAGGTTAAACTGTAGGTCCTCCATTTCATCTCACAATCACCCTACCATTACACATTAGCGTAAGTGCGTATAATTAATAATAATAATAATAATAATAATAATAATAATAATAATAATAATAATAATAATAATAATAATGATAATGATAATGATAATAATAGTAATAATAATAATAATGATAATAATAATATGGGTTTTGGTGTTAATTTTTTTAGATAGTACCGGTATCAAAATACAAGTAAGTTCAGTTATGTTTCTAGCTATCACTTAATTTTGAGTGTATGTTGATAATATTTCAAATTATTATTTTGTGAGTCACTTTGGTGGCCACAAGTTCTAAGACGTTGCTCTTGCATTAGATTAGACTGCCAATTACGGGGAGATCGAGATTCGAATCTCGGTCGGGTGTACTGAGGGTGGGCTTTTCAAAATGGTTTTCCCTCTACCTTCACGTAAATGCTGGTTCACTTCCTATAAATATAACATTACTCATTCCTAAAACCATTAGCTAATAACACTAACTGGTAGTAAAACGGGGTGCTATTTTTTTCTTGTGTGTACCCAATTTATCTTCACACACACACACACACACACACACACACACAAACACACACACAAACACACACACACATACACACACTCACTCTCTCTCTCTTTTCTACATAATAACTTTCTCTCACACACTCTATCCTAAATACTCTAGCTCATACTCAAACTCTCTTTTTCTCACAATTTCACTCAATCACAATATCTGTCTCCTACGATCTCTCAATCACACAGTTTTTCTCACACATTCTCTTTCACACACAATCTCGCTCACACAATCTTTCTATCACACACGCTCTTTCTCTCACACACGCTCTTTCTCACACATTCTTTCTCTCTCACACACTGTCTACCACAGGCACGCTCGCTTTTCACACTCACTTTCACACACTCTCACTCACTTTCTAACACTAACAATCTAAACCTTACACTCACTCACACGCGCGCGCGCGCACACACACACACACAATCACAAACTCGTACACTCACCCTCACTCTCAATCTCACATTTTCTCAATCATTCGCTTTCTTTCTATGTATCTTATATATAATCTGATAAGCCCATTTCCGATAGTTGAAATTACGAGAAAACGGTTTAACCGATTTTGAAAAATGAACCCTCATTTTAAAGGTCAGTGATCCAGGATTCCGGTATCCTAAGATTAAAACCCAATTTTCCTGGGGAATCTTTTCCTTATGGTTGGGTAGTGGCTCATATGTACAATCATTCTTTGTTTACATCACCAAGGAAACCATAGATTTATGTATAGATGTATATCAGTAAATAAAATATTTCTCTTTGCTTAAAAATAATAGCAATTCAATTCTCACAGGTGTAGTATAGTATAAATTAATATTGCGCATTTGGATTAGGCCTACGCCATTCGTAACAAATTAGTGGAATGATTAGCCAGTACTAATGTACCGTTGCACAGGTGACGCCCGAATGCACTAATCGTACATCCTTTCCGTGTAAGCTCTCTCTATGTCCCGATGAGATGAGATGATAGGGATTATGAGGGTGTGAAACCAGTGGAAACACCTGGTGATCGTTGGGGTAGTTTCCCTTTAGGAAAACATAACCAAATTACGAGCTGGGAATCGAACCCGGGACCCTAGACTCGTAGTCAGGTTCACTAACCACTACACCACGGGGCCGTAGATCTAGAGTGATGAAACAAATAGATAGAGATCTGGGAGAGGGGTCGTTTTAAAGTTACCATCGTGGTGTGAAGGGGAAACATATAGTTCTGCTTGAAATTAAACACAGAAATCTCAAAATCTATGGAAAGTTGATATAGCCTTTGACGAGTTAACCTTTAACTTGAATGTCAAGTAAAGTCTCATTTTATATAAATTCTCTCTAAAGTATTACATTTTATTGCAATAATCTGTAGCCGTTACTGGGACGATCCACATTCATTATTTTAAAAGGGACCACTATTGTTAATTACTGTTATGTTGACAAACAGTTAAAATCGAACCTTCTGTGCATTTGTCATAGGTGTGACCCATTTCGGTGGTCGCTTGGTCTAACTTGTGGTAGACTAAACTGCCGGTGAGGGGAAGATCGGATTTTGAACCTATGTCCGGTGTATTGAGTTTTATATTTAAATGGTTTCCAACTTTTCCACCACGTAAATGCGAGAACATTTCCTCCAAAATTATATTTCCCTCATTCCTAGCACACAGACGTAGTTAATGTATGGGCTCAACCCAAACAGATACTATGGGCCAGTTTCATAGTCAGATTTAGTACGCCTAAAGTGCGAGTCGATACTAAATACAGGACGACACCTACCTAGACCAAAATGGAATGGGCCAGTTTCGCATATGAACCTGGCCCATTCCATTCAATTTCAGGTAGGTGACGTCTTGTATTTAATATAGCGCCGCACTTGAGGCGTACTAAATCTGACTATGAAACTTACCCTAAGAGGCGGTGGGAAAAAATATATAAAAAGCATAGCGTGGTAGAAATAGAAGGAATGCCACAAACTATTAAGCAAATTTGTAACAGTGTAAATCATCATTTACATCATAATAACACAGTACGATTAAATAGACACTCTTACACAGGCCATTAACTTGGAATGAATTTATTACAGAAATTCAATTTGCGGATGGTTTTCTGTAATCTACTATAAGGTCACGTAACAAAATGATAGCAGCGCCACACCCAATATTGTGTGGCAGTGCTTCTTCATAAAAAAACTAACAAAAAAACCGTCTGCCTGCGTAGTAAGACCACACCTACACTTCAATTCGTTCATATTTCCTTTCACGAAAATTATTTTGTTATCACTTTTAAATGAATCGTTCGATAACGATAAAATTTTGATGAAAGACTATCGTATTATACACGGTAAAATTATATAGGGGTCTATAATGTTTACAATCAACGAAAGTTAGCCATCAAGGAGAACTTAAAAAACAAGCTATGATAAAAAAAAACAAAGCTATTGAGTACGATTATTTCTATATCTATCTAAAAATTTGTTAACACCTCGTCTTACTATCTGTTCAGGATATAAGTATAGATAGGCCTACTAGTTACGGTAATGAGCTAGGGATGAGTAAGGTTGATATTTAGAGGAAGTGTACTCGCATTTGCGTAGAGGGAGATTGGAAAATCATTATGGAAAAACTACCCTCAGTACCCTCGATCGGTTTCCGAGCACCAATCTCCCTGTCATTGGCAGTCCAGTCTAATGCCGGGATCACGATCAACTTAACGTTAACTTAACGTTCACTTAAAGTTAACATAACGTAGTGTGTGATCACGATTCACGTAACTTAACGTAACAACTCGAGCCAAACATCTTAATTCTCGAGTATGATCTGTGATTTGGACTATTAGTACAGTGATGATCTGTGAATGTTTACAGTTTTCAATCGATATAATAAATATATATTACAAAACTTTTTTGGTAAATTTAGCTTTTCTTTTTAGTTTAATTATTTTGTTTCAATGTCTGATCACTAGAACCTACGCTAAAGAGTAAACATTGGTCATAATACCAACAAATGAACTACTAAATAGTCCTGTTGACGTCACTCGCATAATGATTGGCTGGCTAGATCACGTGATACCCTTCAAGTAACGTTCAATTAAAGTAAAAGACCTCCCAGGACATCTCTTACGTTAAGTTAACTGCAATGCAAGTCAACGTTAAGTTAACTGCATCGTGATCGCTTCTATTTAAACACACGAGGAGATCCTTTACGTTAAGTTACGTTAAGTAAACTTTAAGTTAACGTTAAGTTGATCGTGATCCTAGCATAGCCGAGGCCTACGTTAGCTATCGGGCCTGCATGCTTCTCCTTCCACCACCGGCGTGACGTCAGGCCGAGCGGCGGTCCTGTCTGACCGATTACAGCTCTTTATACTGTTGTATGAGTGTAATCTATTGTAATTGCATTTTTCAACAGTTTTTAAATGCCTTTAAAATGCTGTGTACCTGGATGTAAATCCAACTATGAATACACTAATATAAAACCCGTATTTAAATTTCCTGGTGATGAAACGCTCAGACAAAAATGGATTCGGTCCATTCACAGAGCCAATTTCATCCCTTCGGCATACTCAGTCGTATGTGAGGATCATTTAATGGAATTAGATATTAGAGAAGACTCCGTAAAATTGAAATTGAAATTCTTAAAATAAAGAAAGAAACTGAAATCACTGGGAACGATAATATCCTAAAATTTTCTGATTTTAGATTAAATGTTTCAGAAAACTATAACCAGGAATTAGGTTATTTAATCTTAAATTAAGAAAATAAAATAATATTAAAGTTATTCAAATGTTTGGCAAAATTTCGAAAAAACATGTTAGTTTATTGATGAATTTGCTAAAGAATAGTTCTAACCTATGTTCATCTATCTGTTTTGAATGTAAATCACCTAATTTTGATATTGTAAAGAGGTTTGTTTCAATTTTTTGTGATATTCTTCTTAATAACTACACCAAAGTTATCAAAGACAGACTAAGCCATCAGTTTGTGGGTTTGCTATGAAACAGTCAAACAATGATAAAACTTAAAACCTAGAATATTACTCAAAGCTTCTCAATTAGAAAAAAAATAATTAACTTAACTGACACAATATTAGGAACTAGTTTTGGTAAATTATACCTGTAAACGCCAGAGCTTTGATGTTTTATTACATTATTTGAAATGTATGGTTTAGGCTAGGTTGTCTGTAAATTTCATTATATCACTATTATATTCAAGTAAGAATGCTGCAGAATAACGTTATCCCAATGATAAACCCCTAAGTAGTAACATTACTTGTAAAAATAAAGTTTTAGTTGGTCGCTACGAGTGAACGCCGTGCTAACTAATGGAGCGCAGCGGCAGCCGACCACCTACCTCTCTCTATGACGTCACGCCAGTAGCAGGCAGGCCCCAGTCTAACACGAGAGTTGGGCCACGCGGTCACCGAAGCAGGCTACTTAAATATTAATTTATCTGTTCAGTACTGGACACGAAAGAGAAGTGAATTTGGTCTTGATTGGATTATCATATTATAAAAACAATATAAGGTTTTGAGTTTATAAGGAACAAAAACAACATGATGTGTGCTGCATGAGCGCTTGTATGGTATGTTTGTTCCAACAAAGCTTATTCAAAAAAATGAACTATCAAATGGTGCTCCAGCAGCTAGTCAGTTTGCTTGCACAGAGAGGATATGATACAACTGAAGTTAAGTTCATTTTATCTCCAACATAAAACCCAATAAAGATTAAAAAAAAAGTTTTTATTATTTTGGATGGACATACTAATCACACAAAAAACCTTGAGGCAATACAATTAGCTAAGAAAAATGAAGATATCCTTGTTTTCACTTCCAGCCCATACAACTCATTTTCTTCAACCATTGAACTTAAGTTTTTTTTTCAAGCCACTTTCTTTCTACTTCAATCAAACTTGTAACAAATTGTTACTAACTCACCCAGGAAGACCAATCAATATATTTCAAATCAGTGAATTAGTTGGTGTTACTTAAAGCTGAGCTGTATCTATAGCAAGCGCTATGAATATGTTCACTAAAACTGGTCTTCTTGTTGATTTAAACATATTTAAAGAGTGACTTTGTATACTATTCTGAAGATAAAGTGAGCATGCGTCTAGATTTAGATGAAATTCTTGAAAAAATTCGGGAAAATGGTGAAACTAATTTTTCAGAAAGGTATCTTTCATCAGCAGAGGAGATAAATTCAAAAAATTGTAAAAATGATGATACAAACACTTTGCCAGCTTGTAGTAGATAACAAAAAAATACTGAATTAGGTTTATATCCTCTTCCATCAGTCAGCAATTAATATTCAAGAGATAGAAAGAGAATGACAAATTCTGTTACGATATAAGTTCACCGTATAAAAATGATTTGAAATTAAAGAAGAAACATGTTAGAAATAACAATGTTGCAAAATATTTTAAAACTTCAGCAAATTCAGTTGGTTCATGTTTCTGTAAAATATGTGAATCATAAAATATTCGATAAATAATCAAGTGCTTGAAGTGTAAAGACTGGTTTCATGTGGACTGTGCTCAAGTTAAACCAACGAAAAAGAGATTTTTAATATCAATGTAGCTAGACCAGTTATTTAAATATTTAAAATGTTCAAATCCAATATACTTATACCTTGAGAGTAATTGAAAACTTACTATTAAACAAAAAATAATTATGATTAAATTTAAGAGTCATGCTTCCTAAATTGGACCACCAACATAATTCATTAAAAAGAATTAAATAATAAAGATTTAATTTATTATTATTATATAATATAAAGTTGGTTGTAGATAAATAAAATAATTTATTAGCTCTTTATCTAAGATATTTACTGTGGTAAAAGTAACATTTGCTTAGGGGGTCCAATATAGGTAGTCTTACCCTATATTGTGATTGTCATACAATGGTATGTGTAGTGGGATTGCCCTACCATTGTTATTGTATTACAATAGTTACCAATTTAATAGATCTATTGCATGTATTCATTTGTCAAATCATATGCACTATAACTGCCACTTTTGTCAGATAGTATCAAAGCCGATAAGACATTAATATTATTATATAATTTCGTTCTGTCAGTGTTGATTGCAATTTTACCATCTATGTTAGTGTAGCTGGGGTTGGGCTGGTAGTAGTTTGTAGATCTATCCCCCCTTCCCGAGCAGCTCCGGATCAATTCAAAGGCAAGCATGCGAATCTTGTCGACACGAAACTTGCTAAAAACAGAAAATAGCAATGTTCATTAAGTTCGGTTTTTATTGTTATCTAAATGTTGCTGAACATTCTAAACATAGGCTCTTTATCTTATATATGTGATCTAATTATTTAAACCCGCAGTGATGGACACGCGGACAAAGTGTCAGTCTTGTGATGTCTGGTTGGACAAAGAGTTCGGAACTCGAATCCTGATTAAGTGTAGACTACTAATACTTTTTTCCCCTTGTATTAATTCTACCTTCCTCCTCCCTACCCCATATTAATATGTGTAGGCCTATATCTCGGACGGGTAGTAAGACACGATGGAAAATGAACTTGTCCCACTTAACGAGTGTAGTGAGCTGGAGCTGTAACTGTACAGTCTTGCTACTCAGTTGGTAAAGGTGGGGGAGGGGTTGTAAAAGGGCGGGAACAACCCACATCCTGCCATGTTTCATGAAACCAAGGCCGCAGAATGGCCGCCGGTCACAGCTTCACTTCCTTAAAAAGTGGTTTGGAAACACTGGGAACATTGGTTTTCTGTGGATGTAGAACAAATGTGTCTCAGTAGTGCCTCGGTGGTGCCTCATTGGTATCTCAGTAGTGCCACAGGGGTACATCATTGGTATCTCATTGGGGCCTCATTAGGACCTAGGCCTAAGTGATGCCTCATTGATGCAACTTTGATACATCATTGGTATCTCAGTGGTAGCTCATTGGGGTCTCATTGGTATCTAGGTATTGTCTCATTGGTAAATCAATAGTACATCATTGGTATCTTAGTGGTCCTTCATTGTGCCTCATTGGGGCCTCATTGTTACATCATTGGGGCCTCAAGAATGTTTCTGAGGTGCCTCATTGGTATATAAATGGTAATGAATAGGTACCTCATTATGCAACATTGTAGCCTTAATGGTGTCTCATTTGGGCTTCAAAGGTTCCTTATTAATTACCATTGTTATTTCAGTGCTGCCTCATTGGGGACTCGTTGGTGCTCATTTGGTGTCTCAGTGGTGCCTCAGTATCACCTAAGGGGTGCTGCATTGGTAATTCAATTTTTCCGTAACTTTATTACTATCTTGAAAACTACTTATTATTATTATTATTATTATTATTATTATTATTATTATTATTATTATTATTATTATTATTAACACCTCGTATTACTACCCGTTCGGGTTATACGCACTTGCGCTAATGTGCAATGGTAGGGTGATTGTGAGATGAAATGGAGGACCTACTGTTTAACGTGGGATCCGAACCACGGTGGAGGACTGGTATTCCTCACATTCACAAGTTGTGATTAATACACATCTTGTCAGAGGTGAAGGAAGGGTTTGGCAATCAGATAAATTTGTGCCGGGACCGAGGATTGAACCCCGGACCTTCAACACAGAAGTCTGACACCTTACCCCTAGACCACCAGGTCACCCTATTTGTTAAATTAATTATAGTTCTGGTTTGATTTAATCAACCTGGTGTCCCTTCAAATTTAGTATCTAAAGATGATAACGCTAAAGAGTGTAGAACATCTGCTACTGTGATTATTATTATTTGGATACATAGGCCTTCATTTGAAGGTAAGACTGTATGACTATTTACATCAATAAGTTGAAATCTATTGTTTTGATTTTCATATGATGGAATTAAATTTAAATAGGAATAAAATTAAATTATTGAAATCTGTATACTCATAAATTAAGTATAGTTGGTGTCCAATAGTTTTTAATGTAATATAAGGTTGTCTAATTTTGTCAATTATGGAATTGAAATGAAAAATAAAGTAAACTTATTGATGGAGTGACAGTTCTTAATGATCTTATAATAATATAATAAATGATTTAATAAATTAATTTCTATTATAGTTTATAAATATTTTATCATAAAATAAAATTACTATACAATATAATACATTTTTTTTGTCACTGTGTCTTACTACCCGTATTCCATAAATAGATTATCATAATGTACTATCGTTGTGCTATATATCTTACAGAGATAGAAAATTCAATAGTTGAAACGTTTGAGGAAAGCTATTTTGGCCATGTTCCAGAAAAAAAATTAATTGTATGAATATTTTTTTATTTTATAAAAAAAACATGCTATAAGTACTGAGAAGATTTTTTTTTTATCAATTTGTGACATTAATATGGAACTGATAATCAGTTAGCAAGACAGTAAAATAATAATTTTATATGTTTTACTAAATCATAGAGTAAAGGTAGAAAAAAAATTGCCCGCAGCAGTGTAAAACCCGTGCCAAGAAAATCTTCTCGCATGACAAATCTGGCATGCATGCCATAGTTTCTAAACATGTTCTCTTTTCATCTAATAATAAAGATTATACCTTGATTTTAATTCGAGTGTACACTCCATAATTACCTTTAAAGGTAGCAGTATTACCTTGACTGATTACATTGTGTCCCTATCTTATAGGCAAGCTGCACTACAGTGCAACCCATCAAGGTAAACTTACTACCGTTCAGGGTGAACGTAGTGTACAGTACATTTGTAATATCCGTTAGAAAATAAACCTCTACATTCTCTTTTTTGCGCTCAACATTTTAGCATTTTAATGTTTTATTAGAATTATTTGATAGGGATTGATACTATTTATCAAAAGTGACAGCTTAAGATCAAATTTCTTAATGTATGAACACGTGAAAGGAAATTTTGTAGCTCTCCTAGCGTCCTGTGAAAATTGTACTGTAATACACCTTCCTTTTCCCTAACCCTTTAACTAAGCCGTTATTATCTTTGGTTTTAGATGTAATACAAAATTTTATATGGTTTACTTAATATTTTAACATAATTGTAATTTTTACCCGTGCTGGTGGGCATGGATTAAGGTCATAGTCTAGTTTATCGGTGAAGGGGAGGTCAGGGAATGAATCCAGGATAGGTTTATTCATTGTACTTTTCCTTAAATTATTTTACATTCTCCCTCTGCGTGCAGGTAAATTTATCTAAATTCTACCTTCCTCATCACTACCTAATTATTATTATTATTATTAAATGTTTATAAACCGAGTAGTGAGAAGGAGAATAAAAACAAAACATAATTATTACATTGTGCTTTAAGTAGCTAGAAGATATTTTAGCCCTGGATTATTTTATTTATGATATGTCTTAATATTTAATTGATTTTAATGCTTCTATATTTTATTTAATGCCTCGTGCTGAGCACGCTATCCATGTTCATTTCAATGGGCAACAACTGAAGATATCTGGATTTAGTTAAATGAAAAGGTGTATTACAGTATTAAAATCAAGTAAATAAAATATTTTTAGTTTAAAGGGGGTACTAAATCAACTCTTAATTAGATGGCATTGAAAAATCATGGCTTAAATTTGTACAGGCCTACGCCATGGGCTATAAACCATGGAAAGGCGTTTAAAGAAATGTAATTTAGTTTCCTTGAAAATTATTTCTTTTTCTACCTTCTCTTCTTTGTAAGGCCATTAAATGGGATGTTCAAACATCGTTTTTTTAAAGTTCATTGGTACCTGCTTTGGTGGCCGCCTGGCTTAAGGCTTCACTCTTGCAATAAACTATACTTCCGATGATAGGGAGATTTGGGTTTGAATCCCGGTCGGGTGTACTGAGGATGGTTTTCCTCTCTTCCTTCGCGCCGATGCTGGTATATTTACTCTAATTTCAACCCTCCTCATTCCTAACTCATTAACATAATTAGTGCATATGTGTATAACCTGAACAGGTAGTAAGACGCGGTGCTAAAAAAAAAGTCTATTGGTAAAGGGAAATATATTTACTGGCCTGAGAGAACATTTTTTGGGGGGTTTATTGGAATGTCACTGTCGTTTATTCCCATTTAAATCAACAAAATTTACCATAGCTCGCATTTAGAAGAACAAATAGTCAATTTTACGTAAATATATATTTCGTTTTGGTTTGAGAATTAATTATTAAATAGTTGAAATACCCGGCGTTGACCGGAATAAATATCGTGTCGGCTTTTAATACATTTAAAAATATCTTATCCAAATTATAAAATTCTGGCCTAAAAGTTTACATGTTCATGCACGAGGATTACTATTTTTTTTTTAATGTCAGACCTCCGCAAAGAGAATTAACTTTAAACATGTTTTGATATACATTTTATTGTTCAAAAAAGTTTCTGGCGCGGTCTATGTGTGTCTAACAATATGTCTCTGGGTATAGTATAAAATAATTATACTAAATATTATTATATCCAGTGTCTGAACAGTCAGTGGCTCTGAAAGGTTTCTCAGAAATGGGTTTGTTGCAGGTGAGAGCGCGATTGCCACAGGACGTTGATATCAGGAGCACAGCATCTTTCTCTCGACTAAGACGAAACAGTAGCCGTATGGTTCGCTCTTGGCTATTCTGTCCCCCCCTCCCTCCTGCCGCTTTGCGCCCACCCTGTATCTAGATCAGGGGACACCAAACTTGCCGACCAACTATCTGTAGTCGCATGGTATATAACCGTCGCCTCGCGGGCCGGCTCCGACCCACCGGCAGATTTTATCCATCCCGCAAAAGATTTAGCAAACATTATTGTTTTCATAAAAAAATTAACTAATATAAAGTTGACTTTTTTTTTTGCTGAGATTTTTTTTTCCAAACTGGCTAACAAAATTTTTTTTATAGCCCATACAGCCGGCGATATCGAAAAGGTTGACGACCCCTGGTCTCTAACGCGTCACTCTCGTGTTCGACTGGACTGCTGATGACGGTTAGATTGGGGTTCGAATCCTGGTCGGGTGTACTGAGAGTTTTTTATTAAATTGTTTCTCGCCATCCTTACACGCAAATTCGGGTACATTTACTCTCAAAATATACCTTCCTCAGCCCTATATAGTTATTGTAATGCATATAACGCGAACGTGTAGTAAAATGAGGTGAAAAAACTCTTTGCACCAGTCCACTAAGCAGTTATTAATTGTGGACGACTGTCCACGTCTGAGATACTTTTGGTTCGTATCCCGGGGATGCGCTCCTAAAGATGCGGGACAGAGAGAGTGGTCTACATGGAGTTACATGGGGGGAGTTCATAACTGTGTTACGTAACACAAATCTTGTACTCAAGTTATAATGTCAAAAATATAATTTTATTGCTCATGTTTATATTGTTCAATAGTGTTAGTGTCACAAAAGCTTCGCTATGAAATAATCACGTTCAATCTTGATATGAAAAGTTAAGTAAAATAGGTTGGGGGGAGGGGTTATGATGAATGCTCACTTGATGTTACATGGGCTGTTATACTTAAGATTAAATTCTCCTAAGGCCATTAACACCAGATACATCATCAAACGAGCTTCGGGGGCCGCATGGTCTAACGTGCTACTCTCGTAATAAACTAGACTGCTGATGACAGGGAGACCGGTGTTCGATACCAGTCGATTGCACTGAGGGTGGTTTTTCCTAAACAGTTTTCCACTCTCACGGGTGCAATTCCTCTAAATTCGAACTTTTTCATCCCTAACACATTAGAATAATTAGTACATAGGCGTGCAACCCGAACGGGTAGTAAGGCGTGGTGCTAAACAAAAGTAGTAAATAAACAAATTAATGTGAGGCTTTGTAGAACCGCTATGTTCAAAATTATACTTCAATTTTTACTATCAATAAGTTAGTTAAAACAATTTTAAGGTTGGCCCAACATTTGTCTCACTCCCCCTATTCTCTGTACTTCCTAACTACCCCTACCCCTTCCCCAACCCCGTACCCCCTTATGATAACCCACTCGTCTCTTAACACACTATATTTTGAAGTATAATAGGCTCTAGGTGCACCTCTTCAATTTAACCCCTCCCCCACAAGCCGCCACTTGCGGAAAATTCTCTGGAAATTTTCTGATTCAAAATTTTCATCTCTAGTCATAAGTTACTCGCTTAAGTGGCCGCAGAGTCTAAGGCGCTACTCTAGCAGTAGACTAGATCGCTGATGATGGGGAGCTCGTGGTTCGAATCTCGTTCGGGTGTACTGAGGGTGGTTTTTACAGGGGGTGAATACTTGACACATCAAATAAATGCCCGTATCTACTACAGCGCTTCGTGGTTGAATTCAAAAGTATCACTAAAGTCGGGGTTTATTGGTGTACTGTAGACCAGATATGTTAATAATTGAAAATGATAGTCAAAGCCTTTATGAATACGTTCTCTTTCCCTGTGATTCAATAATCTGAAACTTTTTTAGCGTAATATATTCCCCTCAACCCACTGCCTATAACGCTCAGTGTCCACCGCCAAGATTTGGTATACCCTGGCCTATAAAATGACGTCAGGAGCTCATTAACATAACAAGTCAAAGCTGTGGACAAGGTAACCACCCAAAACATTCCAAGATTATGATTATCACCAAACACAGAAGCTTCACATATAAACTACTTCCTTTTGAAAAATAAAAGAAGAAAACTTCTAGCTCTAGTGTGTGCTGAATGGTAGACTCCACTGCTAGCAGCAGTTTTTTTTAGGGAATACTGAATAAAGATGCAAGATGTGATTCTCAAATGGTGATATTATTCCGTGTACCCTGGATACCCCATGATATTTGGATCAATTTCCAACGTAGCTTATAAAGTAGAGATACTCTAATGGATATTTGGATCAATTTCCAACGTAGCTTATAAAGTAGAGATAATTTAGACGATCTTTGAATCTATTTCCAGTGTAGATTATAAAGTTGAGATAATTTGTATCTATTTTCAGTGTAGCTTATAAAGTCAAGATAATTTAGACGATCTTTGAATATATTTCCAATGTAGATTATAAAGTTGAGATTATTTGGCTCTATTTTCAATGTAGATTATAAAGTTGAGATTATTTGGCTCTATTTCTAATGTAGATTATAAAGTTGAGATTATTTGGCTCTATTTCCAATGTAGATTATAAAGTTGAGATTATTTGGCTCTATTTCTAATGTAGATTATAAAGTTGAGATTATTTGGCTCTATTTTCAATGTAGATTATAAAGTTGAGATTATTTGGCTCTATTTCCAATGTAGATTATAAAGTTGAGATTATTTGGCTCTATTTCCAATGTAGCTTATAAAGTATACATAATCTAAAGAACCTTTGAATAAATGTCCAGTGTAACTTTTAAAATAGAGATACTCTAGAGGACCTTTGAATCTATTTCCAGTGTAGCTTATAAAGATGAGATCATTTGGATCTATTTCCAATGTAGCTTATAAAGTCGAGATAATTTAGACGATCTTTGAATCTATTTCCAATATAGATTATAAAGTTGAGATTATTTGGCTATATTTACAGTGTAGCTTATAAAGATGAGATCATTCGGATCTATTTTCAGTGTAGCTTGTATCTGGTATCTTGTGTTATAGTTAGTAATTCAAAAATGATTCTTCTCATTTTATGAATGTGTGTTGGACCTTTTTACAGCATCCCCTACTTACTAATCTGACTATACCTAAGCCAGTTGTATCCCTCTAATATGTGCTCTATCATTTTTGTAAAAAAAACAACTTTGTGCGTCTTCGCACGGACTATGATGGACGTAGTCGTAGAACCAAGCACCGCCGTGGAAGACAAACACACAGCAACATAACGTCCACGGAGAAAATGATCAATGGCAGTGGCTCGCCGTCCTATGGCAGTGCAATTCATTTCTCTGAGACAGATAATTATATAGTAGCACTTCCACTCCATACGTCAGCCGCATACCGGCGATGTTTATGTATGAGGCAAAAGGCGGTAGGTAGTCCTCCGCCTGACTGGCCAACAAACGCCAACGTTTGGTTTTCTTGTCAAAGAAATGGATGCCAAAGGAAACTGTTAGGTCGACATTATACCTTATATATTTGCGTTGGTTTCCCACACCTTACTCTAGAGTGGTATGTGATTTTTATTCTAGATTCTGGATTATTCACAGGATATATTGTTTAGAAGAGAACATAAGACCCCTGGAACTAAAGCTCATGACTATACGTAAGTGGTTTTAGGTTTCAATAGGCCGACTAGGTGAAAAGTAAGTCGGGTTGCAAGAGATTTTGAGTTTAATATAGTTGCAGTCATAACTACTGGGGTCATAGGTAACTAATAAGAAACGTTTGAAGATTTGTTATGAATTTTTCAAAGATATATTTTTAGATAACGCTTAAAATGTACATTTTTAAAAATTATTTTTTATATAACATTTGAATCCTTCCTTTATTAAAGTATAATTTCAACTAAAATATTTAATAATGAAGCAATTTCTATCAATAAAGACACATTATTTACCCAGTTTGATAAATATCTCAGCATTCTTGCATTATAAGCTTTAACATTTTGATAATACATTACTAAAATTTAAGATACTAAAACAAAACCATCTCATCCTAATAAACACCTCATTAATGCTGATCAAGTTAAGACTGTAGAAAGTACTCTAGAACTAAGAAAAGGAAGGCACATACAATCACCACCATCTGACAACTTTTTCACAAAAATCTACGAGTTAAGTAAACAATTAATCACGCGTCCTCAAAAAATGCACCAATCAATTTGTGCAATAAATGGTATGAAACTCCATACGGACTTTCTCGCTCCATTGTTTAAAAATGGGAATATCTACTCAAAACTCGTAGGTGAAACGAAATAATATACACTAGCAAATCCAAGCATAAATTGCACTATACCTATGTACAACTTTTTTGAGTCCCGGTTTTAAATTTTATAATTTTAATTTTTAAAGAATTAATGTCCTCATTTGTATATTTGTACCAATAAAAAAAGATCGATTTTGGGTCCACAAGGGTTGACACTTCGTATTAAAATTTCGACTTTCGGTTAAAATTCTAACATTTTATTAGGTTTTTCACATCTTCAGGTCATCGCATTGCTATTAAATTCCTCATTTATAAATTTTGACCAATAAAACATGTAAATATTGACTATAGAGTCTAAAATGAAGGAGATAGATCATTGTTGTACAAACATTTCTCATAAGAGGTTAAAGGAAAAATAACAAACTTTTTGAGAAACTTACTTATATTCAATTACTCTATGGCATTACATAATAATTAAGTAGTATCTCTTTACAACTAAAGCTCACAAAATTTATTAATATTTTTGCCAATATCTAAAAAACTGATGATTTTATAAAAATATATTTCATATACAAGTTTTTTATTCTTAATAGTACTACAATTTGGCAATGATAAGTTATTTAGTATCTAAAATAGTTGCGGAGATACGGAAATTTCCGCTTCTGTAAAGTACCCTAAAATTCATTTCCATGGGAAAATGAAAATAACCAGATTATTTATAATCTTAATCAACGCCTAAATAGGAATTTTAATCAAAATCATTAGAGCCCATTTTGAGAAAAGCGATTTTTTCTCTTTTAGCTTTTTTACTAAACTAATCTTTATTTTGGGCTTAAAAAGACACACAGACAGACAGCATTCCAAAAAACACTTTTTAGGATTTGGGGTTCATGAGACGTCGACATATATCAACATTTCGGGTTAGATTATTTTTACGGTCGCAATACTTTACCTTTAGTGTTCGTTTAAAAATATATATGTTTGAGTATAGATTTAAAGTTATTGGTTTTATAAAAATATGTTTTTTATAAAATATTTGTATTATAAATAGATACACATATTTATAATGATAAGTAATTTCATATCTCAAATAGTTTAGGAGATATGATAAAAAAAATGAGAATTTACGCATCAGATCGAAGCACTTAAATTCATTTTTCCGAAATATTGAGGGTAGCCATTTTGTTTGTAATATTTATAAATGTTTAGAAATGAAATTTAATCAAAATCGTTAGAGCCGATTTTGAGAAAATCGACTTTTTCTCGTTTTGCCCTTCAGTAAACTACCCTTAATTTTAGGGTTAGATATCCAATTCTAAAAATTCCTTAGGGCAACCCTATGAAAAACCTATATACCAAGTTTTAGCCCAATCAGTAAAATGGTTTAGGCTCTAGTCGGAGGAACAGACAGACAGATAGACAGACAGACAGATATACGGAAATTTAAAAACAACTTTTTCGGATTCGGAGGGTTATGAAACGTCGAGATTCATCAAAATCTCGAGTTCAATTTTTTTGACGATCACAATACTTTCTCTATCTGTAAGGTAGCGAGAAAGTAAAAAGAGACATTGATGGATCTTTTAATTAAATAAAATGTTTAACATTAAATTATATATAAATACATACGTACTATAGAGTTGGGTGTCACAAATAGAAACCAAACTTATAGTTGTCAATATAAGGGTTTTATAATTTTTTAAAAATAATTAATCTTAAAATTATTTCAATTGACATGTCACGTTCTTATGGAAGTCTATCAACTCTTCAAAATTCAAGAAATTGCCTCGACACAATAATGTTTTATAACATTATGTATTTTCTATAAATATTATATAATATATATATACCCTATCACCCACCAAGGCCATTCTCATATTTACACTAATGGGGTAGTGATGAATTGTGTGAGATTTTAGAAGAAATATACCAGAATTTGCGTGAAGAAAGGATGGAAAACCCCTTATGGATAAAACAAAACACCTTATTGTACCTGATTGGGCTTAGAACCCCTAGCTCACTGTCAGTGACAAGCCAGACTAGACGAGACTGATGCCATTGTCTGTGCACCCACTGTTGTTGGTATTTAGCCATTCACTGTTAGTTTTATTAGATATTCACTACGTCTATATTCATAGAACGAGAGTGTACATAAACAAAACCTCCATGTGTTGCATAATGCATGGATATAAGCGTTTCTTGAGCGGCAGCAGCAAGCGGTAGCCGGCGAGGACTAGAGTTGATATGTGTTTGCCTTTTTTGTTTTAGTAGATACGTTCTCTTGCGGCGATGATAGGGTTTTGTTTTTTATTCACCCACGTCGGCTGTCTATTCTTGTTTTACTATTTTGTTTTATTAATTATAGGTTGGCAGTACTTGCTCGGAGGCAGCAATGACAAGTCTCCGGCTCCTGATAGTAGGCGCACCAGTGTGATCTAACGGTTCTAGCAGATACTACTTTGTGTATGATATCTATTAAGAGGAGGCTATCAGATGTCCTGCTCCTGATGGTAGGAAACATATAAAGCTGATTACCGAGGGCAGAATCCTCTCAGGTGGTTTTGCGGTATTGAGTGTCAGACTCGTAATATACTAGATATCCTGTTGGCAGAAAGGTCAAAGTTAAAATCTTGGCCAAGTGCATTGGGGGTGACTTTCCCCATGATACGCCATCACAATGAGTTTCTCATCCTCTTTACAATTTAATTTGAGTGAACTTCCTTTAAAACTATCATCGCTTTACCTATTACTTAGTCTCAGGCGTCGATAGCCTACTGTAGGCGTTAATACCCTGCTGTAGGCGTTAAGAAACTTTAACCTACTGTAGGTGTTAGTAACCTACTGTAAGTGTTAATAGCATACTCTAAGTGTTAATAGCCTCCTGGAAGTGTTAACCAATTCTAAGCGTTACTAACCTACTGTAAGTGTTAATAACCTCCTGTAAGTGTTAATAACCTACTGTAAGTGTCAATAACCTATTGTAAGTGTTAATAGCCTACTGTAAGTGTTACTAACCTACTGTAAGTGTCAATAACCTACTGTAAGTGTTAATAACCTACTGTAAGTGTCAATAACCTACTGTAAGTGTTAATAACCTACTTTAAGTGTCAATAACCTACTGTAAGTGTTAATAACCTACTGTAGGTGTTAGTAACCTACTGTAAGTGTTAATAACCTCCTGTAAGCGTTAATAACCTACTGTAAGTGCTACTAACCTACTGTAAGTGTTAATAACCTTAATAACCTACTGTAAGTGTTAATAACCTACTGTAAGTGTCAATAACCTACTGTAAGTGTTAATAACCTACTGTAGGTGTTAGTAACCTACTGTAAGCGTTAATAACCTACTGTAAGTGTTACTAACCTACTGTAAGTGCTACTAACCTACTGTAAGTGTTAGCCTACTGTAAACGTTAATAACCTACTGTAAGCGTTAATAGCCTTCTGTCGGTATTAAGTGTAGTAACCAAATAAAAACACAATATAATGTCTTTTTAATCATTAATTTGTTTGGTAATATTGTGAAAAGTTACTTTATTTTCCGTTATTTTAAAAGCTACACAATATACTAACGCTGCTTTAAACTGATCTTAGATTGTTTTATAGCATTATTCATTTGTATTTTCAAACTTTGCAGTAATATCCAAACATTTTTATGTAGTTATATTTTAATTGCAAGAGGTCGGTGTTAATTGAAAGGTTGGGGTTTGAATCACAGCCTGATACACATGTTCTTGGTTTAAGTATTTTTTTTATCTCTTCTCCTTTGTAATGAGACTGAATTTACTCTAATAAAACGTTCCATTCTTAGGTTGTAGTAGGGCCTACAGGCGCGTACGTACACTTAGCTTCTTTTATAAGTGATTGGTTTAGCCCTTAGCGTTGTCATTTTTATACTCAGTGGAGTGGTCATTTTTAATATCTTTAGTTTATTTATTTTTTAATGTGAAAATAGTCATCATGCCAATTTCACGAGGTGCCAAATATGTTGAGTTATAATGCCTTGTTATAATTGTGCTGTGAATAGAGTTATTCTAGGTTGTCCATATTAATAGTCATGAACAGAGACTGCAAAGTCTGAAATAAATATATCACGGAAAGTTAACACTGTTAAAACAATATTGAAAACGTGTTTTATCTCTTGAAACATTTTACGTAAAACATGGAAAAGGTATGACATTTTTCTTCTTTAGACTTTACAACGATATATTATGTTAGGGAAACTACAGGATTGATTCAAATTTATTTTTGAAAAAGATCACGAATCTACACCACCCTCTACCTTCATATAGGTATGTGTAGTGGCGTTTAGAAGTGGCATGTTGTTTGTCTCGATCTAGAAGAGTACAGTGGTGTGTTTGGTTTAGTTTGTCAAGTTTAAAGACTAGATAAATTCCATCTCATTCTTTGCATATAATAATTTATTATATTATTTACATTTTAAAAAATAACGAAGTTGCTTACTTGGAGATTTTGAAGCTATTTTGTGAGGTGGGTTGCATCTTAACTTGACGCGCCTAAGCAGTCTGATCATTATCACTCTTAGACTCCAATGCACAAAATAGAAAGAGAGGGAAGAAAATGAGAAGTTTTCCATGAAAGGGCTTTTGTTTATGTGCTGAAGACCCTTACCCTCTTCCTCTGACGAGTTTACACAGTCACTTTAATACTTACGCTAATTTTACCTTTTTCTTCTTTCCTAATCTAAGTAGATAATTACTATTATTATTATTATTAGCACCACGTCTTACTACCCGTTCGGGTTATACGCACTTACGCTAATGTGTGATGGTAAGGTGATTGTGAGATGAAATGGAGGACCTACAGTTTAAAGTGGAATCCGAACCACGGTGGAGGCCTAGCATTCAACACATTCACAAGTTGTGATTAATACACGTCTTGTCAGAGGTGAAGGAAGGGTTTGGCAATCAGATAAATATGTGACAAGACCGAGGATTGAACCCCAGATCCTCAGCACAGAAGTCTGACACCTTACCCCTAGACCACCAGGTCACCCTTAATCTAGATAGACATAGGCCACCAAGAACTTTTTTAATCTACATCCTATCAGGAAGATCCCTACAAGTCATTTTCTTGACCAAGACAAATAACATAAGTTGTAAAGGATTTCTAAAAAATACTTTTATAAAAAAAACCGCTTCAAGATAAAAATAATAATTTTGTGATATTCTAGGACTATTTATTAGAATTATTTAAGAATTTATGGTTTTTGTTTCAACGTTATATCTTTAAAACTCGCTGAGTAAAACGTAAATTCACCAACAAGGTGAATCCTATCCTGACTGATCGTGACGTCACAGGTAGGCAACGACATTAAATTAATTATATATTCATATGGAAATAAACAAACTCCTTTGTACAGGTCAATAACCTAGATTTTGTTTTATCTGCCACGTCAATAATACATATTTTGAAATATATAATTTATGCGCAACAACAATTTATCATACCGTAACATACGTTTGGATTAATAAACCAGCTACCCACAGCGATGGTCCAGTGGACTGAGGCGTTTTACTTGCATTACATATTTGGTAATCAGTTCAGGTTCTAATGCTACACCAAATCTCTGAAGGTGGGGGGGGGGGGGATTTAACGGTT
>CABFWO010000170.1:327003-382033 GCA_902155825.1 Timema genevievae | reverse complement strand
GCACAGATTTATCTGATTACCAAACCCTTCCTTCACCTCTGACAAGACGTGTATTAATCACAACTTGTGAATGTGAGGAATGCCAGGCCTCCACCGTGGTTCGGATCCCACGTTAAACTGTAGGTCCTCCATTTCATCTCACAATCACCCTACCATTGCACATTAGCGTTAGTGCGTATAAACCGAACGGGTAGTAAGACGCAGTGATAATAATAATAATAATAATATTAATAATAATATGGTCTGTAATAAAAGTAAAAATAAAAACAAAAAAATGATTCCCTCAAAATAACACCCATTTTAAGTCGAAAACTTGGTTATTTTCGTACTCTGTGTTTTTGAGCTATCCAATTATTTACTATCATGGGGTAGGAATGAGTAAGGTAGGAATTGAAGGACGCGTATCCACATTTGTGTGGAGGGAGAGTGAGAAAACGTTTGGTATAAAACCATCCTAAGTACGGCCAGTTAGGATTCGAAATCCAAACTCTCCGTCAATGGAAAGCCAGATAAGGCGAGACTGAAGCTGTCCGCGTACCCTTTAGGGTAGGGGAAGCCCAAAATAAGGTTCTATCGTCTATTAGAAATGTATTTGATTTCAAACAACAACTTCAATAAAGTTCCAATTTTCTGAGACCTGATCATTTGAGGTTTCGTATGATCCGTGGTAATATAAAGTTTTTCGAAAAAAAATGAGTGGTTTTGAAACGAATCGATCGTGAAGAAATTTTGAAGAAAAAAATAATTCGATTCCATATATCTTTGGTGAAGTGACTGTTGGTGCCTACTGATTGGAGAAGAAATAAACAGGAGATAAAAATATGGTGGTTGCAGAAAGATTAAAGGTTAAGAGATAAGAAAACTAAGAAATAATCTAAAGATACCCTTATTATCCAGGTTTTTGGTAATTCGAGGCCTCTTAGGTCTCGTTAACCCCGGATAATCGAGGTATACTCTATTGTCTTAGTATAAATATAGTCTAATTTTCATAGGATGTTTCTTTGGAAAATTAATTTTTTTATGGTCAAATTTATAGGTTTTATATATTATTATTGTTATTTAACAGGTTTTTATAATATCTATCAAGAATGACAGTTACAAATCACATGACTTGACGTATGAATACGTGAAAGTAGATCTAGCAACTTTTCTGTCAGCTAAGGTCCTTGCCATGACATCTGAAGTGTAGATATAATAACTTGCCCAAGGAAGACGGTACCACTATAACCACAGAACGAAGTGTTGTTTATTTGTAACCAAGTGTACGATCATCTGCCCTAGCAGGGGAACCTCAAGACATAGAAGGCAGGCCACCCCTCCAGCGCTATGCCGATAATTATAATGGTCAAAACTAGAAACCATTCTGGAGGCTATCTAAAGTATATGGTAGCCACATTCGACTCTTTTCCATTGTTGCTGCACACACATATATATATACACAAAACATACTCAAGCACAGACTACTGTAGACATTATAAAAAAATAAAGTATTTCCAAAGTCCTATTCTTTTTTTTCTTTAACTTCATTGCACTAAAATTATATATTTTATTGGCCCTTTTTAGTTTGTCTGTGTAGTCATTTTTTATATACACACAAACATAAAAAAATGGTATATTTACAACCCACATTTTTCGTAAGCTAGGTAGTTATTATTTAAGGCATCATTTTCTTGAGTTTGTTGCAACATAACCATGAACAATGTTAGTTAAGTGTTATTTTTGTCCATGTTAGATACGTACGCTCCAGTACAAAATATTTATTCGTGCGTGGTGCCTCATGTCTCTTGCGTATTAAGTTTGTCCCTGTGACTGATATATTCTCATTTAGCTTATTTCCCCCACTATAGTGTAGAATATGGGGTGGGCAGGGCATGAAGCTTAAATGGAAGACCTAGACGCATATGGGAGGATAACATTATAATGGACCTGAAAGAGATAGGCTGTAATGAGGTGGACTGGATATAACAAGCTCCAGATAGGTATAGGGTTTAACGAGGTTGACAGGATATAACAAGCTCCAGATAGGGATAGGGTGTAATGAGGGGGACTGGATATAATAAACTCCAGATAGGGATAGGATGTGATGAAGTGGACTGGATATAACAAACTCCAGATAGGGATAGGATGTGATGAAGTGGACTGGATATAACAAGCTCCAGATAAATAACAAACTCCAGACAGGGATAGAGTGTGATGAGGGGGACTGGATATAATAAACTCCAGATAAATAACAAACTCCAGATAGGGATAGGATGTGATGAAGTGGACTGGATATAACAAACTCCAGATAGGGATAGGATGTGATGAAGTGGACTGGATATAATAAACTCCAGATAAATAACAAACTCCAGATAGGGATAGGGTGTGATGAGGGGGACTGGATAAAACAAGCTCCAGATAGTGATAGAGTGTGAGGAGGTGGACTGGATAGAACTATAGCTCAAAATATGGATAGGTGGCGTACTCTTTCGAGTGTGGCACAGCATTTCGAGTTTCTAATGTCATAGAGTAAGTAAGTAAATTATTTTATTTCAGAAGCAGTAACTCTGCTTTTGGGATTGCCAATTTTAAACAGGATTCTCTGAATACATATGTTAATTTTTGACCTTTTGTCTAGTATAAAGTTGTTTCATTGAACTAAGCATGTGAGTTATGTTGTACTATGGTATTCTGATTTATTTTAATGTAAAACATGCAACTATAAAGCTGTTTGTACGTTTGGTACTAAACGCTAGTCATTTAAGCGCTGGATAGAAGATTTTGATTCACTACTTGAATGGCACATTCTTTTGCAATTTTATATACATAATATATAAAACATATTCCTTTTGCCATTTTAAATAGGCGATGTGGGGTTTTAACTAATGGATGTAAAATAAAATAGGGTCATTTATAAAATAAATAAAATACAATGATATTTTAGAATATATATACATTATGCCTTACTACCCATTCGATCTACCTGTATCTAACTATGCCAATACCCACGTCAGTGGTCGAATGGTCAAAGGCGTCACTTAAGCAATAGACTGGACTTCCAATGATGGGAGATCGGGGTTCAGATCCCTGTCGGGTGTACTGAGGATAATTTGTTCAAAAATGGGTTTCCACTCTTCCATCACGCAAATGCGGGTAAACTTCCTGTAACTACAACCTCCCTCATCCCATACAAATTAAGGTAAAACCTGGTTCTAAAGAATAAATTGGCCTAACTACGCTACTGGAATAGAGAGGAGAAAGGCAGCATTTGGAGGAAAGGTATACACATTCCGTGGAGGGAGAGTGGGAAACCATGTAGGAAAAATATCCTGCCGGGACTAGAACCTCGACCTCCCTACCACCAATCAACCACAATGTATGAGTTTGACATTTATAACGCTTACCACCCGCCTCAGTGGCGTAGTTAGCTGACGCGCTAGTTTTTTGTTGAGCTAAACTGCCGAGGACGGGGAGATCGAGGTTCGAATCTCGCTCGGGTGAACTGGGGGTGGTTTTCCTAAATGGTTTACCACTTCCCCTCCACGCAAATGCGGGTTCACTTCCTCTATATTCCAACTTACCCATTCCTAACCCATTAGCGTAATGGGTACATAAGCGTATAACCCAAATGGTTAGTAAGACGTGGTGCTAAATAAAAAAATAAATAAATATAACGCTTACCCAAAGATGTGAGTAACCAATAATAGTATTTAATTTATCTAGTTCATAATTTCTTTGATTGATGAATTGTTTTTTCCAAATAAAATATTAATATTGTTCAAACTAATTGCTATGTAGGCCTACACTCCATAGGACTACATTATACATCTATAACGCAGACATAGCATTTACAAAGATTGTTTTCTGCCTGTACCCCTTTCATAGCACACTTTGACCGATTTTACCCCTTCTCTGTCCAATAAAAAGCACCTAATCATTCTCCTCCAATATTGATCCCCCTCCACTTTTATTATTTAATGTGTGTGTGTGTTCGTGTGTGTGTTGTTGTATAGAAATTATAATGACGGTCATTCCAAACCCGGCACAGACCGAAAATTGTGCGAACACGATTTAGAAAATTACGTTTAATAGGGACAAAAGTCGTTTTGTGTATAAGCGAGTTAGTGAGCGAGCAAGCTAGCGCTCGTAGACGAAGAATGCCCGGTTCGGTGGAGAGATTAAGGTCAAATTATACTCATTACATGCTATGAGTCGGTCGCTACTATCTGGATCAAACATGTTGATCTTCACTCGGGAGATCGGATGTTGTGACATCACCTTATTTGTACTGACGTATAGTTCATGGTGATTTACGTGTTCCAATGAGCATATTAGTGCGCTTTGGGTAGGTCTACATTTTGTGCATATTCCAGAGCTCTTTAGTTCAATTCATGCGTGTTCCAATGAACATTTTAGCGCTCTTTGGGTCAATTCGTGCGTGTACCAATGGCCGTGTTAGTGCTCTTAGGTCAATTTCGTGCGTGTTCAATGGCGTGTTAGTGCTTTTTAGGTCTTTTGTGCGTGTTCCAATGGATGTGATAGTGGTATTTAGGTCAATTCATGTGTGTTCCAATGGACGTGTTAGTGCTCTTAGGTCAATTCGTGCGTGTTCCAATGGAAACGCTAGTTTTATAATCGATAATAAAGATGGAAGCTTGAAAATCAAGTCACATTTACTGCTAGTTTCCTTGGACTGTGTTTTTATTCCGACTCTGTAGAGCCAATACAGCTGAGCAGAAATTCCATTTATTTTACCTAGCCAACATTATGGGGGAATGCACCAGCTTGCCTCTATAGTAGACATATAATGGACCACAATGGGAATCAAAACCTAGAGCTGAAGCCAGCCACACTAACCCTGGTTACAACCCCTCACCCCTTGCCACCAAACCAGCTTTAAGCTAGTGGTCTCCACCCAGTCATTATGGATCCCCGCAGCTCCCAGCTCGGTCTGAAGCCGTGTCACCCGCAACTCATTCTAAGAACCCTATATTTTCGGAACGCACAGTACGTCTGGGAAATTGCCGCTTGTATAATACGAAGCCAAAGTAAAGACTTTGGGGGAAGTGTATACGTATATATAGAGAGAAACTTTGTAGGGAGTCATTATTATCATTATTAGAGTTAGTTAAAAGGCGATGCTAGGAGATTTTATTTTTGTTGTTTTTAAAAAGAAACTTTATTTTGATCATGATTGCAGCTTCTCTCTTCCCCTATTTTTTTTAAACAAACCCCCTACCCCCACCTCCTCTTTTACTACGGTAATAAGCTACGTAAACTACAAGTAAGAAAGATTAGCCTATTACATGCATGAGAAAAGGGGGGAAAATTATATTTTTCAAAGGCAAAAGGAGAATGAAAAAAAAAAAGATATAAAAAATAATAGCGGTGAAGTGCTGTATATATATATATATTTTTTATATCGTCAAGGATCGTTTTAGGAAAATTTCAGTCGTGTTTTGTCAGTTTTGAAGAATGTAGTGTAAGGAGTTGACGTGTCGGGCAGTTTGTCGTGGTCGGTAGGATTATTTTAAGGACAGCGTAAGGATTTCTATAACTGATCCTTCTTAACGAGAACAAATTGTACGGTCTCGTTAACTTTTACACATGATTGTGCTATGGATAATAATACCAGGACTCTTTTCATTACGTAAGTATAGCTACACTTGTAGTGTAACACTCTGGGGGATTTAATTCTCTGATTTAAAGCTTATTTATTTTAGCAACGTGTCTTACTACCCATTCGGGTTTTATGCCAATGTACTAATTACACTAATGGTTTAGGGATTAGTAAGGCTTAATTTAGAGGAAATATACCAGAATTTGCGTGGCGGGAGGATGGAAAAAACATCTAGGAAACCCCCCTCCCCCCAGATCACATGACCGGAATCTCCCGTACTCGGCAGCTTAGTCCAACACGAGGGTAGCGCGTTAGACCACGCGGCCACCGGAGCGGGTGATTTAGATCTTTCTTACCCGCTTCGGTAGCCGCGTGGTCTAAGGGGGTCAATCTCACATTATATTAGATTGACGCTGACAAGAAGATCGGAGTTCGAATCCCAATCAAGTGTAATGAGGGTGGTATTTACTCAAGGTTTTCCCAATCTCCTTCTATGAAAATGCGGGTACACTTCTTCTAAATTCAGTCTTCCTAATCCTTAACACATTAACTTCATTAGTACACATGCGTACAACCCGAATGGGTGGTAAGACGCAGTGCTTAAATAACTAATTCTTACCGACTTCAGTGGTCAAATGGTTTAAGTCGTCACGCTCACAATATACTGTATTGCCAATGACGGAGAGTTCGGGGTTCAAATCCCTGTCAGGTGTACTAAGGGTGGTTTTTTTAACCGATTGGTTTTCCACTCTTTACCATAAAAATGCGGCTACACTGCCTCTAATCTCTATTTTTATAATTTCTAACTGGTTAGCATAGACTCTCGAAAGGTCCGGGTGAGTAGCTAAACGCGCAGCATGAAACAAAATATATTAATACACTTTTAATTGTGATTGTATTCCAGGGCCCAATAAATAAAGTTATTCATGTATGTTATATTTACATAACAGTTTAACAAAGAACGGAGACGTTAGCAATAAACATTACTCATAATACTTATTATGGGTAATTTTCTAAGTTAATTGTATCTTTGTATTGTACTGGAAGAAATATTGTCTGAAATAAACTAAAATAGCTCGTACAAACTTTCATGAAATGTAAGCGATAGATTATAGCGGTGGCGTTCCAATAATAATTTCAATAAATTAATTTTTTTTCTGACTTCCTTCCCTATTTTACCTAAAAATTACACAGATACCGTAATATTTAAAACCAATTGAAAATTCTTCTAGATTATTAGCACAAATAATTACACCAAACTTAGGTTTTATATAAAGTACCCCGGCTCATAAAATTATAAAAGTTATGTAAAATTGTAAAATGGTTTATTTCTGTTGACACTACAAAGTATGTTTTTATTCTAAAAGCTAGTGATGAAACCTTTAAAAAAATACTACCAACATTAACAAACACCGACGAGTTTCAGCACAGTTGGTAGTATGTTGGTCTAGTACTATTGAGATTTGTGGACTATTTTCATATAATTTACGGATTTACGTTAATGAAACATACTAATATGTATTATTTAAAATAAAAATATATTTTATTGGTTACTACAAAATATTGTGTGCTCAGAATAAATATATTAATGTGTATATTACTTTTCATTATTACAATAGTTTACACTTTTTTTGTAACCGTGTTTCACTACCCTTTTGGGTTATATGTATATGTATATATAATAATAAAGATAATGTGTAAAGGATGAGAAAGATTGAGTTTAGAGAAAATGTATCCTTATTTGTGTTGAGGGAAAGGGTAAAATCATTAAGGAAATCCACCCTCAATACAACCTACCGGGATTCCAACCCCGATCTCCCAATCATTGTCAGTCCAGTCCATTGCGAGAATGATGCCTTAGACCATGTAGCCACCAAAGTGGATTCAACACAAGTGTTTCCATGTTACTGTCTAATCGAATCTAAACAAAACAGTTTGTTGGGTCAACCACAAATAAATATGTAACCATCATCTTAAAATAGAAAAAAAAACACACGAGGTTTTTGGAATCAGGTGGCGATTTGAATTAAAATATCGCTATGCAACGTCACTTGTTATACATTTTTTAATCTATGGGCTTAAAACTAAATTTATTAATGTGTTAATATCATATAACCCGAATGGATAGTAAGAAGCGGCGCTAAAAATAAATAAAAATATAATGTATTAATCTATAGGGCACGAGTTTGGGCTGGGGTAGGAGCTATTTCAAAAGAACTACACCCACATTATATTAGAGAGGTTGGGAGAAGAAGAGCACTTTGTGGACCCATTGAAATTGTCTCGTGCAAGTGTTCGACCCCAAATTTCCCTGCCAAAAGCAATAAAGTGCAACGTGATTTTTTGTCCATTTGATATACAAACTATGCATAGTCGTATTTAACTCGGACTATTCTTATAGCTAGTGGATCGTTGCAGCGATGGCTGCAGATTATTGCACTGAAATGTTTATTAGGAAAACATATATATAATAAGCCCTTACTTGACTTTCTAGCTAAACGTTTACTCTTCAAAGGCTCTTAACTTTCTATAGAGTTTGAGCTTTCGGGGTTTAATTTTAAGCAAAACGTATATTTACCCTCTTCCCACCACAGTGAGAAACTTAAAACGAACCCTCTCCCAGGTCTTTATCTATTAGTTTAACCAAACCACCCAAGTAAGAACTATCTGTTATTATTTGTAACCAAAGAGAAATATTTTATTTGCCGATGTACAGCTATAAACAAATCATGGTTTCCATGGTGATGTAAACAAAGAATGGTTGTACATATGAGCCACTGCTCACACAGAAGGAGAATATGGAGAATTCGCTAGGAAATTAGGTTTTAGTTTTAGGCTGCTTCTTTTTTTGCCATCAATGTATGGGTGAGTGAGTGTGAGATTGTTAGTGTGATCGAGTGAGTGTTAGCGAGTGATAGTGAGAGAGAGAATGTGTGTGTTTGTGTGAAACAGTGTGCATGTGTGAGAGTGTGTGTGAGTATGTATGCGAAAGAGAGTTTGTGTGTATAATATACAGTGTTTGTGAGAGAGGGTATGAGAATAAGTGTGTGAGAGAGTATGCGAAAAATAGTGTTTATTAGAAAGAGAGTGTGTGAGAGAAAGTGTGTGAGAAAGAAAGTGTGTGAGAGAGAAATTGTGTGAGAGAGAAAGTGTGTGAGAGAGAAATTGTGTGAGAGAGAAAGTGTGTGAGAGAGAAATTGTGTGAGAGAGAAAGTGTGTGAGAGAACCCGAGAGTGTGTGAGAGAGAGATAAAGTGTGTGGGAGTGAGAGTGGGGTTTGAGAAGATATATGGGGTACACAATTTTTTTCTTAACACCACGTCAAGACCATTAGAAAAAACAGCCTCAGTACACCCGACCGAGATTCGAACCTCAATACCCCCGTAATTGGCAGTCTAGAGTCTGTAAGAATAGCGCCTTAGACCATGAGATCACTGAAGTGGATCACAAAACATTACTTTGAAATATTATCCTCACGGAATCAAGTGGTAAAATGGAAAAATAATTTAACTTATTTGTATTGAAAAGATTATTTGAAAAAAACGAACCCTAAAACCAATACTTAGCCTAAACATTTAAAATGGCTATCTAAACACATTTCAAGGTCATCATTTTTTGAAATTATATTACATACCAAAACATATTTAAACGTATTTGTATCGTTTTTAACTTATAATTCATTCTTGAAACAAAACCCAAGACAATAATATCTTGACGAAATTGACTACTTATTACCTTTTAGTTTCTGAATTAGAGCCAATAAAGTGTATTTAAATGCAAAATAACGATAACAACATTCCAATAACAATAAATGTTTCCTCAGTCTAAGAAATTAATTCCTTCAATCAAAGAATATAATATGTAAAATATGTGTTACGACCAGCTGCTACAACGGCCAAATAAAGAAGAAGGAAAAGTATCATTGGTAACAAAATGATCTAGTTCTAACCATCCATGCCATAATTTTTATAGCTGCATTGTATAACTTATGTAAGAGTTGAGTTATTTTTAACCAAGAAGAAATATTTAATTTACAGGAATAAAATCATGTACAAATTAGGGTTTCCATTTAGATGTAAACAAAGAATGAAAAACTAAAAATTCATTAGGAAAATTACAGTTTCGTTGGAAACTACTATTTTTACCAACATCTTGGACCCCTATTACTTTTAAAATGAGAGGTTGTTTTACCAAATCTGTCTAGCCATTTCCTCGTAATTTCTACTATCAGATCAAATCATATCAAAGCGTATCAAATTATAGAATATCAGATATTCCTATATTACAGAATTCCATTGATCTAGTATATAGGAGTCCCAAAAATCAAGGCTGGTGACGTCAAATTTGAATGGGCATGTTGTATCCTTGTGTTTGCAAGGGAAAAGTAATTTATTTTCTGTAAGGCTCTTGTTTCTTGGAGTAGGTCTTCATCCGTTTTTACATTCTTAATTTCTCTCAATCCCTCGGAGGGAAAAAGTATTGTGATTGTAAGAAAAAAAAAGGACTCGAGATTTTGATAAATGTCAATTTAAATGACCCCTTGAAACCAAAAAAGTTGTTTTCGCGATGCCGTATGTTTGTCTGTCTGTTTATCTGTATCTTTATCTAGAGCCGAAACCATTTACCAACTGAGCCAAGACTGCCCTAAGGAATCTTTGGAATTAAGTTATAAATCTAGCCCAAAATTTAAGGGTAGTTTATTGAGGGGCAAAAAGAGAGAAAAAAAATCACTTTTCTTGAAATCCCTTTGAACTATTTTGATTAAATTATGTATCTAGGCACGTTTTAACATTACAAATAAACGACACTTGGACACGGGAGTATGATATCTAGAAGCAGGTACAACCGTAACTGGCATAATAAAATAGCTTTGCTATTTAATCCATCATCACAAATAAAATCGAAGCTCACATTTTCCCATAAAATTACTTTGAGGGTACTTTAAATAGGGGGAAATAGCCAAATTTAATCATATCTCCAAATATATTTGAGATACGAAATGACTTATTGATGTAAAGTTGTATTCATTAAAAATAAAAAAATATTTTTTTTGAAAAATATTTCCATATAACCAATAGTTACTTAGTATATGCAAATATATATAATTCTTTATGTAGGTCTTTGAAATGTGAAACTGATTACTATGCTCTTTAGCGGGCAAAAATATTCCTATTTGTTCAATGTTTCTGTAACAGTGTATAATATTTAATTTATGCTCTTTCGTGGAATGTTTCCGTAACAGTGAATATTATTTCTTTTAAAATCTTACTAATTTTTAGCAATTGTCTCTATTTTATTTCAAGAGAGAAAGTTTGTGTGGTGAACTGTACCATTTACTTACTGTGGGTCTCAGGTCCTACTACCCATTCTGGATATATTAATATTTACACTTATGTGGTAAAAATAGGGAAGGCGTGATTCAAAGAAAATGTGTTCGCATTTGCGTTAAGCTGTAATGGGAAACCCTAAGACAACTAGTACTTCTCTGTATGGTAGAAAACTGACATTCAGCAAGCCGGTACGTGGACAACTAAAAATAAACAAATATGTCTGAACATTTAAAGTTAAAATATAGCTCTGTAATCCACGGGGTTGGAGGGAGGGGGAATTTAAGTAAAATAAAATCTTTTAGGAGATGTATAAAATTAGAATTTTCCATTAACGTGGAGGAATAGCTCCAAATAACAAAAAAAAAAAGGGTTTAATATTTTATCTTTTTAAGTAGGACTGGTGAAATTGTTGTTTTTAATTTTCCAAAACTAAAAGAATAAACTACTTATCAGTATTGTAGAAGTTTGAAATTTGCTATAAGGACTACCCCAAATAACCACAAAGGTATGAACATGCTTAACTTTCAAAATAAAGGACCAAAAAGAGGATAAATATTTCCAAAATTAAAAATAAAATTTTGGTAGGTAGTAGAAAATATAAATATTTCAATAAATTTAAATGGATAACCAGTAGAATCTCAAAATATTACATTTAAAATGGGGGTCAGGGAATTGGTTAGGGCTGAATATTTACAAAACAACAATTAATTATTAACCACTTATCTGTGTGACAAGATATTTAAATTTATCGAGAAGGTGGAGAGAAAGACACCCAAGAAATTCCCAAAAATCCGAAAGAGACCCACAAAATCCCAAAAATGTTTTAAGTTTTAATAAAATCGTTGAATGGAAATACATTTTCATATATTAAAGAAAAAAGTACCTTTCAATATTTAACAGCACGTGGTCATATTCGTCCCGGTGTCCTTGGTTCTTATCCTGACCGGGTTAGTATACATACGGCCTGATCAGCCTGGACTCACGTGCATCAGTTTATATTTCAACACTACATTTAAATATTTAAGTATATTATGTTCGGGTGCCAGGTAGTTTCATGTTACCTATCAAACGATTATACTGTGTTTGATTCAAGTTGAAAATAAAATAATTTCAAGATCACAAATTAAGTAATAGGATTAATTTATTCCATACTTTGATTTTGGTTACTAAAGAATGAATAGGTCCTACAAATAATGGAAGTTGAGTTGGAGTGACTGGTCGGTGTGTAGGTCACGTCAAATATGTATGATAGTGTGATAGCGAATGTTTTTCCAACGGCTGCCATGAGGCCTTCTTGCAACCCTCACCGTGTCCCATTGGACGATTTCCATTCTTTAAAAGAAATCGGCCCATGTCGCGTTCACTGTCACATATAAAAAACTGCGACTTGGTTTGAGGGGATCTTTTAAAATTGGTCTTGTTCTTTACTGCTAGTTTTAAAGGATTGTAAATACTAAATAAACACAATATGATTGTACACTTATTTTAGAAAGTGGGACCAATTGACTCTTCAGTATGTCCTTCACTAAAACTCTAAATCCTGCTAAAGTAAATATGAAATATTTATGCTTCAAGTATGGTAGTAAATAGAGATTTTATAGATAACATCAAGTTATGAAAGTTTTCCCCCTAACACATTAGCGTAATTAGTTCATATGCTTATAACTCCAACGGACAGTTAGAGATTGTAGTATGGGTTATACAGTAAAAAGCATCTACAAGTTTAAAAATGGTCACCTAAAATCATAGGCTGTTCACCTTCCCATTCAAGTAAAATATTTACGATCATATTTAAAATAACTCTGGAGATGTAAGAAAGCTGGGATTTTTAAGGGTTAAGGCTCCCCATTTACGATTCCAACTCGAGTGAAGTAAAGGAATGGATACCTTAAGGTGATTGCCCCTTTTCATTTGGCGTGGAAATGCAGACCCATGGGAACAAACGGTTATCTTCCAGAATTTTTTTTATTGTTTTGCAATTTTCTTTTCGGAAACAGTTTGTTAAAGAATAGAAGCATGTTGATTATGTTATACTTTTTATCTACACACCTCCTCTATGATTTTAACAGTGATAAAATATCGATAAAATCGAAATTTTTTAATAGAAAACTGCCGGCTTCATACCGTAACAAAAAATAAGAAAATGTAACAATTAATAAACATCGATACATTATCTAATAAGGGGTGTTGAAAATATTAACATAAAACTTTCACTCGTTCTCGAGAAAACTGATCTTTCAAACGTATGATTTTTCCGCAAGACCTGTCCGGTAGCTAGCACCATCTACGGTTTCCGTGATCCATCTGTTCTTGTCGGCGCGGAAGGATACTTTGGTCGGTTGTGAAGCCACGCCACGCCTTTCACCCTCCCGCCCACCATTCCACAAAATAGGTTTTAGACTTGCACTTGACAGGGCCAAGAGCCTTAATAAATTTGTTAAATTATTTAATTTTTGTATTCAAAATGCAGCTATTAAAGCACATTCAACTTTTATACAAGCGAAGCCCGAGGAAGAATCACCTAATAATTGTTGCACTATTTTGGAAGGTTTTCTTTCGGCAAAAGAATCTTTAAAAACAGTTTTGCTCAAAAAGTTTTAGTAGGTAGTTAAATACATTGAAGCGAAACTCAGAGCCTACTTTTTAGAAATAATATATCTTCTTGACACTTTATTGGGTTATAGCTTGCAACGGTGGGCACGCGGACTATGAATCGTCTCGCCTGGTTTTTCGATCAAGGTTCTAAATTCGGGACAGATGTATTGAGTTGATTTTCCCCCTAACGTTTTACTACTCTCTTTATACTAAAATGAGGGAACATCTCTTCTAAACTCTAAATTCCTCATCACTGTGTAGTGGAATGTGAACATTCCGGACCTTTGGTAAGACTCGGTGATATTTTGGGGTGTTTAATGATATGTTCCAATACCTCAGCTCATCTGGTTAGTTATATTATTATTTCGTTAATTGTAAAATGAACCCGCTTCAGTGGCCACTTGGTCTAACCCACTTGTCTCGCACTAGACTAGGCTGCCAGTGACGCAGAGATGGAGGTTCGAATCTTGGTCGGGTGTATTGAGTTTTTTCTAGAATTGTTTTTCACTCTCACCTCACACAAATGCGGGTACATTTCCCATTAATATAGCCTTTCTCATTCCCAAAACCATTATCGTAATTAGTACATAAGCGTATAGCCCGAACGGGAAGTAAGACACGGTGCTAAAAAAAATATTTATAAAATTATACCTAAACACTGTAATAGGACGCTTGGCTTGATGTGCCAATACAATACCACTGAGCTATTCAGGATTCTTCCCATGCTCAGGGTCCTTCTTTACTCAGAGAACAAGGCAGAGTCCATTACAGCAATGAGTCAAGACTCCCAGGTTCGATTCCCGTGCCCAGGTCTCATTTTTCAATCTACGAATAGGATACTTGATGTGGCTATATCCGTAACATGAATACTTTATATCTACCAAGTTTCGCTGTTCAGTACACACAAATAGCGTTAGCTTTTTTCATTATTTTTTTAGCTCTGCTTCATACTACCCGTTCCGGTATATGCTTATGTACTAATAACGCTAATTATTTCAGGGATTAGGAAGGTTATATTTGAAGTAAGTGTACACGAATTTGCGTTGCGGGAGTGTGGAAAACTTAAAAAAACCTTCAGTACACCCGACCGGGATTTGAACCTTGATTTCCCCGTCTTCGTCAAACTAGTCTACTACGAGAGTGTCACGTTAGACCACTCGGCTACCGAAGCGGGTCTTCCATTAATTATTATTAATCTTTGAGACCTGGGCTCTATTCCAATCAGTGCTGAATATTCTTTTCTTTGAGACTGTTTTTGTTTACTCTTTCTAAGGTAAAATAGTTGTTGTTGTCATCTGATTTTAGTGACTTTCCTTAAAATATATTAAAAATAAGATATTAGTTTTTTTTTAAAAAAAAACAAGAAAATAAAATGTTATTATCTTTAATGTTTCTGTCTTGCCTTAAGCTAGATTTAGGTCATGTGCCGTTACATACCTTTGTTTAGAAAGTGCGTGGCAAATTCAGTAAATTAAATATAAATGTTAGTTGCGAATAAAACTATTTTATTAATATAACTGTAAATTCGTCAGAAGGAAAAAGAATATAGGTATCTGTTTGGTTTGAGGGTACCCTGGTCCTTCCGCGTGTCCCGCCATAGCTCCAGGAAAAGAGAGTCCACCCTGGACCTCTCCCAACTGCTTGTTAGAGTCCTGAGGGCTCGCTCGTCCTTATTGCTGTCCTACTGTGTATTTACTTTGTTTTTATTGTATCTGCTTCTCTCCGCAGTGTCGGGCTGTAATTATAGAGGAAGGCAGGACGGCGCCAAGCTCACTTTTGGGGGATCTTGCTCCACCTGGGGGTGTTCGTACTGGCCACTAGTTGTAGAGTGGGGGGGGTGCGTGCTAACAGGGGGCTGACCTAGCCTCCTTTTCACAACTCTTTTGAGATAGCTACGTGCTAATAGAGATAAGCGCTCTTCCTTTACCGGATTATTCACGTTAGAGCATGTTTGGCCCGGTTTTGAGGAGGGACCATTACAAAGATTCTCTCTCTAGATTCCTACCTTCAGTTTTAGAGTAGTGTTTGCTCGTAGTAGAATTACATACCCTTTTTCTAGGTTTATTGGAGAGGACATTACAAAGAACTTCTCCTTAGATTCCTAGCTTCAACTTCAGAGTTATATTTGCTCATAGTAGAATTACAAATCCCTATTCTAGGTTTATTGGAGGAGAAATTACAAATAGCTTCTCTCTAGATTCCTACCTTCAGTTTTAGAGTAGTGTTTGCTCATAGTAGCATTACATACCCTTTTTCTAGATTTATTGGAGAGGACATTACAAAAATTCTCTCTCTAGATTCATACCTTCACTTTTAAAGTAGTGTTTGCTCATAGTAGAATTACATATCCCTTTTATAGGTTTATTGAAGGGGAAATTACAAATAAATTCTCCCTAGATTCCTAGCTTCAGTTTTATGTAGTGTTGGCTCATAGTACCCTTTTTCTAGGTTTATTGGAGGGGACAATACAAAGAGCTTCTCCATAGACTTCAAATTTCAATTTTAGAGTAGTGCTAGTTCAATATTGTTTGTACTTAACTTCTTTCTAGGTTCATATTAGAGAACATATTGTTCCACATGATTAAATGGTGTATTGCTTGTATGATAAAATAACATAATGGTGTCCATGATGAAATACCACGTGTTTCGTATTATCAGGGTTTATTTGGAAGCCAAGACAGAAATTTTGAAAAACACGATGGCACAAAAGTATTTAATTAAGCTTAAAGATGATTTATATTGGCTAACAGACTTAAACTCAGTCGGGTGTTGAGCTGCATCCACACGGCTTGCATGTGTCTACAAACAGGTTGGAATTACCTCACAAAGCTAGAAGAATCCTGCTTGGTGGTGGGTTTCATGGACGATATGTGGTTATAGAATTAACAAAATACATATATATGATTTTAATATAATTTATTAATACAGATTTGAAAAAAAAATTATTGATTTGTTTGAACTATAAGTAAAAGAAGAATAAGAAAATTAGTTAAGTAAAATGTGTTTTAAAAGGAAAATTGTTTAACAGTATGAAAAGGTTTTTAAAACGTATAGTTTTGATTAGAACATAGATAGGATCTACAATAAAGAAATATTTAGAAACATAAACATATCTGGAAAGTATATTTTAACTCCTTAAAAACGAAAGTGATTTTAATGCAATAAATAAATAAATAAAGATTTTTCAATTAATTAAATGACTGAAACAATATAACAAGTTATGAAAATAATGAATGTGAATGAAATATGATAGATATTATTATTATTTGAAAATGGGAAATTAACTAAATATTATAAGATTAACTTTATTTATCTAAGAGTCGTTTATATGTTATGAAGCATGGGCCTATTAATATGTGAAAACCCATACATAAGTAGTTTAAAGTATTTCAGTATTTAAACCTTTATATATTGGTAGTTTAAATTTGTGAGCAGATTAATATGTGAAATTCCATACATAAGTAGCTTAAAGAATATTGATATGTGAAGCTCCATAATTAGTATTTTACATTTATTAGCACATTAATATGTGAAGCTCCATACATTAGTAGCTTAAAGCATATTAATATGTGAAGCTCCATACATTAGTTTAGATATCTTTAGCTATGATGTTATATATAGGCCTATCTATATATATGTACATATATATGAAAAATTGTGCCCTTGACATGGTTTGAAGTGTTTGCCCTTTGTCTAGGTATGGGTCTACAACTGATTCACAGAGGTGGGGTACAGCACAGTGTTACCTAACACAGTTTGATTTGGGGGAAGGGGGGCAGTCTAAATGTTATTAGATGTTACATAGGGGGAAAAAAAGAATTAAAAGATTTAAATGATTTATGGATAATCCCTTACCGACTGAGCATTTCAAGGTCATATCCATACACAATGATTTGCATTAAACTAGAAATTTAATAAGGTTCACCAAATTTCTTTGTTGATTCCCAAAAATACATGTTATCTTTCTAAATAAAAGGGTACCTTGGACTAATCATTCAAAAATATTCATGTCTCAAAGCTTTGGTAGAATAAATGTAAATGACACTCAGGATGTGGTGAAATTATATCTTCAAGTCACATTGGACATTTCTTAATGGACATGCGCTTCACCCCGACCATATTGTTAGATTATCCAGCTTGTCCGCCCCCCCCACCCCCTCATATTATGAGAAAGATATTAGAAGCCCCCTCAAAATAAAAGGAGATAACTCAAAGACAAATTACATTTGACACTACTTAAGTGAATTGTTGACTCAACCAGTCTATTAAATTGAATAACTATTTGGTCTTTTTAAATTGTATAACTATTTTTAATTTAGCCTATAGAACTAATACAAGCAAGTCGTTCTAAAAATGTGGACCACGATATCCTCACGATAGTCAGATACTTATTGAATTTTGTCGCCTGTAAAATTTTCAAAATTTAGCTTGCAGCATTTGTTTCACCCCTTCAAGAGAATTGGACACAAATCTTCACTACAGATAAAAGTTTATACAAAAATAAACCAACATTAGTTTATTGAAGTCTTGCCTTATTAAATTTAATTCAGTTATTTTCAACTTTTAATTTTAAAACAAACAGTGAAAGAGATTGAACGTAGAAACAGAAAACCGACTCAAACTCACCACAGCCTACTATTTAACTATACGCACACCTACTAATTATGTTAATATGTTAGGAATGAGGAAGGTTGAACTTAGAGGAAGTGTACTCGCATTTGGTAAAATCACCTTCATAACACCCTCACCCTTATAGACCCAATCTCCCCATCATCGGGAGTTCAATTTATTGCTATGGTAACGCCTTAGACCATTCGGCCACCGGAGCAGGTCGCTAATAGTTCGTAGCTTGTATTTTACCACAAGAAACATTAATAAGGGGAGTGGGTGAGTGGTAACTTCTAATTGTTCAAAGAGCGGGAAAAAAAAATTATTTAATAAAAAATTACCAAGTCATAAGTAAAATGGTGAAAATAATGAAGACAACATGATGTTATAAACTGAGAACAATAGATAAAAAGTTTACAAAGTTTTAGTAAGTGTACCTTATTCTTTGGAGAAACTAACCAAATTGGCACCGAGGGCTAAATTTGGCGAAGCTCTGGCGGTATAGACAGAAACTTTTCGCCAACCCATAATCAAGTGAAGGGAACGCTCGCATACCCCGGGCTAAATTTTTGAGACAAGCTATAAAAAGATGCTTGCGCAGTTATTTGAGAAATAAACCCTGAGTGGCCTAGGGATGAAATAACTTACCGGTGACTGTTAAATTATCAGCTAAGTTGAGAGTTGATCATTCATTTGTACAGTTAATTGCGAAATAAATTCTTAGTGGTAGAGGGATGCAATAGCTGACCAATTGAATCAACCAAGTCAAGAGTTATTGATGTTGATGTTGTGATGTATTTTATTGAATAAAATTAAATTAAAATTGAGAGGATAAAAATTGTAGTCAGGGATTCAAATTGAACGTTTAAACTCGTATTTAATCAAACATTTAAATATTAACTTAAAATAAAAGTGTATACAATCCCCGTCGGTTGCACTGAGGGTGGTGTTCCCTAAACGGTGTTACACTCTCTCTCTCCACGTAAATGTGGGTACACTTCATCTAAATGCAACCTTCATAATTCTTAACACATTAGTGTAATTAGTACATAGACATACAGCCCGAACCTTTAGTAAGAAGCAGTGCTAAAAAAAATATTCTAGCAACCAAAATAATAAACTCATCATCATCATCATGAACTGTTTCCAGCCTGTGGCCTGTGGCCAGTTTAGTAAAATGCCTCCATCTCCCTCTGTCCTTCCACCACTCCTCCTCCTACAGTCTCTTCCACTCTCCTCCTCTCACTTGCACACTTGCTGCTATTTGTTCCTCTCATCTCTTCCTTGGTCTCCCTCGCGGTCTCTTCCCTACACACTTCATATCTATTTATCTTCCTGGAATCCTCTTCCCTTACATCCTCATTACGTGTTCATATCATCTCATCCTTACTTCCTCTACTATCTCATTTACCCCTTGTACCTGAACTCTAGTCCTTACATCTTCATTCCTAATCCTATCTCTTCCGGTAACAGATAGTATGCTCCTCAAAAACTTCATTTCCATGGCCTCAACTTTCCTTGTTCCTCTTTTATCCAAAGTCCAAGTAAATAGGCCAACTAAAGGTCTGAGTGACTCTGTTCTATTCCAGGCGACAGCTAAACCATTTTATTATTTACGTTAACGTGTGTAGGTCCACTAGTGCTGAGATATGCTAGTCTTGGAACAATTAAAGGCTCTTATTGACAGTTTGCCTTCCTAGATTAGGTTAGGCTGTAAGATGAGTCATGCACCGATTTATGAAATATTTCTGATTTTCAATAGAACTATTAAATATAAATATAGAATAACTCTGTGGTGGAATTGTCAGAGTTCCTGGATACAGATCCAGACGTTCTGAGTTCGATCCACAACGCTTCCAAAGTTTACCTGTGAAGAAGTGTGTCTGTAACGGGGTCAAACTTAGCCTCGTGAGGACAAATAAGGAGCTACTTGAATGAGGAATTAGCGGCTTTGGTTTAGAAAACTGAGATTAACAGCTGAAGGCCTCGCTGTGCTGACCACGTGGCACTCTTTATCCTCAAATGGTGGTACCATCATCGTTAAAGGCGATCGTAGTTCGGTCAGTTTAGCTAGCTTCCGGATTGGGCCATAGGGTTTTTCATATATATATATATATATATATATATGCCTATGCCAAAATTTATATGTATGCTTATAATATATAGTCATATATATTTATATGTTTAGTATACATAAATATAATATGTATATTTATGTATATATATTATAATTAGGATGTTTTAGTTAAACATTGGGTTTTAATTAAAAGAGTGATAAGAAAGGTAACATTTAGAGGTCATGAACTCACGATTTATTAAAGGAAGAATGGGTAATTGTCTATGAAAATACACTTGAGTACACCTAGCTGGGATTTGAACTCAGGCCTTCCCATCACCGGCAAGTCAAGAAAAGACTTTATCCACGTTCCATTTTTATTTTAGATACTATAAACTCGATGATTGATATTGTTGTCGTAGCTGTAGACTATAATATGTAAGGGAGTCCTGAGTTCCTTCTCGACCGGCTACACAGGAGTTAAGGTGAGCATGGGTTCCACAAACTGGTTTCCTAACCTCCTTTCACACTAATTATGGCGTATATAATTATAATTTAGTATTCCCCGTTATCATCCTGTACAAGTTTAATAAAGTAAGACAACATTAGCTGATGCTAGCACAAAGTCACACAAGAAATTTTTTAAAACAATACTACTATTAAATAGCTTACTTCGTGACTATTAAAGTGTATTTAAATATGTACGACTATAGACTTTCTGGATAGGTTTAATTATATAGTGAATCATATGAAACAACTCATAAAACAAGAGCGTATAAACTAAACCCTAATTATTTAAGAAGCCCATTTTCAGCCACCAACATTGCTTGAATATTACTAAAATTTAGCTTTGTAAACTTTTTTATTTGATTTATTAATTTATAAAGTTCACCTAAAATGTTATCAAAAGCTTCCAATATTATTTCCTTATTTATTGAATAAATTATGTTTAATTAATTAAGTGGGCTCTTATTCTAAATACAACTGTAATATTTTAATTTCCGCCATTGTGGCAACATGAGCTTCCAGTTTTCAAACAACGGGCCCTTACAAATCAGACCATGCTTACGTAGTGAACATTGAACCATTTCTATCAAATTAAATTAAAAACAGGTTTAAAAGAAATACGCAAATTATGTTTGTCCTGTACAAATTTAACTTGTTTGTTTAGACAGGTTTTAATAAATAAAATGTAGTGGCTAAATTTTAATAAATATAATCTTACATTTTTACAATTTTAAATGGAAAGATCAACTAATATTTTTGAAAGGAAGTACACAAGCTGACATTTTGATTTCTGCTCTGAGTAATAAATATCACCTAAGGTGTTTGCATAAAGTATTCGGTTTGGTTCTTCTGTTAATCGACTCTTAAGGCCACTTTCACCGCCGGTTAGTCGAAATATTAGATACTAGTATTAAAAAAACTTATTAAAGTGTAATTTCCCGCATTTTTCATTTGACAAAAGTGACATTATATCAGTTTAGTCATATCTTATTTGAAAATTGTTATTTTTCGATTATACTCTATTTTTACTTTCTCATCGAAATAAAGCACGGATTGTAATCGTGAACAATATTGATTTCAATACAATGATGCATATTGACGTTTATGTGCCCCTGAGTTTTTTTAAAAGTGGGCCTCACAATGACCCCCCGTGTGTGTCTTTGTATCTGAAGCTACAGACACAACGGCTTTAGTGGATTTCGTTCAAATTTGACACTTAGATGTCATATGGTCACACTAAGAGGACAAATAATGTTTTGATTATATCCCTTAAATTAAGGGTAATTTACCGACGACTGATTTTGAAAAATTTAATACTTTCCAAAAATGGGGAAAAAAATGTTGTTTGAAATGGAAGCCTTATTTGAAGAGTGGTTTTCATGGTGAATAACATTGTGTATGTGGTTTTTTTAATAGGCTGATTTAAGGTTAATTTACTAAATACTGATTTTTTAAAATCTGAAAAATTGCGTAACTTTTTTAAATGATGTTGTTCAAAACGGGTAGCTGGAGAGATTTATGTGTGATAGGCCTAATTGAGTACATATTTTCGTTTCCCTATAGAAATTCTTATGAGATAAGTTTACTGATTAGAACCAAAACAAAATTCTAGAAAGTAGGTTCCTTGTTTTTGGTTTTCACTTAAGAACCCTCCCCTCCAAGGAATACTAATAGATATTAAAATTAAATAAAAACAGTTGATGTAAGAATAGTTTCTACTTTTCAATTTACACCTTTTAAGTTATCCGGCTCGTCACATAACGAATTTTGTAACCGCCCTTATTACAGAAATACTAAAATAATGGAGACCTAATAGATTTAAACTTATACCAGGAAACACGCAGATAAAGGCGTAAGTTTTGTCTTATTTGATTTACCAGTGCATAGAATCCCACCCAGTTACACTCCTGGTGGTTTTACCTAGACTTTTTCCACTCTACCTCCACGCAAATTTGGATATATTTTCTCTAAATGCTATCATACAATAGGTCTACCTACCTCGTGAGTGTAAGATAGTCAGAACGGGACACAGAGAACAATTAAAAAACTTAAAATTTGTTGTGATTAAATGATATTTTGAAAAAGTATCGGAGGGTGACCTGGTGGTCTAGGGGTAAGGTGTAAGACTTCTGTGCTGAAGGTCCGGGGTTCAATCCTCGGTCCCGGCACAGATTTATCTGATTACCAAACCCTTCCTTCACCTCTGACAAGACGTTTATTAATCACAGCTTGTGAATATGAGGAATGCCAGGCCTCCACCGTGGTTCGGATCCCACGTTAAGCTGTAGGTCTTCCATTTAATCTCACAATCACCCTACCATTACACATTTAGCGTAAGTACGTATAAATCGAACGGGTAGTAAGACGCGCTGATGATGATGATAATAATAATAATAATAATAATAATAATAATAATCGGGATCTTAGAGCCATAATAGTAGAACCGGAAACAGTAAAACTTTGGGACCAGCCCATCAAGAGACCCATCAATAATTCAGATACAAGTAAACGTTATTAAAATAATGTTTAAAATATTTTTATTTGTGTTGTATTGTCAATATGTTAAAATTGTCAAATTTTATGTTTTGATAATTTCCAGTAGAATATTAGATAGTGAGTCCTGATTGAGGTTTCTTAGCAACTCCCCGACAACACTGTGAAGTTGCTAACGGCTGAGGAAAGCCTCGTAACCGACTGTTGTACTATTCCGTTCCCCGGGAACCTTTATACTCTCATAACATCTACAAAATACATGTCAATTGGGAACATGAGGAAAAAAACATATGTTGTAATTTGGCATACTTTGTGATTACACTAAGAAATAATAAAAAAAAATGTTATTTTTAAAATTATCCAAGATAAGTTTGGCATCCCACAGTTTTGAGCTTTGTAACTGTAACTCTTTAAAAAAAATAGTATCAAATATATTTTGTAAATATTGCTAGAAAGAAAAATAATAATTGTATTAGACCTAACTTTCTACCGCCATTCCACTATAAATGGCTAAAAAGCTTAACTAAACGTTTTGGGAACTAACTGTATGCATAAAATGTCCAACATAGTTTTCGTTCATACTCCATTAGGGTTAGAACTACAAGTAGTTACATGTTCTCAAAGGTTTTTAGCATATAAATATATATTTTTCATACAATTTTCTGAAGTTGTTTTAACTTACTTACTAAAACGTGTTTAAAAAAACGTTTACTATAAATTATAAGTGCAATTTAATTATTTAAGCACAGCGCTTCACTGCCCGTTCGGGCTAAAGGCATGTACAATAATAGCACTAGTGAGCTAGGGATGAAGGAGGCCAAATTTAAAATAAATGTATCCCTATTTGTGTGGAGGAAGAGGGGAAAGTATTTTGAGTAGAAATAACCCTCAGTACACCCAACCTGGATTCAAACCCTGATGTCCCTGACATCGGTAGTCCAATCTATTGCGATTGTGACACCTTAAGCTATTTTACCCCCAAGGGGGTAGATTATTTTAAAAATATATATATTTATTGATTATTATATTATTATTATTTTAATGCAGCTTTATTAAGCATATATAGAGGAAGTGTAGAAAAAAATTAGAAAATATTTACTACCGGCTTTGTTTGAATGTAGGCTTTTTTTGTATTTATAATTATTATGCTTGACATCATGATTATTAACGCCTAAGGGATGAGTAGGGTTGCTTAGAAGAAGTGCGCCCATATTATTAGGAAGTGAGGTTGGGAAAACCACAGCAATAAATCAAATTTGAAAAAAACCACTCGAATGAAATTTAAACCTCATCGCTGGAAATCCAGTATATTACGATATCCAGTATATTAAGCTATGGAACTACCACCACAGAACCCCTCATTGCAAGTTAATAATTAATTAAATATAAAAATACGCACGTCGATAAAAAAGTTATTAAAAATAGGTTCTCCAACACAATCTTTGTTTCATTTTTTAAAATATATAGTCTCATGGAAACAGCCACTTAAAAAAAAAAAGAATGTGTGTCATGGTCATGAAACCTCACATAATTGTTTTTATTATTTTTATCAATAACGTTATATCACCGTCTAAAAAAAAAAGAGGCCGTTATGTGTTAAAACAGGAAACGTTTATGATGTGCTAGACACCACTTCTTTTTTTAACAATTAAATTAAATGGTTATTGTGATGGCTTATCGCTTTCACTCGTGCCTAACAACAATCGACTGTTTACCCTGAGTGAGCTTGCGATACTTATCGATACTTAACGTCAATCGACTGTGAAAAACAATTTCACTTGCACTCTAAGGACCGTGTTATAAAATGCAGTGGGTTTTAATGAGAATTCTTCGTAGAGCGTGCAAATATGTTTATAACTGGAACTTGAAAGCATCATAACAGAACATTACATAATATAATATAACTGCTATTTTAAATCAGCAAATTAGAATATTATATAGAACGTTTGAATATATTTACTATAATTATGATTTCAAATCATTAAATTATAGAATAGTATATTGAGTTTTGAACATAATTATATTATAACTCTGATTTCTAAGTAGCAAATAAGAATATTACAGAAAACATCTAAATATATTTACTATTATGGCGATTTCAAATCACCTAATAATAATAATAATATCATAAACATAAATACTGTATATTATAACTGTGATTTAAAAGCATCAAATTAATGTTTTTTTAAAATATATTTTGTACACTACCTCCCTACCGTTCGGGTGGTCGGCCTTTAACTACGCTATTGGGGTAGGGATTAATAATTATAATTGAGAAGAAATGTACATTCATTTACCTGTAGGGAAAGTATTAAAAATCATTTAAATAAAAACATCTTAGTACGATCAGTTGGTATTTGATACTCAACCTCCTTATCATCGGAAAACCAGAACAGATGAGCTTGACTGGTTCGGATTCCACGTTAAACTGTAGGTCCTCCATTTTATCTCACAATCACCCTACTATTACACATTAGCGTAAGTGCGTATAACCCGAACGGGTAGTAAGACGCGGTGCTAATAGTAACAGTATTTTAGTTATTTTAATTATAGTTTTTTAATACACTTCGTGATTGTATTTTTTCTTTTCTTAAAAGTTATTACCTTTTCTAAATTTCATACACCTCAATAACTTTGGGATAAAATTAATGTAAATAATTTTTAAAATTATACTAAATTTAATAAAATAATAATTATTATGTTTGCAGCTAAAACTACTCAATCTAAAAATAAAATCTACAAACGCTCATAAGCTTATATTATACAGTAGAACATACTTATGGATAAGTTGTGTATTAAATGTATATTTCAATGAAATGATTGAAATGACGGTTAATGATACTCGCTCCGATCATGTGTGAGCGAGCACTCGTAAGGGACGTGACTGCGTGGCAGTGCAAGTGCCGAGGTAACGCAACCCGGGGCGGGCGGGTTTATACCCTGATATTGATTGAAAGAACACTTTAGAAAATTAAAACATATTTCTTTGAGAACAACATTGATAACATTTTAACATATTGTTTGGATGATTTTATATGAATTAATATTATCTATCAAAAGTAACAACCTCAGATAAAATGACTTGAAGTATGAATATATTAAAATTGTTTTAGTAACCTTAGTAACTCATTTCTACTGTTATTCCTACCAAAATCTTACTATAATTCACTTAACTTGCTTGTAATTATGTATACGACAGTCTTACACTTCTAAACTTAACATTACCTAACATATAATCAGTAGATTAATAGAAGCCTAGGTTTCGCTAGGTTGCGCTGGCTTGTAACATAATTGACGAATTATAGTGATCAATTAAAACGTGACCAGCTTTGGTGGCCACATGGTCTTAGGCATCACTATCGTGTTAGCCTAAACAGCTGATGACAGTGAGATTGGAATTCAAATCCCGGTCGGGTGTACTGAGGGTGGTTTTTCTAAACTGTTTTCCACACTTCCTCCCTGCAAATGTGGGTACACTTACTATAAATTCAACATTCCTCGTCACTAGTTAATTACCGTAATGGTACATAATTACAGGTATAACCTGAACAGGTAGTAAGACGCTATTCTAAAAAACCCTAAAACAAGTGTTTTAAGTGAACAGCTGTTTCCTGTTAAGCATTTTTTGTGTTTTGTTTTAATCGTTTCTAAGATTTTCGGATTACGCAAACTTTCAAGTGGTTGATCTACAATTGCTGCAAATTTAACTTTCTAGCTCATCGGGAAGTTCTAAAAATCTTCTGAAGAGATATACCTATTTGATAATTTATTTTTTAAATATTTTCTTAAGTTTCCTATATTTACGCACCTGTTGAGTTATTGCTCTATAATTGCTAAAAATTTAGCTTTATAACATATGGGACATTATGAAAACCCTCTAGAGACATATAAATACATACATACAAAGCCTATACAGGTTTTAACAACTAGAAATGTATAAATATAGGCTATATTTTAACACTAAGAACTTGGTGACTAATTTCATGAAAAGTTCTGATAGTGTATTTTTGTTTGTGATTCCTGTTATCTCCTTATTATTTAGGATATTTCGAAATAAATACAAACTTCAAACATATGTGCAATAGATCCCGGCAAGAAAACTACACTTTAAGCTTGATTTTAGCTTGGAATTTCAGTCATAAGTTATCATTTTAATATTAAGGTGATTGGCCCTTTCCATTTGGCGTGAAAATGCAGAGACATGTGAACAAATGGTTATCTTCAAGAATTTTTATTGTTTTGCAAATTTCTTTTCGGAAACGGTTTGTTCAAGAATAGAAGCATGTTGATTAAGCTATACTTTTTATGTAAACACCTCCTCTATAATTTTAACAGTGATCAACTATCGATAATATTGACATTTTAAATAGAAAACTGCCGGCTTCATAACAAAAAATAAGAAAATGCAACAATTAATAAACATTGATACATTATCTTAGAAGGGGTGTTGAAAATATTAACACAAACATTTCACTCGTTCTCGAGAAAACGGATATTTCCAAACGTATGATTTTTTCACAAGATCTGTCCAGTAGCTATCACCATATACGGTTTCCGTGATCCATCTGTTATTGTTGGCGCGGAAGGATACTTTGGTAGGTTGTGAGGCCACGCCACGCCTTTCACCCTTCCACCCACCATCCCACAAAATAGGTTTTAGACTTGCACTCGACAGGGCCGAGGGCCTTAAACGACTTAAGCTATCCATCTAATAATGACATAAGAAAGGGGATTACTTTTAATATCTGCTTAAAACTTAGCATGAGATTTAAATGAAATATTATATTTAAAAAAACTCATTGTGGCAAGTTGGGATCAAATGGCTTCTTCATTGATAGCTTAAACGGTTTCAGAAATAAATAAATATATCACCACATTATTAACTTTAGATATGGAGTAAAAATATCCAAACCAAGCAAATAGTTACGTCAAACTCTGCATGTTGTTGCTTAGTACTTTACATATTGCATAGTATTGCGAGAAAAATAAGTAAGATGTTAATAAAACTAATTAATGGCAAAATAATAATATCATAATATTGTGCATCTGAGCTACATTATTCTTAACCCAAAAGTGTGAAGATTAGCCAGTACGTATGTACATTTGTAAAGGGGACGTCCGAATGTACTAATCGTACATCCATTCCGTGGAGGCTGTTTCCATGTCCCGATGAGATGAGGTGATGGTGATAGTGAGTATGAGGGCTTGAAACCAGTGGGAACAATTAAAATCTAAATTTAGCCTAATCAACCAAACCCTGGTGACCGTTGGGGGGGTTCCCATTTCGGGAGAAATACCCAAAGTACCAACCAGGAATCGAACCTGGAACTCCCAGGCTCGTAGCCAGGTGCTCACTACACCACGGGGCCTGTAATAGTAAAATAGGTTTCTATGATTAAAGGTTTTCAATAATACCCCAAGCCTTTTTACCCTTCAGGGCTACCCGAATAATTACAATAATGGGGTATGGATGAGTAAGATATTGCTTTAGAGGAAATGTACTAGTATTTGCATAGAAAAAGGGGGTAAACCATTTAGGAAAACAACCCTTGATGCATAAGGCTTGGATTCGAAGCTCAGCCTACCCTCATCTGCGAGCTATGTAAGACGAGACCGAGTCCTTTACCTACAGCCTGATGTTCATAGGAAGCCCGCTATTTGAAAAATTGAAACAAATGTTGCCACAATGGTGGAAATAAAAATATTACAAATATATTTATATTCTTAGTTCGTTTGGTTAGTAATATCAAGAAAAAATATACATTATTCGTAAGGGAATATTTTTTGAATCTTTTTAAATTTTTAGATGATTTTTATAAGAATTATTAAACCAAATGGTACATATTTCTAGAAGTCTAAATTTTAGTTACTTTCAATCAATGTTGGTGGTCGAAAGTGGGCTTCCTATAAACAATCAGAGTTTACAATCACGTCAGTGTTGATTGGATGAAAACAAGTTCTATAAAATTAGGTGACATCTAAAGAAAATTGCATTTGATTTATTCTATGATGCTGCTCACAAAATATTATTATTTTTTGAGAATGGGGTGGGGGGTGGCAAAATTAATTTCATTTGGTGATATCCTCAATATGGATTTTTGTTTATTATGTATAATTTATGCTTGGACTTCAAGAATATTAAAAGTTAAAAGAAGAAACGTGAACAAACAAGTATTTTAATCAGCTTCATTAATAATTAATATTTTACATTTTAAAATTTTACATGTAAATTGTTTGTTTATTTTGAATGTTCATAGAAAGCGCAGTATTAATTAAAACAACGGTAGGACATAATTATTGTTGAGAAGAAGAAAAAAAAAAGAACAAGTGTGACCGCCATGCTGGTCACCCCCTTCCACTCTTCCCCTACCTTATTATAATTTATTTATGCACTGTATATTAATATCTATTCAGGCTATACGCTTTTAATTACATAATAATATGTAGACAAGGTGGGCCTGACACTTTAGTCAGGGTGCCCACCGATGTGAGTGAATTTTATTAATATAACAATTCCCACTTGACCGAAAATAATATAATACCACAAACAAAAATAAGATAACCCACGTTGCCGGTTGGATGGCCAACCGGTCAATCTTGCAGCACTTTTCAATTAATAATAATACTTAGCACCGCGTCTTACCACCCGTTCGGGTTACCCGCTTAAGTACTATTTACGCTAATGGGTTAGGAATTGAATATAGAGGAAGTGAACTCGCATTTGCATAGAGAAAGAGTGGAAAAATCATTTAGGAACAACCTCCCCTCCACCATTTCACCCGAGTGAGATTCGAACCTCGATCTCCCCATCATCAGCGATTTTCAATTGATTGCGTAGGAAAGCTACTTCTTCATTGAAAGTCAAACTTTGAGTCTTTTAAATCAACAAATATATCAAGTACGTTCAAATAATGTTTGAATGTGACCAAAATACTCTTGATGGTTCATAATCGGTAAATTATCAGAACATTAAATAGTTTAATAAGAAAATACACTTTCTTAGGTGGCCGCATGGTCTGAGGTGTCACTCTTGTGTTAGACTAGACTGCCGATGACAGGGAGATTAGGGTTCGAATCCCGGTTGGGTATATTGAGGGGGTAGTTTACAAAATGGTTTTTAATTCTCCTTACCCAATACCTTAGATCAGTCGGTAGCGTGTCTGTCTACTAAGCTAAAGGTCCCGGATTCGATTCCTGACATGATGAAAAGTTTATAATTGGTTAAATATGGGTTTACTTTTTCACAGGGATGAATTAACGGCTTGTGGATGCGTGTTGTGTCCGTTCTATATTTAATTTAGTCTGTAATTCGTGTGCTGATATAATCAGTCGGCTAAGAAAATGCACGTTAAATACCTAAAAGACATTAAATACACTCTCACTCCACACAAATGCGGGTATACTTCCTTTAAATTCAACCTTCCTCACCCCTAGCACATTAACGTAGTTAGTATTTAAAGGTGTAACCAGACGGAAGTAAGAAGCGGTGTTTAAAAAAAACAGCAACAACAATAACATAATAACAATTATTACAACAAATTATTCTTTTGTTTGAGTCTTACTCAGCAACCACGTAAACTTCTTTTTTAACTAACCACTTTTCCACCACCTAAATTTTAAGTTCATAACTATATTTTTTTCTCAAATATACATTTTATTTCTATTTTTTAAACAATCATATCTAGCTCTTGAGACATCTCGTTGTTTGAAAGAGTGAACTAGGAAGTCATCATGGGAGTGCTCCACGTGTTCTGGGCCCCAGTGGTGCCCAGATTGCCAGGACTGGAACTTCCGGTGACTTGCATGGAGCGGTTTGACGCGACAAACCGCCACGTCAGCTTGGAGGGCTGCCAGGATGGAGTGTTGAAGATCATGGTACTGGAGTACTCCTGGAAGGCCTCCTCGCAAATCCCTGGGAGGAGGGACAGAGCTGATACGCGCTGTCGCAGAAGTTACATCGGGCCAGACCTCTTGATGGTCGACGACCACTCCTACACCACCAATATCGAGTTCAACTTGTAACTGATTCGGCTCTAGCCCCAAACTAAGTCGACACCTACTTGCAAATAAGTCGGCATCAACCCGTTACTTAAGTTCGTTTCAAATCACAACTCATCAGATCCTAACTAAGTTGCCTATACTTCAACCCAGAACTTAGAAGAATTCATCTACTGGTAAAATCCATTTCAACAACAACCAAGAAGACTTATAGTTAAGTCTAGCTCAACACATTACCAAAAAGACTTCAGCTTATAGCTAAGATGACCTCAACACACAACCAAGAAGACTTCATCTTCTAACTAAGTCGACTTTAACACACAACCAAGAAGACTTCAGCCTATAGCTAAGTTGACTTCAACACACAGCCAAGAAGACTTAATCTTTTAATTAAGTTGATTTCAATACACCACCAAGAATACTTCTGCTTTTAACTAAGTTGAACTTAACGTACAACCAAGAAGACCTCAGCTTCAAATTTAGTCAATTGCAACTCACAACAAAGAATACTTCAGCTTGGAACTGAGTTGACTACTTTGTACCTAAGTCAACTTCAAACTTCTAACTATATCGACCTTCACTTGCATCTAAGTTGAGTTAAAACCTATAACTAATAAAACTGCAACTCTTAATTAAATATACTTTAACTGGTAGCTAAATCAACTCCAAACCGTAAATAAGTTGACTTAAATCTGTAACTAAATCAACTCCTCTCATACAGGCACTAAGACTACCATAACTTGTAAATGAGTTGAACTTAACTTATAAATAAGTCGACTTAACTTTACAGCTAGTTTCACTTAAGCCTGTAGCTAGCTTATTCAACCAAATAGTTTAACTAAATTGACTTAATCACACAGCCAATTCAAATCACACCTGTTACTGACTCATCTTAAACTTATAGATATCACCACTTATATTGTAGCTAAGTTGCCTTAAACTTATGGTTAGGTTTACATTAATTTATAGCTATTTCATCATAAGATAACTTGGATTAAACTTGTAAATAAGTTCGACTCTAGCTTAGTCGACTTCAACTGATGACTCATTCGAACAAAAAATGTGCCTATAGTGTAGTTTTTAAATTGAGTGTGTGTACTTATTGAAAATCAGTGTTTAATAAATAATATATTAAATTAATACAATATTTATACACTTTATAAATCTTATAAATGAATGATTATTATTTGATAAGCCAAATGAGAGCCTAGATCCTGACCTAGGGGAATACCCTGTCCACGTGTTATTTCACTAACACAATGGTGAAAATATATTTATAATATTTTCAATACTATACTTTTCTTGTGCTATACGGGCTGTATTTATAAATATATACTTCCTTTTGCCATTAATGTCTTAGATAGATCAATCAGTAGACATACAGTCAAAGTCATTAGTCTCATTTATAGTGGGTTTTGCAGTAGCCCAAATTGTGGAATTTGAGTTCAAGTCAGGTGTACCGAGAAGTTTCTATCTAAACGTTTCCCAATATCTCCCGCATCGGTGCGCAAGTATAATAATTGTCATTCATATTGCCCGATTTACCAGGGAAGGTAAGGTTGGAACACAAATCCCACTGGAGTGTTCTGAAAGGTCCCCTCCTCCCCCCTAAACTGTGTCCCACTCCCCCGCTATCAAAATACTGACACATTTTTTTATCTAAATTATACTTTTTTCATCCCAACTCAATTAGTATAATTAAAGATGTATAGCACTAATGGTTAGTAGGACTTAGGGGTAAAAAAAACCCGTCTACTTTGCCTTTACGCAAATGCGGGTACACTTCCTTTAAAATTCCCCACGGTCCCTTCCTTTCCAACTAGTGTAGATATGTGTATAGCCGGGATGGATTGTAAATAATGCGAAAACCAACCAATGTGAAAATAATTCAATACCCACTTTCTTAGTAATATTATTTTTCCAACGTATTACATTTCAACAAACTATTTCAGTCAGTCAAAATAAATCAAATATTGCTCTAATAGAAACATAGAGTTTAATTTTCTTCAAATTGTGTTGTTTTAATATCTTGTCTAGGAAATCTATGTTTTACTGGGGAACTAATTGCAACAGAAATGAATAAGTGTGAGGAATAAGATTCTGAAGTGTCTACCATTGTCTTACCTGTAGGTTCGGCGCCATTTTAGAAAATGGCGCCCAAATCACACTTTCAATGAAATAGCAATTAATACATTTAAATATGTGCGTTGTAAGCGAAAATTTAATAGGACTAAATTTAAAGGCCATGAAATTTCCTTTAATATTATATCTATTTAATGATTTACAATGAGTAGTTCTTAAACTACAGAGCATCAAGTATTTCTAAAAAAAAATCTACATTTCATAAAACTTGATTTCCGACATAATTGAGCATGACTATCAATCAATATATATACATATATGCTAAGATTTTGATAGGAAGTAAGTTTTATATAATCCAAACTTTATATTTTTCGTTTAACGTTATTAATATTTAATTACATTATTAATATAATCTTAAAGGGTTTAATAATATCTATCAAGAGTGACATCTGCTGTTCACTGGACTTGACGCATGAATATATGAAAATAGTTTTAGTTACTTTTCTAACTGCCCTTTCTTTTTTCCATGGTCCCCCTAAACAACACATTGGCATGTCAATCTCATGGTAAAGGAAAACTCAACGTCAGTCAAAACATTTTTTTTAAAAGAAGAAACATTTGAGACAATAAAAAAAAGTGCAGCCCTTAATTTAACCAGAAATTAGGAAGGAAATATGTTAGGACTCAAACTAACCCACCCCAATCTGTCATTCTAAGTTTTAGGGAGTGCCATAAGTTTGATACTTCCGGTGATTTTACGTTTTTTTATATATATTTTCTAACTCTAACGAAGGGTCAAAACCACAGACTGCTTTCTATCGTATGAGGGTGATGGTGGGACGGGGGGGGGGGATGAAGCGGGGTGAAAGGGGAAGGACTCCAGGGATCATTTTCACAATATTATTTGTCATGTATCTTTTTTTGTATTTATTTCTGTTAAAAATTTTTGATGTAGAAACAAATGGCGGGCATAAAAAGTGGTAAAAAAAACAAAACACGCACGAATGCTCATGCGCATTGCGTGATTACTTCTTTGATGACCGTTATATTAGACCCGATGGCTAAACACTCACCCCTCTTTTTCACCTCAACTTCACCAGGGCTTCAAGGTAACTGATCACAGTCCCTTGCCCGTTCTTCTACCTTGGGGATGTCAGGTGATTGATATTTGAATTCAAGGGTTCGAGTTAGACATGAAAGGTCCACAAGGAAGACAAAAAAAATTATGTTTAACATAAAATATTACGCTTCTAACTTGATTGTGACAAACATTTCTTAGGGAGTACAGTGCTGTACACAATGTGGTGTTGTAGGAAGGCGGTCTAGTGGGGAATCATCATATTTTATCCATATTCAAGTTCGTGGAACATTACAACAGTTTCGCTATGGTGAATTGATTTATTTGGTTCGGAAAAGATTTCTTCCAATATAATTTAATATATCATTTGTATTTTAGATACAAAAATAGCTTTCTTTGTTATGCTAGGGAAATGGTAGCTTTCAACGAAAATTAGATTTTTCTAGCGAATTTCTAGATTTTCTGTTGCGTGAGCTCCACGCAGTGGCTAATCTATACAATCATTATTTGTCTACATCACCATGGAAACCATGTAAACCATGATTTGTGTATAGTTGTATATCGGTAAATAAAATATCTATCGTTCAATAAAAATAGTAACAACTCAATTCTTATTTAAATGGTTTGTTGCAACGAATAAATAGAAAGATGGCAGTGAGATAGTTTTAAAGTTCTCATCGTGGCATGAAGAAGGTAACCTAATTTTACGTTCCACTTAAAATTAAACACCGAAAGTTCAAAATCTATGGAAATTTAACAGCCTTTGACGAGTAAACCTTTGACTAAAAAGCCGAGTGTGCCCTCATTCTGTATAACTTTTCCCAATAAAGAGTTTTGAACACGTTTTAGTGTGATAATCTACTTGTAACAATCCGCTATGTGTTGAAAGTGATGGTCCAAGAATGTAGTGGACTAGGCTAAGAGCCAATTTCATGGTCAGACTTAGTGCGCCTCAAGTGCGGTGCTATACTAAATACAAGATGGCGCCTACCTAAACTCAAATGGAATGGGCTAGTTTCACATATGAAACTGGCCTATTCCATTCTGGTCTAGGTAGGTATCTTTCTGTATTTAATATAGCGCTACACTTGAGACGTACTAAATCAACTTTGAAAATGGCCCAAATGAACAGTTAGAGCCAAATTTTTTGACAAAAGCTCGGATTGAGTGAAACAAACTCGTCGCTGGCTTTGACGTTGTACATTGCTGCCAGATTTGTTTAAAATAATTAAACATCTTAGCAACTGATTTGATTTGAATCTTGCTATTTAAATCCTATGCATTTCAAATGGCATTAGTTTATTCAACAAATCAAGGAAATATCAGTTCGGAACGTAAGTCTTATTTCAGGTACTGTTCTCTAAAATCAGAGACGAATGGTCTCCTTTGTACCTTCCGGAATGTAACTTGTTTCCTAGCAGCCTTGGTGTCCGTGGGGGGGACAGGGAACAAAGCTAGAGAAAGAAAGAAGACGGTTAAGTTTGTGGCTTGCGAGTATTTTCCACGGAGCGCGCAGGTCGGTAGTTGAAAGTGGCCGATACCCGTGAATAATGTGCATGCGTTGCACCCGCTCGGATGTTAGACGGCAGCAAATCATGCGAACCTTCGCCGGGCATACTCTACTCGTCGAGTGAGAGAGCGAGAGAATATATGACCCCTGCTGTCATCTGGTGGAGAGATTTATGAAACACTGCGGCGCGTACACACACATACTCGCATGCATGCATACAAACATGAGGCGGTGAGCGGCTGTAGAGGCACAACCGCGTTTCTGCCCGTATGGTGAACCAAGGTGTTGTTACGTTTTATTTGAGGTATTAAATGTGCACTTTTGGAACTGAATGTTTACATCAACACACGAACTACAGAGCTTCTTTATTCTAATTTACTTCGGTGGTTGAACGATCTAAAGGAATCACTCTTACAATAGACTAGACTGTTAATAACGGGGAGATAAGGGTTTGATTCCCTGTCGGTTGTACTGAGGATGGTTCTCCTCAATAGCTTTCCACTCTGTCCGCACGCAAACGCGGGTACAATCCTCTAAATTACTCATCCCTAACACATTAGTGTGGATAGTACATAAACGTAAAGCCCGAACGGGTTGTAATTTGGAGTGCTAAAAAAATAATTCTAGAATAAACGCAATAAGCAGTCCTCTGGCTGTTAGTTCATGACCGTGAAAGGGGAAGCCCAAAATTTAACCGATGATACATTTTTTAAGAAATGCCGGGAATCGAATATGGGATGATAAGCTCACTATACATACGTACTATGTACTGCGTTAAGTTGTCAGATGATGTTAGTAGTATTATTATTGTTATTATATACAGGATGTTCGGAAACTCATAGCCCAAACTGCACATATAGTTTGTTTTAACAAAAATTAATACAAAATCCCTATACACTTTCATCCGGAAACATATGCTAATACCATTAAATTATTTTCAAAGTTTCAACGTATAACGCCGGGATAGCAAAGCTGTCAAGCATACGTGTACAGCAAGTTGCACAGGAGTTAGGCGGACGCCACTGCAGATGTAATAATGGTAGCATTTTCTGTGATGTAGGACCGTTAATGATGACCCTCAGAACGCATTCGCATTTATAGATGGACTGGTGTGTTGTTTACTATTAATTGTGGTTTGATCTGCTGCCATGCTCCAAAATGTCGAGCTGAGTAGTGCCGTGCGCCTAAATCCTATGCAACCTATTGTACACAAATGCTTGAACAACTCTGCTCTCCCGGCGTTGTACGCCGAAACTTTGGATACAATTTAATGGTATTAGCATAGTTTTCAGGATGTAAATGTATAAGAATTTTATTTTACTTTTGGTTCAAACAAACTATATGTACAGTTGTATATATAAGCATTTACAATATTTTTTATTTTATTTTTTTATGCCCCTCGTCTTATTACTCTTTCGGGCTGCTCGTATATTTAAATACGGCGCATAACAGTTGGGCCATGGACACCTTGTTCCAAAAGCTCATAGCTTAGTTCTGCCACGGTCACCAACCAGGACTATAACAGATAATAGACCTGCGGGTGGATATGAATTTGGCCCCACCAATCTTTTTGATTGCTTTAGGTTAGGCTTGTTTAGGTTAGGTTAAACTAAGTAGGGTTAAACTAGGTTAGGTTAGATTAGCTTAATATTTGGTTGTGTTTTACTGTCCATAACTTGCTGTTTTTTCGTTCAGCTTGAGAAAATATTTTACAACACACCTTGTTTACAAATCCCAAGAAGAAACTCGTGTCCCAACTGTAATGTGGGACTGACGATACTCTTTTAAACGCAGGTCATAACAGGTAGACGGGGCCCCACTCTAATACTCCCTTTAAAGTAATGGATTGGAAGGAAGGTAGAAAGTTATAGTAAATGTACCTGCATTTGCGTGGAGAGAGCTTGGGGAACCATTGTGAAAAAGTCCTGAGTGTCTCCGACTGGTAATAAAATCCTAACCTTACCATCACCGCTAAAGCAAACAATGCTAGGCCAACTTCTTTGTCCGTTGGTGCTAAATTAGTCGGGTTTTATAAAAATTGAATTAAAAAAATGCCGTTTAAGAGCTTCTACTGCTTATGGCTACCCTGGAAGTTAAATACTAGACACTGATCAAGCCAGATACCATAGCTTTATGTTTTATTTGGCACGATTTACTTTGCTGCAGCTAAATTGGGATGAATAATGTACTTTTTTAAAAATCTAAATTAGGCCTTTTTTATTTTAAATATGTTAAGCCAATTTTAATCCTCTTACTTTAAGTGCTTACCATTCAAGATGGGAGGCTGTCGCAAAACCATGCGATGCATGGCTTGACATGGCTATCCATGGGGTACCGGTAAGTAAGACAGGAGCTAAAGCCGTAAATAGTATTGATTTTTAATTGGTATCATTAAGGGATAATCCTCCTTAAGAGAAAAATACCCTAGGTACCAGCCGGAAATTGAACCCTGGAACTCCTGGGTTCGTAGCCAGGTAAACTGACCACTACACCACGTGGCCGGATCATGGAAACCTAATAAATTAATGTGGAAACTCTCGTCTCCTTAACCTTTCCCCGTCTCCCCATTGACATCCTCGCCACTAGCAATCAAACCACCATAGGTTCGAATACCAGTCTGAAGTGATAAGTATTTTACACCTCAAATAAGTTCCCAACCTGGGGATCCAAGAGGAGTCCAGTTGGGGTCCACGAATCAACGAGTGAAGAAGACTAACTTATATTGTTTTGTCCACATAGAAGATGTTTTTTCCTTCAATACCGTTGTTAGACTTTTGGTTTCAAGCTCCCTTCGTATACCCTGATGTTTCCAAAAGTACAATAAGGGACTTGGTGCCATTTGCCACCACTTATCTACGCGAGACAACGTTCTTTGCTCTTGTTCGCATTAAATATAAACATATACACAGACTTAGTGTAGATACAGACCTGGGATTGAAATTATTCTCCGTTGATCTTAGCATTTAAAGCTGACGGCTGAAATACAATGCCAATCATCAAATTGGATTAGTGTTGAATTTATGTTAAATATCATCACACAGACTTCTTAAAACCTCCCATTCTTTTTCTAGTAATAACGCAATATAAAAATGTAATTTCCGTTGTTAGTTTTAAACGGATCATGTAAAGTACAATCAACATGTTCATATGCTTTTAGTTTCACTTCATGTGGTACGGGCCCCGTGGTGTAGTGTTCAGTGCACTTGACTACAAACCTAGAGGTCCCGGTTTCGATTCCTGGCTGGAACCTCGGGTATTTTTCCCCGAAACGGGAATTATCCCAACGGCCATCAGAGTTTGGTTGGTTAGGCTTAAGTTAAATGTCACAATCTCATACTCACTATCACCATCATCTCATCTCATCGGGACATGGAAAAAATGTACGATTAGTACAATAAGGCGTCCCCTAGGCAACGAACGGTACATTAGTACTGACTAATCTTTCCACTACTGAGCTACAAGTGATATAGCCCAAACGCGCAATATTACTACTATACCTCATGTGGTTAGGGTAGGGTAGGGGGGCAGAGGCTAATCATCATTGGCTTTAGAGGGGCCGCTATGGAAAAGGCTGAAACTACTGCCTTAAATGATTCTCTACTCATATTTTCATTAAAATGTAGGTACACTTTTTCTAAATTATAACTTACTCATCCCTACCCAGGTATTGTAAATATGCGGATAGCTCGGATGGGTATTAGGGCATGGTAAGAAAAAAGTCACCTGAGAGAATGATTACATGATTCTAGTTAATCACCAATGTCCAGATAAGTTAGGAAAGATTGAACTTAGAGTGAACCGACATTACCTATGCCCCATTAAGTATTTTATTTACAGTTTGTGATCTCGTTCTGAATTGGGACCTACCGTATCTTTATGACCGATCTACCTGAAAAATGTACTTACGATTTTAAAGAATACTTACCTTAAAAAAAAGACCACTCTCGATAACTTAGTTTTAAAATTAGCTAACATATCTAACACAAACAAAGATTAGAGTTGAACGCTTTTCCTACCAACACCTAGAGCACCAGAGACCAGACGGAAGATTCAAGCGGTAGAGAAGCGAACTAACAATAAACAAAGATGGAAGATACATTCTCTCCTTTCTAACTCTTTTAACATTAGACTTATATTTTCCATCTGAAGCTTGAGTCATACTCTAACAATTTATAGGTAGCCAGGGCATCAAGGTTGGTTCATACTCTTAATAATTTATAGCTACCTAGTGCAGATTTTTAATTATCTTTAGCATTTTATTTGTTTTTCAATCAAATTAAACATAGTTGAAAAATTACGCCTAAATATGGGAATTAAATCCGGGGACCTTAACTTAGTGCAGCAATGCTCTAATACAAAGCTATTCAGGAATAATGTCTTGTTCAGGGTAATTATTCTCTTGTAGTTAAAGACAGAATCTGTTGGGTAGTTTTAAATTATCATCTACTTAGAACTAACATTGAATAACACTAGAGATGGGAGATAAACAACTTTACCTTAAGGTGGGGTGCTAGTGAGCGCAAGTTTAGTGCATTTATTTTGCACTTTTTATAGCATAAACATTTATTTGGCCAAAATATATAAAATATTTCTTCTATAGAAACATAGAGTTTAATTTTCTGCACATGCTAGTCTCAACAGTTCTTGAATATTTGTCATGAGCATAGCAGCATTTGGTGACAAACTTTTTAAATAAAGAGAAAAGGTTTGTCATTAAATTCCAGGACAGCTTTGACAGATATTCGAGAACGGTTGAGATTAGCATGTACAGAAAACTAAACTCTATGATTTTATAGAAGATATATTGGATTTATTTTGGCCAAAATATGTTTACGCTATAAAAAATGCAAAATAAATGCACTAAACTCGCGCCCACTAGTACCCCATCTTAATAATTAATTGTTCCCGTCCTTGATATATTTAAAATTAATTAATACAATCTGAATAGCTGAAGTTTCAAAGTGTAAACTCACATTTCATTTCTCCTAAGGACGTTAACAACAGAAACATCAAATGAAATACCATCGAATCTAGTTTTATTCTCACATTAATGTATCGATTACAGCACCCGGCGGTTGAGTGTGACACTAATACCGGGTCTGATATAGACCATATATTAATGTTAATATGCCAATATTATAATCAAAGCTTTAACGATCACATCTTTATTCCTGGGATTCAATGAACTGAACATTTTCATCTTTAATGGCCATTATTTGTTTGGATTTGATTTCCAGAGAATAATATTATTGAAATAATGTTAAGGTTGGCTTGAGTATTTACAAACATCTGTTACACCCTCCCCTCCCCCCCCCACCCACAGACATAAATTCGTTCCCCAGCTCACTTTTATAGTATAGCTATTTCCAGATGGAGAACTTTGCTACCAGCATTAATTATTGGATTGACTTATCTTCTTTAAGTTTCAATTGTTAATCATAAAATTATAAATAATCTTTAAGTGAAGCGCTTTAATCTCACACGCAATCTTTTTTTTATCTTCTGATTTTGTTGTTGTTGTGAATTATTCTCTGATCCAATCCCCTTGAACATGACAGGCGATCATTTAAAAGTGAGCCAATTTCTTCGCTACCAGAATACCTTTTTTTTTAGAGAAGCGAAGGAGGAAATTGTAGCACATTCGAGAACTTTAGATATTTTCGTAACAAATTTAGTATACAATGGATTAAAATTCCCTGTGAAATAGAATGTGTATTTTAATTGTTAATCCTTCAAACAAGACAAAATGTTATTACAGCGCGATTATTATTTGGTTTGTAGGTATAGTTTATAGATAAACACGTTGTCTATTGCTTTTTATAGCTTGGTTACAATATTGTGATTTAACCAAATATCTAAGTACAAATTGTGTATGTCTTCTTCTTCACTCCATGAATTAAACTATCTGCCTATCTTCATGGTGTATGTATTTGTTAAAATAATTGAATATTTCCAACTGACAGGTGACACAAAATTGTATTAATAACAAAATAATGTGATATGTTTAGTTTTAATTTTTGACAGTTCTTTTCATTTGTAATAATTTAACGATCACGTAGGTAATTATTTTTTGTGTTGTAATTTGCTTGTTAGAAGCTTTTTCCACTCACAATTTTTTGTAATATCATGATCTCGCTTTTGGGTGAGGTGCCCTTTTTTTACCCCTTTCCCCTGATGTGTGCCCTCGAAACTGGATGTTTTATGGCTGATTGGCGCAACGCTTAGTTCAACCTTTTCCCTCCAACACGAAAACCCCAACCAACATAATCTCAAACATAAAAAATATATGTATATACCTTTTTTCTGTTCCTCTTGAATATAGTAATAAGTACCTATCACTTTGAAATATCAACGGCGAATTATTTAAACAAAGGAAACAGACCTACTCTTCCAAAATACTATGATTTAACTATTTTCTTTCAGAGTAATATATCTCCTGATTATTTCAAGAAAACTCAAATAATGGAGGAAACAATTTCCCAACAAATCACATACATTGCCACAGTATTAGACTGTACATTTAATACATTATTTAAATTTAGACTAGCTATCTAATCTAAAACGTTAATAAAAACCGCAATACCATTGCCTGGATTTAGACGCTTTTTCTATTGCTCTACTAATTTTTTAATGGCCGGTCTTGTACTGTGATATTATTGTGTTAAAAGATTTGACGTATTTTATATGGGAAAGTTCATAAGGTGGGTCCGCTCTTTAAAAATAATAATTAATCTACAGGCACTTAAATATATCTTACTAACTCACGCAAAACATTCGTCAAAACAGTTTTATTTTATTTTCCCATGAAACAATAAAAAAAAAGAGATAGAGGGAATACTTTTTAGCAAAGCTACACTAAACAACTTTGGAAATAATACCATGCGTGTAATATGTTTTGAATGGAAGGGTAAAGTTAATGTTATTCATGATTAAAATATATGTCAATACTTGCTAAAGTATTCTTAAAGAGTAAAACCACAATTTGCTCAATCTTATTAATTTAAGCCTCTCTGAAATTAATTTAAGCTATATCCAACTCGTGTCACTGGGTATGTGGACAAATCAGTTTCTTCTTGTCCGTTTTTTTTCTGTTGTCGAGAAGGTTGGTCTTAGAATAACGTTTGTTTGTAGACTTACTTTATTGATTCTCCTAAACTTGTACGCCACCTTTCTTCTAGGCAAATTCGAGTACATTTCCTCTAAACTATAACTTCATCGTTTCTACCTCATTAGTATAAGTAGATGAAGAATCCCTATGGGTAATAAGATGGGGTTTGCGGGTATAAAAATAAGTTAATAATGTAGTAATGAACAGTACTTGTAAATTTTATCGGAAATTGTTCCTTAAATATATAATATATATAGGGACTATATTAATATATATTCATACCTATCTTTCCACCCATATAAACACCCTCTTCAATGCAGTTTGCTGGGATTCAAACCCCGATATAATGCATCAGAAGCAGGGGACGTATCCACTATGTCAACTCCATTAGGAATACAAACTATTCATCGAGTATATTAGAAGTTTGATCGTAAATGTAACTACTGATGCTGAGCTTGACGATTACAATCAAAAGAGCAGAACCCACCTAGGTGATGGATGTATTAAGGGTGTTCACCTATTAAATTTTTTCCCACTATTCCTCCAAGAAAATTCAGGTGTATTTGCTCTAAATTCCACATTCCTTAACTTAGATGTGAATATGTGGCTACTCCGAACTGGTTTTAAGAAGCTTTGGGGGGGGGAAGAAAGAACGAAAATGTCATTGTTTTAAAATCTTCCCCTTCCCACTTTACCTGCCAGTGAATCCTCCCGCTAGCTCTTCTTTCCTAAATAAGGGTGGGCTAGCTATCTTTATTTTCTCTCCACCCCTCAGAGAGAGACTTTTTATGATCATAAAACAAAATCAAATACGAGATTTTGGTAAATGTCGATGTTTCATAGCTCCATGAAACAGAAAACTTTGTTTTCGCGACTCTGTGTGTGTATCTGTATCTTGGACTAAATCCAAAACAATTTTACTGATCAAGCTAAAACTTTGTATCTAAGGTTTTCATAAAGCTCCCCGAAGAGTTTTTGGAGCTACTCGTATTAGCCGTATATATATATATATATATATATAATCCTAAAATTAAGGGTAGCATACTGAAGTGCAAAAGAGAAAAAAATCGATTGTCCCAAAACAATCTCTAATGATTTTGATGAAATTATGTATTTAAGCATTGTTTAACACTACAAACAAAATGGCGGTTATCATTTGGCTATAAACATAAATTTGAGGGCAGGTATTATTAGTGGAGATTTCAAATTTTGATCATATCTCCTCAACGTTTTAGAAACGAAATGCACTATTTTTGTAAAGTTGTAGTATATTAAAAATAAGAATTTTTTATTTGAAATATGTTTTTATACAACCAAGAGTTTCTGAGATATAATCAAATATATATAAATATATATAAAATGGCATTGATAATTATATATATATATATATATAAACTATCAATATCATTTTCAAAGACCTCCATAATTTATATAAATAGAATATGAAGGTCCTCTTATTTTTCAATGTTTTTGTAACAGTGTATACTATTTTATTTATGCTCTTTGGTTAAGTGTTTCTGCAACAATGTATATTATTTCATTTCACAAATCTACGAGTTTAAGTAAATGCCTATTTTAAGATAAAAAGAGAGAGAAATCTGTGCACCACACTATTTATTTATAGTTGTGAGAAAGAGTACGATTCCCCATTCTATCTATCTGGAACTGATACTAATATAGAAACACATAATGATAAATTGATAAGGTTTGATTTGAAAATAATGTAAAACACTCGTCGCGATGGGGAAGATTAATAATGGGAAATAATCTCTCCCAGTGCACCTGTTAGATATTGAACCCAAAGCCTCCATGGTTGGACCACTACACCAACCCTATCATTATATATATTTTTTTACATGTTAAGCTTCTTATTATCCGTCTGGCCTTCCCACATTTAATTACACTAATGAGGTGGAGATGAGGACGGTAACATTTAGAGGAAATGCCCCAAAATTTGTGTTAAGGAAAATTTGTAGAGCACTTAAAGGAAAGCTCCCTTAGTACAACCGGTTAGTATTCGAACCACAAAGTCACCAGCAAGCTAAAATAGATGAGATTGACGTTTAGCCGTCTCCTCAATGCCCGTGGAGAAAAATGTTCCGGTCATACATAATATTAATAAATAATAGTATTAATATGAACAATAAATGTTAGATTTTGACAATAATTCACTCCAATATGGATTGTCACGAAGTCTAAGACGTAAAGTACACAATGTACTATATTGATAGTGACAAGAATATCAAAGTTCGAATATCCCCAGACACGACAGGGGATTGCTTTTAAAAAAAATATTTTTCACCACTATTTTTTCCCCATACTCCCATCAAGCCTATGTTATTATTATTATTATTATTATTATTATTATTATTATTAGCACCACGTCTTACTACCGTTCGGGTTATACGCACTTAAGCTAGTGTGTAATGGTAGGGTGATTGTGAGATGAAATGGAGGACCTACAGTTTAACGTGGAATTCCGAACCACGGTGGAGGCCTGGCATTCCTCACATTCACAAGTTGTAATTAATACACGTCTTGTCAGAGGTGAAGGAAGGGTTTGGCGATCAGATAAATCTGTGCCGGGACCGAAGATTGAACCCCGGACCTCCAGTACAGAAGTCCGACACCTAACCCCTAGACCACCAGATCACCCAAGCTAATATGGAATCTTTCCTTCTTCTCTACTCCAGAGACTATAGTAACACCTGGGTTGAACGTAATAATTAAAAAACAATAATGTTTTCATAGTGATATCTGATTGTTGGTTAATACACCACAAGCAGCGATTCACCACGCTTCCCACCACTTCCCACCCTCTCCTCTACGCTAATTGCACCTGTGTGGCGAGTGATTGTGTTGGGGTAGGTCAGCGAGTCTGCTGACACGGCCATTGGACTGTAGAAACCGACATAATTGCTCATTAACATGTCAACACTCCGTTGCGTATAATTGACGTCGTTATGTGCTCCACAGGTAAATTATTAAACAAATGACCTTTACTTTCTTTCTTCCTTTTTCACGCTGGCCTGGTCGCAATATACATCTACAACAAGATACAGTTTAGCCATTTCACGGGATTTTACACTCGTATATTACGAGATAAATCTAATTGGAACAAATTAGAAAAGGTTATAATTTCAATCTGTGACCGGTTGATGTATAAGGTATTTTGTTTCAGCCTCAAGGTGGGCATGTTCATTCATATAATAACTAAACTAACCAGGTTTACAAGTTCATTCATATAATAGCTAGACTAACCAGGTTTACAAGTTCATTCGTATAGTAGCTAAACTAACCAGGTTTATAAGTTCATGCATATAATAGCTAGACTAACCAGGTTTACAAGTTCATTCATATAATAGCTAGACTAACCAGGTTTACAAGTACATTCATATAATAGCTAGACAAACCAGGTTTACAAGTAGATTCGTATTATAGCTAAACTAACCAGATCTACAAGTTCATTAATGTAATAGCTAAATAACCATGTTGACAAGTTCGTTCATATAATAGCTTAACTAACCAGGTTTATAAGTTCATTCATACAATAGCTTAACTAATCAGGTTTACAAGTTCATTCGTATAGTAGCTAAACTAACCAGATCTACAAGTTCATTCATTATAATAGCTAAATAACCATGTTGACAAGTTCATTCATATAATAGCTGAACCAACTAGGTATATAAGTTCATTCATATAATAGCTGAACTAACTAGGTGTATAAGTTCATTTATATAGTAGCTAAACCAATCAGGTTTACAGGTTCATTCGTACAATAACTAAACTGGGTTGGACTATGTAATATTAATAGGGACAGTATTTTATTTTATCTTGTTAGTACAGGGTGGGGCAGAAAGTGTTGACACATTTAATAACACTCTATCTTTATTATTTTAACTACTAAATACTTCAAATCAAACTTAAAATAACAACAAAAGATTGTCAATTTTCTACATAGTCTTGAATTATTTTTTCAAGCAATGTACCTAAGATGGCCACCATTATATGCAATATTAGTATTGTATGCGCTTCTCAAATCTTCATATGACTTTGCGTAATGCCACTAGTTGAATTGCTTTAAGTTAATGAATTGTTCTTGGTCGAGTTGCGTGGACATGATTCTCTAACATGTCCCACAATAAAAAGTACGTGTTGGCCGTCCGATTTGTGACGGGGTTGGGCGGCTGGCCGCAGGGTAGTCGGTAGGAATAGGCCGATGTTCGGGCTGTGTGGGTCATTGCACCATCTTGCTGGAACTACATGTTGTTGATATAGATTCCCTTAGGGTACGTTTATGCTGCATCCTCGCTGCTGGCACATCGCCGAGCTATGAACATGGATGTGACTGTGGCGATGATGAAACAAAACTAGTCACCTTTGTTGGTGCATTTCTCCTGCATCAGCGCTGCTCGCCTCACTGCCCGCTGCTATCCTCGCTATAGCGATTATAACAAATCATTTGGTTTTCCGAGCCTCGACCATCGCCGGGCATCTTGAAACTTGAGCTATGATTGGTTCCTTCACATAATTTCTGGTTCAATAAGATTAAAAATATACAAAAATGTTGATTGTGACATCCTTAAGTGCCTGAAAAGCCTCTTTGGATAGTTCTTGAGCTCTTTATAGAACTGGGGAAAGTAACCTTGGCGATGGCGTTCTTAATTCAAAGGATGCACTCCATACCTTCTCCTCTTTCTTCTTGTGATAAACTACATTTTGTCAAAAATTAATCCTTATCAGTGTCATCAGATGACTGAGACAGCTTCGTTCCTTCACACGAAACACGTTCCAATAACACGAAACACGACTTAACACGTTCCAATAACACGAAACACGACTCACAATTAACCTCTCATGCCAGAATCTTACAGCAATATGAACAGATGCAGGGTTAATGCTCCATAACGAGCAGCGAGGTGCCTGGCGAGCATCCATGTGCCAGCATCGAGGTACCTGGCGAGCATCCATGTAATGGCATCGAGGTGCCTGGCGAGTATTCATGTGCCAGCAGCGAGGTGCCTGGCGAGCATCCATGTAATGGCATCGAGGTGCCTGGTGAGTACCCATGTGCCAGCAGCGAGGATGCAGCATAAACGTACACTTACATTGCAGTTCAGGGGTCAGAAAGTTAGAGCATTACTGAAGGTTATTCACACAATATTTCCTGCGGCACCTTGTTTCACGAATTAGGAACGTTCCCTAGACTTAAAATTTACGAAGTTTTTTTTTTTTGTGGTGGCATGTTAAAGAGTCATGTTTACTCAACTCACCCAAGAACAATTCAGCAACTTATATAATTATGGTTGAAGCTAAAGAAATTCATCAAGACACACAACGCAAAGACATGTCAAGTATTGCGGAGCGCATACAACAATGTATAGTATATAATGGTGGCCATCTTAACAACATTGTTTTAAAAACATGAAAAATTTCAAGATTATATAGAAAATTGTCTATCTTTAGTTGTTATTTTAAGTTTAGTTTGAAGCATTTTTAGTTAAAATAGTAAAGATATAGTGTTATTAAATGTATCAACACTTTCTGCCCCATCCTGTATAACCCATTTAAGAACTAACATTATCACTAATTAACTCAAGTCTATGTTTACTGTTGTCTGTTTAATATTATTATCTTTATTGTAACTTTGTTCTTATATGTGTTTTATTGGAAATCTTATAGGCCTACATTTAATACAAGGGGCGGATCCGGGATTGATGTGAGGGGGGAATTTCATGAGGAGGGGGGGCGCGGGCGCTCTCACGGGGCTCGACCGGGGAAAGCTCCCTCCCGAGAAATTCTGACGGGAAAATCTTTCAAGATTTGAGAATAGGCTTGTGACTAAGTTAGAAATTAACTAAATTTGAAAAAAACAAACAAAAAACACATACACGTTGATAGTTTATTTATATTCGTTGTTAATTTTGGTTAGTTAAATTAACTTATGCATTGAACATGTAAATCAAACTATTGACAGTGAGTGACACGTGAAGCAACTCTCTAGTGAGATATTACGTGGCAGTACAACTAGTAATTACTATAACATAGATTTAATTGGTTCAATTTTTTTGTAATAGAATTGTAAATACTAATTAAAAGGTTCTTAGGGGAGGCGGGATGCGTTCGCCCCCTCCCCCTTCTGGATCCACCCCTGCTTAGTACAATGATAGTGTGTTATTTTATTTTGTAATCCATGCGTTCCTTAGAAATATTTTCGGTGCTAACCCTCTATTAATATTGAAGTTTAAGTACAACTTTAATAAAGAGAAATGAATTATTATTACTAAACGTGATAAGCGTCCCTTAATCCGAACTATTGTAATATTTACATTAATGAGAAAGGTAGAATTTATAGGAGTTATACCCCCATTTTATTGGAGGGGGAAGTTACATATAATTTAGTAACAAAATATATCTTTTCACACGTGTGGGATTCAAACACCTGACCTCCACGCCACCGGCATGATTTAAGAACCGATTGTCTCCGAAGTCCTTGTTATTATTTATGTCTATAATTACTAGATTTGAAGAGTTAGTGAGTAATTTCAACAGTTTTAAAATGAGTATATTAAAGTAGTAGGCCTAACATATAATATGTAGGTCAACCTCTGTGGTCTTAGGGTAAAATTCTCCCCTCAGGGCTCAATGTTCGCGGGTTCACACTGAGCCGAGGTCAACAGATTTTTCTTGTAATATAAAAATCAGTAGCAAAACTTCCTTCGTAGGGAAGTAAAGCCGTTGGTCTCATTTAGGTTGTGGCAGGGATATTAACCTCTTACAGAAACTGCAACAAGGAATAACCGGAGTATCGAAACTTTTGGGTGGACCTTTGCTCCACATCGGGAGGTTAAGGTGGGGGTGGAAGGGGAAGTGAGAAAGGACCAGTGTTTTTGCAGTTCTTATGGCAAAACATTTTTTTGACAAAAATAAATAATATATTTCTCCAGTACAAACATATAGTTCAATATTCTTCACATGTTGATATCAACAGTTACTGAATATTCATCATGAGCCTAGCAGTATTAGATGAGAAACTTTTTAAATGGAAAGAAAAAGTTTTCATTAAATTCCAGGACACCTCTGACAGATATTCAAGAAACATTTAAGTCACTATATGAAGAAATTTATATTCTATGTTCTTAATGGAGCAATAATGTAATTATTTTGTTCAAAATTATTATTATTATTATTATTATTATTATTATTATTATTATTATTATTATTATTAGCACTGCGTCTTACTACCCGTTCGGGTTATACGCACTTACGCTAATGTGTAATGGTAGGGTGATTGTGAGAGGAAATGGAGGACCTACAGTTTAACGTGGGATCCGAACCACGGTGGGGGCCTGGCATTCCCCACATTCACAAGTTGTGATTAATACACGTCTTGTCAGAGGTGAAGGAAGGGTTTGGCAATCAGATAAATATGTGCCGGGACCGAGGATTGAACCCCGGACACAAAAGTCTGACACCTTACCCCTGGACCACCAGGTCCCCTTTTGTAAAAAACAAATCTTTGTCATGTAAACTGCAAAAAACAAAAAAAAACTGGCCTTTTCTCACATCCCCTTCTATCCCACCTGATAATTTAATATGTAAAATTTTAAAAAGAATAAACCTTAACCAAATGACATTTTTTGAAATTTAACCAAGCAATAAAGAAAAAAATATAACACCTTAAGTAATTTAAACAAAACAAAACTTTTTCGTAATTATATTTTCTTATATTATATTATCTAGTATAGGGCCTACTTTTAAAACCAAGCTTATTGGTGGACCACAATAGGGCTTATAGTTGTAAAGGGTAGTTTTAGACAAAGTTCACCAACACTAGCTTTTGGAGGGGGTATGAAAAACACTAGAATAGAGAAAAACACTATGTGCACACACTGAGACTCGAACCTGGACTTACTGTCATTGGAAGTCCATTATATTTCTAGTCTGACAACGTTCACTATGATACCACCGGTGCGGAAATCTTGTAATTGAAATTTAAAATTATGTATGCCTACCTGCGTCCTAGCCTCTAAATAATAATAATAATAATAATAATAATAATAATAATAATAATAATAATAATAATCTAAAGTTTCAATGTGAGGTCAGATTCTTTATTGTTTTTGTTTTATTTTTATGCTACACCTACAAGCAGCTACGCAGGTATTACCTTTATACGAACAGTAATCTATTTGTTATTGAAATTTAAACAATGTATTTGATACACAATGGCTAATTTATCTAACACACACACCGAATTAATCATATTTTTAAGCTTAGTCATGTTTATCTAATAATTTTCATCCTCGTATGAATGAACAAAATCCTTCATACTCTCAAATAGGAGCATACTAAACATTATAATAATACTAATAGTAGTAGTAGTAGTAATAATAATAATAATAATAATAATAATAATAATAATGTTGTTTCCAAAGATGATTCTGGTAGATTGCGAGGAAACCAGTTTTGAAAACAACTTATTCCACGATCTCAACGTGCCAACACCTCATTAAATAAAGCTATTGTTCGCTATTTTATAACAATAAACTCCCAGGAAGAAGCTGCTTGACTTGTTTCATAATTATAATTATTATTGTACAAAAAAGAAAGAAAGAAAGAAGGGGATTAGGACAAGGGAAGGGAATGCCTCAATTATTTTGACTTAACTCCCTCATTACAGTGAAACGAGTTGAGTTAAGGACGTCAGTAATAAGAGTTATGACGAGTGTTCCTCCTGACACTGCTTTATCGCCGGGGCTAATGACGACAGTCTACTTCTCTGATGATGATTCTTTTAGAGATTCCGGTACATATCGCTCTGTTGATGAGCTTGATGGCTTCAATATCTGGTGGGGATTGAAGCATGGACTCTGTCAAGGGAGGGTTGTGGTATATAAACAAATATCTCTTTGTTACCAAGCGTTGTGGCTTCAATATCTGGTGGGGTTTGAAGCATGGACTCTGACCAGGAATGCTGGAGCCACATTCTCTAATCAAGAGGAACCTGAGTTTTCTTAATACACATTGTGATTTATTATTCTCTCTTGGTTTATTGTGTTCCTCTTCTTACTTTCATCCATCCATCTTATTCATGTATTTACTCTATTAGAGTAGGGATGAAGACGGTAGAATTTAGAGACAGTTTACTCATAATTGTGTGAAGGGTGAGTTGGAGAATATTCAGGAAGAAAAATCACTTCATTGCACTTGTCCGTGTTTCAAACCCCAACCTTCATGTCAACGTTAAACCAGACTAGACAAAACTGACGCTTTTTTCCGTGTGTCCACCGATGCGAATTACTACTATCCTGTCTTATCTTTATATTAATCCGTTTAAATGCGTTTTCTTTTGCTGAAAATAAGTTATGGACAGCCAGTAAATCATGATGACATGTTTTTATGTTTTCTTTCTAGGAGTACTTTAAGGCTCATGGCTATGAACGAGGGGGAGGGGGTGCTCTAATGTACACATAGTGTTACATGAAGGAGGGGAAAGCTCTAATGTCTAAGGATCTAAGCTAACCTGGTGGTCTAGGGGTAAGGTGTTGGACTTCTGTGCTGGGAGTCCGGGGTTCAATCCTCGGTCCCGGCACGGATTTATCTGATTGCTAAACCCTTCTTTCACCTCTGACAAGACGTGTATTAATCACAACTTGTGAATGTGTGGAATGCCAGGCCTCCACCGTGGTTCGGATTCCACGTTAAACTGTAGGTCTTCCATTTCATCTCACAATCACCCTACCATTACACATTAGCGTAAGTGTGTATAACCCGAACGGGTAGTAAGACGCGGTGCTAATAATAATAATAGTAATAATAATAATAATAGTAATAATAATAATAATAATAATAATCTAATGTCTACATGGTGTTACATGGGGAGGGGGAGCTCTAATGTCTACATGGTGTTACATGGTGGGAGCTCTAATGTCTACATGGTGTTACATGGTGGGAGCTCTAATGTCTACATGGTGTTACATGGTGGGAGCTCTAATGTCTACATGGTGTTACATGGTGGGAGCTCTAATGTCTACATGGTGTTACATGGTGGGAGCTCTAATGTCTACATGGTGTTACATGGTGGGAGCTCTAATGTCTACATGGTGTTACATGGTGGGAGCTCTAATGTCTACATGGTGTTACATGGTGGGAGCTCTAATGTCTACATGGTGTTACATGGTGGGAGCTCTAATGTCTACATGGTGTTACATGGTGGGAGCTCTAATGTCTACATGGTGTTACATGGTGGGAGCTCTAATGTCTACATGGTGTTACATGGTGGGAGCTCTAATGTCTACATGGTGTTACATGGTGGGAGCTCTAATGTCTACATGGTGTTACATGGTGGGAGCTCTAATGTCTACATGGTGTTACATGGTGGGAGCTCTAATGTCTACATGGTGTTACATGGTGGGAGCTCTAATGTCTACATGGTGTTACATGGTGGGAGCTCTAATGTCTACATGGTGTTACATGGTGGGAGCTCTAATGTCTACATGGTGTTACATGGTGGGAGCTCTAATGTCTACATGGTGTTACATGGTGGGAGCTCTAATGTCTACATGGTGTTACATGGTGGGAGCTCTAATGTCTACATGGTGTTACATGGTGGGAGCTCTAATGTCTACATGGTGTTACATGGTGGGAGCTCTAATGTCTACATGGTGTTACATGGTGGGAGCTCTAATGTCTACATGGTGTTACATGGTGGGAGCTCTAATGTCTACATGGTGTTACATGGTGGGAGCTCTAATGTCTACATGGTGTTACATGGTGGGAGCTCTAATGTCTACATGGTGTTACATGGTGGGAGCTCTAATGTCTACATGGTGTTACATGGTGGGAGCTCTAATGTCTACATGGTGTTACATGGTGGGAGCTCTAATGTCTACATGGTGTTACATGGTGGGAGCTCTAATGTCTACATGGTGTTACATGGTGGGAGCTCTAATGTCTACATAGTGTTACATGGTGGGAGCTCTAATGTCTACATAGTGTTACATGGTGTTAGCTCTAATGTCTACATAGTGCTACATGGAGGGAGGGTGAATACAACACAGTTTTACAAAACACAGATAACTTTGGCCTACTTAAATTCTAACGTTGAAAAAACAATAGTATTGTTCATGTTTTCACCGTTAGTAAACATACTTATAAACATCAAGTAACACAGGTAATAGAAGGAGGAGGTGTCAGGTTAAATGTCTATTTGCTGTTACACTTGGGAAAGAGGGTGAATGACCCTTATTAAGATACACAGCAGGTATAGAGGGACCAGGTTCGATCCCAAGAAGGTGGAGTGTAGTATCCATAATCGAATTATACTGTAGCCTTAATATTGTACTTTTTAAATTTTATGTTAGCACTAATACTTACTACCTGTTCAGGCAATACGAATATGTAATAATTACGTTAAATAGTTAAGTATGAGGGAGGTTGAATTTAGAGGACCGTATTCGCATGGATAACCATTTTAGGACTAAACACCCTCATTACACCCGACTGGGATTCGATACCTTGATCTCAATGTCATCAGTAGTCTAGTCTTCTGCAAGAGTGACACCTTAGAACATACAGCCACTGGATCAGGTCCTTGATACTGTAGCTCCGGGCATCAGGGTCTTGTCAGTGGCGTGTCTTATAGTGTTTCCAGGTTAAGCAGAGTTATTTGAAACTGTACCTGTAAACTTTGCTCAGTACTCAGTAGAACACTCATTGACTCGCTATCAACAATAATGTGAGGTGTGTAGAACAGAGACTCTGTTTGATTGGTCAAATGGGGAGAAAGTAGTTGAGAACATAATCACAGATACAGCTTTAACAATCTCAGCCTACCCTGGTAGCACTCCACAACACGCCACTGGATTTGATCAAGGTGTTCTCGGTTAAGGTGGTATGTAAGTCATGTGTTGATACAGCCCTTTGTTTAGATACTGTATGCTGATACCTAGACCCAAAGTAACAAGAATATCATCTAAAAGTTTAAGAAACCTGTTTAGGGGACAAATAATCCACCAAGGCTGTAGTCAGGGGGGATTTTCGTGGTCCACCCCCCCCCCCCCCC